>OZ020191.1:76942606-77540835 GCA_963971165.1 Philopedon plagiatum | reverse complement strand
AGTCTTTCAAGCTCCTTCAGAATCGCCATTACTTTTGGGGTGTTAACCCCCGAAATATTGCTTTGTTCTAAATACTTCACACGGTCTACCAACTCATTAACATCATCGTATTCTTCTACTACATTCATTTCTACATCGTTTTCATTTTCTTCTTTGTATTCTTCCCTACTTCGCTAGTCGCATTCTTCAGCGGTGAGTGTCTTTTGACTTTTAAGTTTACATAATTTTTTCATTAGGGCTTTTTGGTTCTCCATTTCGGGATGTTTGTTTTCTGCCTTGCCCACCCTTCTTGAGATATAACTTCTTTTCGGAGGAAACAGTTTGAAAATGATATGGGTATATTTCCACCCTTTAAAGGTTAAAATGTTCTCGTCTCCATTGAAGCCCTTTCGGTGTGCATGTGTAATCAATAAAAGCTTCTTATAATTATTCAAATCGTTTGAATTAAATTTTACTGGTTGATTTGTAGCTAATAAATTAAACAGTCCATCCGTCAGCAAAAATTTTTCTTTCCCTATTATGAGAACGTTATCTTTTATTACAACAGGGATATTTCCAAGAAAGAACTTAGACCCCTCTGCCCTTATGCCATATTTAACAGTTGGTGTTTCAAGAAGCTGATACTTTAGCCGGTTGGCATACATCTTATTACTATGACATTCAGTTCTCAACTAAAACCTTTAATCTGGACATGTCCTTTTATCCTTTCAAAACCTCGTTATAACACATACAGGACAACGTCATGACGTTATCCGGACAGCAACCGGACGTTAATAGGACAACAACAGGACAGTAATCGGACAACAATAGGGGGTTCACAGGGCGTTAACGGGGCGTCACACACAATGCAAAGACAAACGCTATGAGCAAAGCTCGAATCCTTTGGAAACAGAAACTTTTCTATTTATAGCCTGAGGCTGAGAATCGTTTAAGTTTCGAAGAATTTTGTACCACCTGCACTAGAATATTTGTTGAGGTTAGGTTTGATTGTTTCAGGTAGTAAAACATATAAACGACTTGGTTTAATTCTTTTATTTAATACATCTAGCTACATTTCTATGGATAATTTTTCTAAGAGTTTTAAGTTTATCTGGAGCGTTGGAAAAGTATTGGTGTGTTGTGTTTGTTCTCTGGAACTGATTAAAAATATCTAGCATTAGTGCTGCCTCCATATCTGTGCTTATACTAGTATCTTCTTTGTACACAAACTTCGTAAGGTCTACGGATGGCATCATATGTTTAATAACTTTCACGGTAGGATCGTAAATTTCTCCTTCAAAGACGTTCCAAAAATGAATGTTGCCTCCTATTTCCTCATAGAATATCTTTCCACATTTTGGCTCTACATGTACATTATATTTTTTAGCAAGTTCCCAAACCATTAAAGTTGCAGGTAAACAGGACCCATAATACTGGTTCCGACTGAATACTTCTTCAATGTTGGCAAGAATAGTTTTTAATATTTCCGCCATGTTAATCGTTTGACGATTGACAGTATCCTAAACATTTCTTACCAAGTTCTTCTATTTAGATTCCAAATTTCGTCTGCGCCACTCCCTTCTTCGTGTCTCAGCAGACGTTTACGTATAAGATCGACATCCTCGTAGATTAATGTGTCCATTAAGATTTAGGAACCAAATAGGTGATTGGAATGTCTGAATTTGTGTAACTAACGCATCGATGACAGTTTTGGTAAACCACTCCACTAAATTTCCTCGTTTAGGCAACTCCATTTCCTTCGTAGTAAAGTTCTTTTTTTCTTTTCCTGAATTAAAACTAATATAAAACTCTATCTTGACTATATCCGGAGTTCCATTTAATGCAAATTTTATCTGTTTTAACTCGTCTCGAAAACAGCCTAAAAGCCGTGCACGAATATCTTCCTCTGTCTGTGATTTAAAAAATTTTTGTTCTGGCTGAACTGGACTCTCGACTATGGCCTTCAAGAATTCATATCTTGCTTCCTGATTGCTTTCCTGATAACATTCATAACAATAAGTTTTAAAGTCGTAATATGTGATGTTCTTGCGATCTTTTCTTCGTTTCCCACCAACTTTATATCCGTCCTTGTCTAAACATATTTCACATTTTTCCTCTAGCTCTGGTTGACACTCACAACAATCGCAAGGCCTTCCCCAAAAGCACTCTTTAGGCATTGTTCTCGCTTCAACTGGTCAACTAAGACTGAACGTTTAAAAGTAATAAAGATAGATTAATACTCAAAATAAGTGGTGAGGGTAATATCCTGAGTAGGTATAGCAGCCCTAAACTCGGCCGTTTAGGGCTGCAATGCAGATAGAGCTCTAGGCATCCATAGACAGAGCTCCAGGAGTTGATGCATGGGGTCAATGCTCCAGCAAGTGGGTCACCTTGAATTTGGATGACGTCACACCCCGCAGTTCAGGCTTTAACAGATACTTGTGGTGCTATCCGCCGTCGCTTACTTTTAGTACGTGAAAGCGTCAAATGTCACACTCTTGGGCGATAGCTATTTTAAATGTGTTCATTAAATTGAAAAAAAGTTTTCGGACCGAATGAGTCTTGAACCGCCAACCTTCCGATTAGAACTCCAACGCCGTGTCCATCGAGCCACCGAAGTATATTAATAATTCGCTTTTCAAGTCCAAGTCAGTAGGGTGTTTGAGCCGGTTGTCCACCAATCAAAATCCAAAATCATTCCCAAAGGAGCTTCCCAAATGAGCTTTCAAAACCATTCCCAATCCCCCCACTCCCTACCAAATCCACCCACTCTTCACACGACCAAATCCACCCACTCCGTACCAAATCCCCCCACTCCCTACCAAATTCCCCCACTCTTCACACCACTCCTCTCCCCTCTCCGCTCCCCTCTCCGCTCCCCTCTCCGCTCCCCTCTCCCCTCCCCTCTCCCCTCTCCTCTCCCCTCTCCTCTCAGGAGATTAAAACCATTCCACAACACGCACTCTTCACACTACCAAATCCTACCACTCTTATATCAAATCCATTCCTCATACCCGCCACACCACTTTTATTGCTATAAATTCTCAATATTTACAGTATTTAACAAAATTCACAACGATGTCTTTGGTAGTACCAATTGATTATTCATGGGACACAGAACATTGCGAAAGCTATAATCCACAAGAATATATAAAAAATAATTTAATTTTACGAAAACCTCCACCTAATCTCTCCAAAAAAGGAAAAAAGAAATTTCGAGAAGCAGAACGTCAAAGGATTCAAGAATTGGAAGCAGAAAAGGAAAACTATGTCTTGCCCAACAGCAAATGTAATGTTTAGTCATGTAAGTGGAAAGAAAACCTTGCAAGATTTTACTACAGAAGAACTAAAAATGTTACCATTGGAATATCTAATTAATTATGCAGACCCTTTGGAGCTCTTGGATGTATGGGGAAAATTACCAATGTCTTATAAATCAAGTTTTAATCTTCAAATTAACTTACCATGTTTTTTTCATTACAATCGTCCTGACTGGAGCACACACTTCGATGGACCTCCCACATCCCAGAAAGCATGTTTCGTTTGCAATAGAAACATATGTACCACATCTCAAGTAGACTAATGTAGATATTGTTATTTTTTCAAAAATAAACTTGTATTTTAATAAATGTATTTTAGTTTTACTAAATGTATTTTTTATAAATGTCAAACAAATAATTAGAAGTATTATTCATTAATCTATGGATTCACTTTAAAGCATCCCCCCACTCTTCACCCAACCAAATCCCCCCACTCTTCACCCCACCAAATCCCCCCACTCTCATCCCCACTCCTCTCCCCTCCGCTTAAAATCCTTATTTAAATCAATACCGAATGATTCCTTGTTAGTTATGTATCCTCCATGGTTTCGAATTACTACATATAACTTTAGTGTTTTATCAAGGTGTCGTTGTTTAGTTTGCAAAATCAGTATTGTGCAAAGTGTTGTGAGAGCAGTTAAAATATCCCAAGAACTGTTGAATAAATATCAACCTTTTCTACTTTTTGTTCAGTTCTCAAGATGTATCAGTGCAGTGAATGCAACAAGAGTTTTACGCATCAATCTAACGTGTATAGACATAAAAGAGAATCGTGTCCCATGAGACCGTCTTGTTCGCGCGAGAAAAGAAAATCCAAGACTCAAATATGTGATGCGTCTTCAAAAAAACTTAAAATAGAAGATATTACAGAAGATAGACCCCCAGTACCGAAATTTACTTTATCGCGATGTAAAGATTGTGATACTTGGTACGTGAAAAATAAACTTTCTGCCCATTTACGGTCAAACCTACATAAAAGTGCACTTAAAAGTGACGATGATGTGAAAATTTTAACTTCTGCTTTTAAAAACAGGATTGTGTCTTACATGTTGCTGCCATCGAAAAAGTATGTGGACATTGAAGAATTTTTTGATGAAGTACAACAAAAATTTGTAAGTTTACTTTCCGAACAGTTAGTTAAGCATAAAAGTGTTAAGATTAATGTAGAACTATTTGGACAATATATTTTACAAACAAAAGAGACAATCGCAACTAAATCGTTTAATACGAAAAATAAGGTCATAACTTCAACAACAGATTTATCTGATATTTATAAACAATTTTTGTCTGAAATTAAAGAGAAGGTGTCAATATTCACAGAAAATGGATCAGGTTGGGCATTGGAAAAAATATTACATTTGGAGCTTAATATAAATAAATTTAATCCAATTAGAGCTTCATCGTATATACCATTACCAAAACAAATTTCGAATAAAAAAGCTGTTGTTAATATCAAAAATAATGATTCATATTGTTTTGCATGGAGTGTGATAAGTGCACTGTTTCCAACTGAAAATCATGTTGACAGAACAAGTTCATACCCTAATTTCTTTGAGTATTTAGATTTTGAAGGAATAGAGTTTCCTGTAAAGCTGAAAGATATATCTAAATTTGAAACGCTTAATCAAATATCTATAAATGTTTATGGTTTAGAGAGTGTTTATGAAGATAGTAAATTCAAGTATGAAGTAGTAGGTCCTCTTCATTACACCAGTAAAAAACTTCCAGTACATGTAAACTTGTTGTTGATAAGTGAAGGTGAAAACAACCATTATTGTTGGATTAAGAACATGTCAAGATTAGTGTCATCTCAGATTAATAAAAGAGACCATAAAAAATATTTTTGTGATGGATGTTTAATTTATTTTACATCAATGGAAAAATTAAAATTACACCAATCACATGATTGTAATCATTTGTTTACAAAAGTTCCTACCAATGACATTAAAATAAATAAGTACGGTCAGCATATACCAGAAAATATTTTACAGTTTGAAAATTTTCAAAAACAACTAAAAGTTCCATTTGTTATCTATGCAGACTTTGAATGCTTTTTAAAACCTTTGCAGCATCAAGAACCAGGAAACGAACAGAATTCTTATACTTTAAATACATTTAAACATGAACCGTATGCTTTTTGTTATTTCATTAAATGTTCATATGATGATTCTTTGTCGGTATTAGATTCATATTTTGGTTTAGATGCAGCTGATGAATTTTGTAAACGAATTGAAGGTCATGTACATAGAATTTATAATGAACATCTTAAACCTGTAGTGAAAATGCTTCCTTTATCCGATGAGGAAGAGCTGGCTTATAAAAATAGCAAAATTTGTCATATTTGTAATAAAACAATTGAAGAAAATGAAAAAGTCAGGGATCATGATCATTTAACTGGTAAATTTCGAAATGCAGCTCACAGTATCTGCAACTTAAACTTTCAAATTCCAAATTTTATACCTATCTTTTCCATAATTTAACTGGTTATGATAGTCATTTATTTGTTAAACAATTGTGCTGTGAAGAAGATAATATTGATGTACTTGCACAAACCAAAGAAAAATATATTTCATTTTCAAAATCCATATTAGTTGACAAAGTAAAAGATAAAGACAATAAAGAAAGAAATATTTTTCTAAAAATGAGATTTTTGGATTCATTCCGTTTCGTTGGTTCCTCTTTGGAAAAGCTTGGTGAAAGCTTGGAATCAAATCAGTTCATTGAGATTAAAAAACATTTTGAAGATCCTAACCAGTTCAATGAAATTCGAAAAAAAGTGTCTATCCTTATTCTTACGTTGATTCTTTCGAAAAATTACATGAAAATGAACTTCCAGCTATTGATCACTTTTATGATAAACTTAAAGATGAACCTATGTGTCCATCGGATTACAATAGAGCAATTACTATGTGGAATTTATTTCATTGTCAAAATCTTATGGATTATACCAAAATTTATTTATTGTCAGATGTTCTCATATTAACAGATTTTTTTGAAGCGTTTCGAAATGTATCTTTAAATAATTTTAAGCTAGATCCTGCACAGTATTATACATTACCAGGTTTAAGTTGGGATTCAATGTTAAAAATGACTGATGTTAAATTAGAATTATTAACGGATATAGATATGATACATTTTTTTAAAAATAATATAAGAGGTGGTGTCTGTCATTGCAGCGTTCGAAAAGCAGAAGCTAATAATCCATTCTTGGAAAATTATGATCCAAGCAAACCAAATTCATTTATAATGTATTTAGACGCAACTAACTTGTATGGACAGAGTATGAGTCAATGTCTCCCCGTAAGTGATTTTTCTTGGTTAAGCGAGGAAGAAATAGATGATCTTGATGTGATGTCTATATCTGATGATGCTGAATACGGGTTCGTTTTGGAAGTAGATTTAAAGTATCCTCAAGGTTTACATCAAGAGCACAACGAATTACCTTTTTTGGCTGAAAATATTTGTGCACCAGGTTCAAAACAAAAGAAATTAATATGTAATTTAAACCATAAAGAAACATATGTTATTCATTACCGAAATCTGAAACAGGTGCTTCAAAATGGATTAAAACTAACTAAAATTCATAGAGTTGTTAAATTCAAACAAGCAGCATTTCTTAAACAATACATCGATTTAAATACCGAAATGAGGAACAAATCTAAAAATAAGTTGGAAAAGGATACTTATAAATTATTTAATAATGCCATTTATGGGAAATCTTTAGAGAATATTGATAAACGAGTTGACATTAGATTAATCACACACTGGGAGAATATTGGTAAAAAACAAGGAGCGCAGACATTGATTGCTAAATCAAATTTTAAAAATCGATTAGTCTTTAATGAAAATTTGATTGCGATACAAATGGAAAGAGTAAAAGTGACTTACAATAAACCCGTTTATGTTGGATTCACAGTCTTGGAATTATCAAAAACCGTTTTATATGATTTTTATTATGACTATATTAAAAGCAAGTATGGGGACGAAGCAATTTTGTTATACACGGATACAGATAGTTTGATCTTGCAAGTAGAGACTGAAAATTTTTATAAAGATATGCAAGACAACTTACATAAATTTGACACTTCTAATTACAATGAAAATAATATACATAATATAACTAGGAACAATTCTGTATTAGGGCGAATGAAAGATGAATTTGCGGGTAAACCAATTTCAAGTTTTTATGGGACGGGAGCTAAAGCCTACTGTGTCAATTTAGAGAATAAATCTGAAAAAAAGGCGAAAGGAGTAAAAAAATATGTTATAGAAAATTCCATTACTAAACAAGATTATAAAGACGTAGTTGAAAATTCTGAGATCAAATTTAGAAAAATGAATGTATTTCATTCAATTTTACATGATATGTTCACACAATTAAAAAATAAGGTTGCTTTGTCTCCAAAAGATGATAAACGCTATATAATTCCAGATTCTTTTAGAACTTTAGCTTGGGGACACAAACATATAAGTATTTTGGAAGAGAAATCCAAGACTGATGATGAGATGGTTAATAATGTAATTGATATTCTAAAAGATTTAGTTCATGACGAATATAAAACATAAGAACCCTGGAAAAATATTTTAGTTTGAAAATGGCTCTGCTACCAGTAGGAGTTCTATTTCTATCAGCATTCGTTAACAATACTTTGTTCATACAAGTTGATCCTAATGTTCGAGAAGCATTTATTTGTCTATCTGTTAATAATGTAAATAATGATAGTTGGCCTTCAACATGGAAAAGAATGAATATAAATAATGGTTTATTTACCTACAAAATAGATGATAATATTATAAATAATTCTACCGTTGTACAGTATAAGTTAAGATTATATTATTTCAATAAAACTTCAATAGTGACACAGGAATGGAATCAGTTGTATAGAAAATCTTGTATAGAAGAATGCAATGTAAATGTGTGTATAGTATTATTAAGTATATTGTTAGTAGTGTTTATATGTACTATGGGATATATATTATTCAAAGTATATTTGTATTATAAATGAAATTCTGGAGTCAATAAAAAAGGTTTTTATTCATAACAATGTCTATAATTATATAACAATTTTACGTTTGCTAATGCACAATGCCATGGATTCACATTTTTGTGAAAATAACATTCTGGAATTTTCTTAAATCTACTTAATTTTGGTTCTTGACCAATGGGAATAGCGTATATGAAATCTTCATCCAAAAACTTTTTTAAGTAGTTTATTTTTTCATTCCCTTTCACGTAAATTTTGGGCGATTGGTAAACTTCTAACACATGCTTTAAAATATTATCAATTTCATTAAGTTCTATATTTCCAAATTCCCATTTTAGTCCATGATACTCTTCGGCCCATTTAACCAGTTTGAGATCAGGAGCAGATAACATATTTTTTTGAAATGGTGATTTAAACAGATAATTTGAGCAACGAATCCCATCATAAATCGCTAATTCTTTTGGAATGTATCCAAAGGAACAGTTATATCCTTGAATGTCGATAAAAAGTTCTGTCTTACACTCACTCATGGTTAGTCGCTAAATGATGTTTAAATCTATAAGATTAGTGTTTAAATCCTCCCACCACTATCCCCACTACCACGCTTACTATCCCCACTACCACGCTTGCTTATTTAAGCAGTCACCCACAGTTCTACTGACATTATTTCAAGCAAACATCTGAAAATGTATCAACCAACAGGAAACCAACAAGAGTTTAGTAAGAAGCGCAATGCAGCTCTCATCAATGAATCCATCTACTACATCAACAAATCCAAATCCAAATGGGTCAGCATTGGATTTTCCTTAGAGAGAAAATATATTCCTGTTGTTAAACTCTGTGGATACAAATACAATCAAAATGTGATTTTTAATGAAGATCAATGGATTTCCTTCCTAAATAACCAAGGAATTATGTTGAGCTTTATTTATTCCAACAACACCGGCTGGCAACCCATGAAGGGAAATGGCTATGAGATTCACTTTGTGTTTATTGGGGATGCAAGAATAATTAAGATTACACAAGATGGTGGTAATGAAGTATTCCTAGCTGGTGATACCATAAATGAATTAGTGAACTTGGCAAATTTAATCAAATATCGTTTTGATATCTTAAAAAACCAGGAATTTTCCAAATATTATAATATTTTAGTTAGTGGAATCTCTATGAAAAATGGTGATTTGTTAAAAAATGTATATGATGTTATTTCACCTATGGAAAATAGTTTAAATGTTTGCTGTGTTTTAGAATTATTAAACTTTTACTCAGATTGTGTTGTGGAGGATGTAGAAATATTTGCATGTAATGAATTTGTAAAGAGTTGCATTGAAAATAAAAATTTATAAACATATTTTTCTTTTTATTCCCCCCACCTCCTAAATTAATATTTAAAGCTCTGAACTTACTTTAAGTCTGAACATTCTCCAACAAGATGTGGTTAGCATATACATCTCAACGAGTAGCATATAACCTAACAAGTGCTATAGAGAATCTATCACAACACTTTAGTAATTTAGAATTTGATGCTGAGCATGAAGCCGAGTATGGATTCGAAAACTTCTATACGTATGAGGAATGTATGGAATTGGCAAGAAAGTATGAAAAAGCTGCAGAAGCCTGTAACATATATTTACATACTTCTGATATAAAGTCTTTTCTGTACACGATGAAACAAATGGGATTTGAGGAGCATTTGGATGAAGTAAAGAAGTTTTTGTCATCTGAAATTATTCAAGAATTCAAACTAATTTATAACAAATAAAAAACTTTATTTCATTTATGTGTTTTATTCAATCATTGAATTATTATTATATAAATTGTATACATTACTAAGTGCACATATACATGGTGATTTAGAATGATAAAAACAATGAGCTTCTCCTTCTTGGAATTTTGGATTTTCATCAAGTTCTATGACTGGTTTTAGTGAGTATTTTCGAATGTATTCGGATTTCTCTCTCCCTTTCACATAAACATGATCTACTTTCTCTGTTAAATTCTTGATTATAAGAGAAAACTTGTGAATTGGTGTATATCCTTCATTCCATGGGATACAGTGATGATTTTTCATTAACCACACAGCTTGTTTGTGTAAGTCAGGTGGTAGGTATTTTAGATCAAATGGTGCTTTAAAAACATAGTGACAAGTCTTGCTTCCATCATAGGCAGCCAACTCTTTGGGAATAAACTTCTTATTTTCTATGTTAAATCCTTGCACATCGACAATTAATAACCTCATAATTTAATAAGCGAAAATTGTTTAATCATAGATTTCTTGTCAGAATATTCTTGTAGTTGTTGTTTTAATTTTTTCAGCTCTTCTAAAAAGTAGGATACTCGAAGTTCCAGTTCTTCACCCATAATGGTAGGAAGGAATAGTAGAGCATTGATTATATATAGTCAGACATGCGCTTTAAAGTTGTCTAACATTTTTGGTTAATGGATTGTAGCTAAATACTCTCTCATGCATAATAAGAGAATAGCAGTGCATACACAAGCTGAACGACCAACATTTTACGTAGGATTGCACGATGCAATGTCTCAACCTACGCGGTCTGCGTACACTCCTATGTTGCGCATTTGGTGAAACTGCCTGCTCGTCGTCACTGGAATAACCACTATCCGAACTTGATGACATCTTGGCAATATATATAATTTAATAAGCGAGAATTGTTTAATCATAGATTTCTTGTCAGAATATTCTTGCAGTTGTTGTTTTAATTTTTTCAGCTCTTCTAAAAAGTAGGACACTCGAAGTTCCAGTTCTTCACCCATAATGGTAGGAAAGAATAGTAGAGCAATGATTTATATAAAATATTACGCATGCACTTTAAAGTTGTCTAACATTTTTGGTTAATGGATTGTAGCTAAATACTTTGTCATGCATAATAAGACAATATGCAGATATTTTGTCTTTAAGATCATCATGTAATTCAAACTCAACTCTCATAACAATAGGCCCGGATTCAATTGTTTCTTTTTGATGAGAACAATCGATATATACGATAGGGGCATAAGTATTAAATTCCTTTGGAGAAAAAATGGGTTCAGGTGTTAATCCATAGTAAGATTTTTGAAATTGTGAAAACATTTCATATAATGATGCAAATTTATTCTTAGCAAAGTCTAAATATAGATCGTTGTATTTTTAAACTCTGAGAGATATCCCTCTCAGAGTTTAAAAATACTTTGATGTTTCGTAATTTAACGTTGGAAAATAGAGACATATCAGTAGTTGATTTATCCCTTAAGTCTTTTTGAAAAGCAATTGCTACATGACGTGGGGTATTAACTTTCGTAGATGTTTTGACAGGCCAGTTATGACGATTAGTTTTTAATAATTCCGGATATTCAATCAGTTCCCAACTCCGGAAAGCAATTATTATATCAGTATTCTTATTAATTATTTTAGATAATGCCAATTCTTGAGGAATAGCTACTGAAATGTGAGGTATATTCCAAGTTAGCTTTGTAAGCTCAATTTTCGGATTTTCGTCTGCAGTATTAATTGTTGCATTTTTGTCGGAAGTATCGCGTACTAAAATAAGTTCTTGTGTGTGGCATTTAAAATAATTTTTTTGTAGTCTTCAAAAAAACCCATTAAGAATTTAAGCGGAATGCAAACATTGAATAATCCTGTTGTTGCATCAACAACTTGTGAAGATTCCATAGGAAATCAGCCTGCGTTTTTAAGTTTCTTACACTCATTTTTATTATATGACAAGTATCCCTTTATTGTTGAAGTTAACCCAACATCTCTAACTGAATCTATTGTAACGCCGTTTAGTTGATAACGCATTTCTATAAAAAGGAATGCAATCCCATTGTTTATCAATTTTAATGCATTTGAGATGGTATTATTGTCTTTTGTTAGTTTACCCTCTATGTAAAGAAAGCTTTCGGAAGGAAGAGTATACTTGTCTACTTCATGAACAGGTATTATAATTTCATCATTATTTCCCAATTTAGTAGGTAGGTATGGTTCATAACCATGAACTTCGGAATGCACAATTGAATTATCTATGAAAAGACCTTCTGCTACGTTAAGGATATCCATTATACTAAAACCTTTAAACCTAGAGATTTCAAAAAGCTTATATTTTCAGGTGTTATCCCTTGTGTGTTTCTCTTTCTACTAATCTTTGGTTTACGGTGTTTAGTCTTCTTATAGTTTTTATTAATTTTTGTGGGTAAATTGGAGGTTTTTCTATTATAAAGGATAACCATTATACTTCTTTTATATGCAACCTTATTGTTACAGTTTCGTTTCGAAAATCAACAATATTTAAATCTTGGTCTATTACCTTTATTGTTATTTTATCTATAACTTTTACTGTAACAGGAAAATAAATAATATTTTGAGGACTTTCTATTATTTTAAATCCAGGGCTAACATTAGAGAAAAACTGATGAATAATGTGTACTGGCTTTCCGTTCAGATAGGAACCTTCTGCGATACTGCAGTCTATGCATAAAGAATTAACTTTTATAATCTCTGTTGGATTTTGCGATGTTCTTGGAACTCCATCACCTGGTACAATGCCCTTATTAAAACCCAAAAGTTTTCCTATTGTTCCATCTTTAAAAATAATATCTGTAGTAGACTTTATTGTTGATTTTAATGTGTTGTTATTTGCATAGAGGTGAAACGAAATATTTCTTTTTTGGAATTCACTCTGTAAATATTTATTAACATCGTCCATTTCATAACTTCCCGTAGGAATTGTTAAAAATTCATTATTTTTTCCAAAATATACTTTATTATTACTTTTATCAATATTTGGTATTGCATTAAAAGTTTCAAAGTTGGTAAGTCCGACAACGTAGGAAGTGTTAGGATCTAAGTAAATAGGTGGATGGAAATCTGCTTGAAGTATAGCTGAATTTGCGGAAAGAGCTATAGTAAACGACATGATGGTCGTAATAAGAATAAAATGGAAACACAATTACGTATTATTATAAATAAACTGTAAGGATAACTGTCCACAAGTTGAGGTATTAAAAGATTGATATTTATCATAGTTATATTTAATACTGTTGTTGCTACCATCGCTATAGAAATAAGTTATAACTTCATTTGGTGGTCGTAAATTTCCAAAACTATCAAAGTAAATTATGTTATTATTATTTTTAACATACGCTGTCCAGTGAGTGCCTTCCCCCATATCGTCATCTAAATTTATAATACCTGTTTCATATTTTTTTATTTTTTTGGGTAACTTATTTCTCATAAAGACACCTCTAAAATGTGACAACTTTAATAATTTCGCATACTTTAATAAATCTATATTTGTCAAAGGTCGACGAGGTAGCAAATTTAACAGTTTTTTGAATATGGTTTTAAATATAGACCACACCCTTTCTTATATGGTTTTAAATAAAAACCTTTTCCAATTGATATTTTTTCCATTTCTTTGTTGTGTCTTGTTTGCTCTTCTAACTTCAGCAGCGCCCCCGCTTAGGGCTCCTAGAGCAGATAAACCAGCAAAAATAGGTATTAAAGGTAAAATTCCACCAGTTTTTGGAATTGGAATAATTCTTTGTTTAGGTTCTTTTATTTTTAATTTTTTAATTGATGATAAAGCTGTGCCGGCAGCGTTTCTTATATTAGCAAATTTTTTCCCAGCTAGCTCTTTACGTGCTTTTCTTACGACTTGGTTAAAGGATATTTGACCTCCTTTCTTGCGTTTTTGTTTCCGTTTTCTTATTCCCATGCCGAGTTTTGTTTTTGCTTTCATGATTCCGGCCACAGCCAAGGATGACAGTTTTTCGCCTAGATTTGAATCTGAAGCTTTGAATCTATTAAATGCCTTTTTAGCTAATACTTTATCTGCCTCGTTTCTGTTTTTTAAATCGGAATATTCCGAATATGCTATATCGTGCTCTTTGCAAGCTTCGTCTAATAAATTAGTTCCCTTATCACCTCGGGCAAGCCTTTTATTTAACTTTGTACCAGGTCCACAAAAGTTATAAGAAGGAATATGGAGCTCTACTGGTAATTTATTAATAAGAGTATTTAATAAACCACTACCTGTTCTCTGTCCTTCCACGCAGTGAATGACATTATTATGTCTAATCATTATATATAAATGATTTAAGAACGCAAATAACCTTACTTAAATAGCGATGTTCAAACAATGAAGATCAAAAAACAAGATTTTTCTTTACCGATAAAAAATTTTGATTTATATCATGATAATTATCGAAAACATGGACAATTATTTGGTGGAAACTGTAAAAGATGTTTAATAGTAGGACCATCGGGTTGTGGGAAGACAAATGTTATGATTTCTCTTATAACACACGCTAATGGATTAAGATTTGAAAATATATATGTGTACTCAAAATCCTTATATCAATCAAAATATGAATATCTAAAAAGGTTTTTTGCCCCACTAAAGTTTATTGGTTATTTTGAATCATCGAACGAAATAAAACCAAACTCACTGATTATATTTGATGATATAGTATGCACTGATCAAAGTCTTATGAGGGATTATTTTTGTTTTGGACGTCATAAAAATACAGATTGTTTTTATTTGTGTCAAACATATTCATCAATCCCTAAACAACTTATACGTGATAATGCCAACCTCTTAGTAATTTTTCAACAGGATGCTACAAACTTGAAACATATATATGATGATCATGTAAATGGTGACATGAGCTTTCAAGAGTTTAAAAACTTGTGTTCAATGTGTTGGAAACATAACTATGACTTTGTCGTTATTGATAAAGACTGCCAATTTAATGATGGGCGCTATAGAAAAGGATTTGATAATTTTATTTCCACTATATAACTCTCTGACAAAACGATAATTTTCTAGTATACAACCTACCTTTTGTAAAGATGGATGAAAAAACGGCGAAAGAGTTGGTAAAAACTAGACAAGCCGTTAGACAAAAGTATAAAGCTTTAAAATCAGATTTATCTGATAAAGAAATTCGTATGGAAAAAGAATTTAAACCAATAACTCAACCTTTGCATGAGTTAATTCAGACAATTAAAACAGAACCGTTCATTAAAAAAGAAGTATATTCACCACAATCAGCTTCGACCCCAAAATTTCAATTTCCTACGCCAGAGATCAATCAAAGGAAATCAAATGCATATAGTAAATATCTTTCAACGCACATGCCCTCACTTTTAGGAGATGATGAAGTATTTGGGGAAGATTCGCAACAGTCAGGAGAATCAAGCCCTGAAACAACAATTGAACCAACTATAGGTGAGTTGCGACAAGATGTTTTAGAATTAACAAGAACACCTGCTTATGAAGAATATTTGGAAGCATATCATTCACTTCTAAGACCTTTCGTGGATGGGCTAATAAAAGACACGGAAGGCAAATTTGATAACAAATATGGTTTTAGACATGATGTTGATGCAGATAAATATAAGATTGCTAATTCTGTGGTGGATTTCATAGGAAAAGATTTTAAAGTTGGAGGAGTTAGGTATGAGGGAACACCTGGATTGTATGAGCTTCTTTTTAAAAAAGAACCTGTTGGTTATGCATCAAATGATATGGAAAATTATATGGATGTTTTGAATAGGACAAATGCATATAGACGAAATTTTGATCCTGATAGTCAAATTCAAGGTTCGACCGACATTAAATACTTGACAATAGTTAAACCTTACTTATTACAAAAAGGTATATTAAAACGTGGAAGCACAACAGAGACAGGTTATCGTGCAGTACTACCAAGCACTTCACGTTTGTTGCCTCCACAAAGACCGCGTTCTACAAGAAATCTGTCTACAAAAAGTGGAAAGGGGGGAGCTATGTTAAATTTATCAAAAAAGAAATTAGATTATGTATATTATGATGATATAAATGAGATAATTGATAGATTAAAATTATTGACAGCATCACAAATGGCTGGACATACTGGTCATCAAAATGAAATAATATCGATTTTAGAAGAACTAAGAGAAGCAAAAATAATTAAATAAATACTAATTCACACATGTTTATTCCTTATTCTATCGCTGACAGCAACCATGTCTATTGACAAGTTTGGATCCCACATCTTTGGCAAGGATAATAAATTTTCATCTGAAGAACATAACATTATAAAACTTGTTGATCTTAGTGCAGTTAAACTTTGTTATAATTTGGTGTTACCATTTATTGGCAAATATAACATATATGAACATGCAGACAACGCTTTTCAATTGTTGCAAGATAGACGGTTACAATATATTTTTCCTATGGAATCTGCTACTATAATTTCTGGAGAATACCCGAAAAAATATATTTTCTTAAAAATTAATGGAAAAAAGATCACTGACCCTGTAGGTATTCGGTTAAAGAAAGGGGATGTTCTTTCTTTTCATCGCCCTGAAAACGGTCATTTAGAAGATTTTTATGGCGAATTGTTAATAAAATGCCCTGTAGAAGTAACAAACTAAACAGTTAATTATCATGTCTGTACAACCTAACATCAAGGAAGATCTAGTCAACGAGTTACATAAACCTGCTAGAAAAAATTTTAGACGACGACGGGTTATTATTAAAAATTTAAACGATTTATGGCAAGCAGATTTGGTGGAAATGATACCTTATGCAAAACTAAATAAAGGATATAGATACATTTTAGTTGTTATAAACACATTTTCCAAATATGTTTGGGTTCAACCTGTTAAAAGAAAAACTGCTGAGGAAGTAACTTTAGCTATGGAAAAAAATTTAAAGCTTGCGAAAACTCCTCCAACTAACATACATACAGATCAAGGAAGAGAATTTTTCAACAAAAGCTTTAATAAATTAATGGAAAAATATAACATTAATCACTACATTACATTTTCCACAGTGAAAGCAAGTATTGTTGAAAGGGTCAACAGAACTTTAAAAACTCTCATGTGGAAACAGTTTAGCTTGCAAGGAAATTATAAATGGTTGGATATTCTAAATAATATTGTTTTTAAGTATAATACAACTAAACATAGAACAACAGGATTAAAACCTATAGATATAAATGAAGAAAATGAAAAAGATATTCTAAAATCAACTTATAATAATATAAAAACAATTGACCCCAAAAAATCAAAATTTAAACAAGGGGATTTTGTTCGAATAAGTAAATACAGGGAGGCTTTCCAAAAGGGATATACACCAAACTGGTCAAATGAAATCTTTCAAATTAAAGAAATTAAATTAACCAATCCAAGAACATATCTGCTGACAGATGTCAAAAATGAACTAATTATAGGTAGTTTTTATGAACCGGAGTTGCAGAAAGTCAAACATTCAAACGTGTATCTCGTGGAAAAGGTGCTAAGAAGAAAGGGAAATAAAGTTTATGTCAAATGGCTGGGAATGGACAAATCACACAATTCTTGGATATTAAAAAAAGATGTAATATAATAAAATAAAAAACTTTATATTTAACAACATGGTTTTATTTACTTCTCATCATGTCACTTATGTACAACAATATCACTAGAGCTTGATCAGCACTGTCATTTTTCTTCACAAGAATCTTTTCCTTAGTCTCTTTTAAAACAATTGAGAAATAGAATCTTCTGCAAAGAGGACAATGTGCGTTTGTTTTCGTCCACTCTGTTAAACACTTTATACAAAATCTGTGTGTGCACGAATTGGGTGTGCAAATTTCTTCTCTTCTCATGGAATATAAACAAACAGGACATCTGCTTCTGTCTTCTTGTTTAAGTTTTTTCACCGATTTTCTGCCAACAACCAGCTTTCGTTTTTGAATCATATTTCTAGCAACTAATGTTTCAGAAACCGTGTGCGTATAAATTTATAGATATTCCCCACTCAAGTCAAGCCCCATGGGTGAGGTGGGAGGATATGACGTTGAATTGGTCGTACTCAAAAATTATTTAAAACGTTCATTGTATACTTTATTTCTATGGTTTTCCCCTAAGACAACCTTTAGGAGCTTTTCAGCATATTGAAGTCTATTTTGAAAGCGGTAGCGATCCAATACATACTGCTCGTAGTTACTAATCCTTGCTTGTTTGTAAGCAAACTGCCATGCAACCAATATATGGATTTTATTCATATTTTCGTTAAATGTAACCTTCTTCATAGTGCTTCTCTAAAATCACAAGCTTTCTTCCCTTATATATTAAAAGTCAATGTCATATTATGAGCGGGGAGGGGTGGTGGGGGGGGGGGGGAGGGGGAGGGGAAGGGGGGAGTCAGATCCACATACTAGTGCTTCTACTATTAAAGTTACTCAAGGTCAAGTCAAAGTCAAGAGTGGGAGGAACAGAAACGGTTTACTACTACTACTACAACCAAAGGGGAGAATAGCAACCAACTTACAACATCTACTTTTATTTTTCCAGATCTGATATATTTCATAAACAAGATACTGTTTCGGCAAATTTGCAGTTATTGATCTCACTTTGCATAAAGGACAGAATTAATTTATTAGAGTAAATTAGAGTTAAAACGTTTAGATTTAGCGTAAAAACGGTTTTCCGGCTTACTAAAATTAGTTGTGACAGCAGTATATTTCTGATCGTGCAGGAAGAGATTTCCGCTCCTTTGTCTCATTCCTTATAATTACTATTTATTAATATTAAATTCCTTATTCTGTGAAATAAAATAACGGTAACAATCTTTTATTATTCCGTCTGAGAATTTAATATTAAACCATAATTATATTCTTTTCCCGCAACAACCTGTCTAAATCTTAGCATTAATTAATTCTTAACTGGTTTCGCCGTCAGATTCACAGACCTTCATAAAGTATTTTTAGACTCATCGAGCGTGAAGTTCAGTTACGAGCCGATATATTATAAAACCGTGTAAAGAACGTAGTTTCCTAAATTGATTTTAAAATACAGTTTAAATGTGAGAAAACCCTTGCAACGTGCTAATGCTAAAGTGACTTAGATTTATTGTGGAAAATTGTAGTGTTTTCAAAGTTAAAATTCATTATAAAGCTGTAAGTCTAAATTTCTAAATCTAATTATAATTTTCTAGTTACGGCGGACCCGCTTAAGTCATTTATTACAATCTCTTAAAAATGTCCCTCATAGAGCGGACTGCAAAAATGTACGGAAATTTTTATAATGCAGGGTAATTGCCTTTGTAAAATAAAAATTCCTGCATCTGCTGATACTTTTCTAGTTATGACAGTATCTAAGTCTGTTAAAAATATCCCGCATAGGGCAGACTGCAAAAATGTATGGAAATAGGCACGTCCATCTGATCATTTTTATAATGCGGGGTAATTTCCTTTATAAAATAAAAATTCCTGCATCTGCTGATAATTTTCTAGTAATGGCAGTATCTAAGTCTGTTAAAAATATCCCGCATAAAGCAGAGTGCAAAAATGTATGGAAATAGGCACGTCTATCTGGTCATTTTTTTATAATGCGGGTTAATTTCCTAAGCACATCTTTTACTCAATTCATAGCAAGAATCCCCTACAAATAATAATTACTCATTGCTCCATAATTATACCCGTATAAAATGAATACAGTACTTCAGGAAATTATTCAAAGGTAATTTAAATTTAATGATCGCTTACTATTGCAAGCGATACCCGTACCTGCTGGCTATAATTTTTATAAAATAAAAAAAACAATTAATAAATTAAGTACATTTACTTTTAAGACCCACCAACAACATATAATTTTTACTGGTTCTATAGTGTTTAAATCACTATCGTTTTGAATAAGTATAGAAGATATTCCATTAGCGGAATTAAAATAACCATATAATTTTCTAAAGGGTCAACTCAGTACAAAAATAAATCACACCATCTGCAAAATGTAAAACATTTGGTTACATATCTTTTTATAAGTAATCAACTCGAACACGGAAATTATGTAATATCATATGCAACATGTGCAAATATACTTACTTAAACAAAGCCAGGTGAAAGGCGTTCGTTGAACGCTGGAAAACGTGAGAAATGAGCTTCTCTATATTAAATTGCATATACGGGGGGGCATTGAGAACTTAATAAAAATACAGCGTGTACTTAAATTGTTTTTATTATACAGGTGACATTAAAAACGATAAAATAGAGTATATTTAAATTGTATGTTTTTATTATTCGAGGACATTAAAAATAATAAGCATATTTCTTGAGCTACTGGTGGGTAGTAAATCAACTGTTTTTTCCTTGCATATGCAAAAGCCTTATACTAGCTGTTGGACATGCCATTATTAATAGTTAGTTCTTGCTCAATGAATAATCAATAGGGACTGCTACAGACATCGTTGTGAATTGTGTTAAATACTGTAAATATTGAGAATTTATAGCAATAAAAGCGGTGTGGGGAAAAGCTGGTAGGAGGAATGGTTTTGAAAGCTCCTTTGGAGCTGGATTTGATATAAGAGTGGTAGGATTTGGTAGGGAGTAGGGGGATTTGCTAGGGAGTGGGGGGATTTATTTTTGGATCCATATCTGGTGTGGTTTGGATACTATCCAGGGATAGTGACCATATTTGTACTGCCAAAGACATTGTTGTGAATTTTGTTTTATTATAGCTTTAATTTATATAAGGTAGTGTGAAGAGTGGTAGGATTTGGTAGGGAGTAGGCGGATTTGGTGGGGAGTGGGGGGACTTGGTAGGGAGCAGATGGATTTGGTAGGGAGAAAAGTGGGTGGATTTGGTAGTGTGAAGAGTGGGTGGATTTGGTAGGGAGTGGGGGGATTGGGAATGGTTTTGAAAGCTCATTTGGGAAGCTCCTTTGGGAATGATTTTGGATTTTGATTGGTGGACAACCGGCTCAAACACCCTACTCAAGTCATTCGTTATGCGGCGTAACAATCTTTTTCCATGGGAGAGTGCGCAACCTGTTTGAGTTTTAAAAGCTCAAAGGTAGTGATGTAAAAATAACAAAATGTTGATTTTAAGGATAGGATAAATGACATAATTTTACTAGTTTTCCACGATTAAAAGTGTGAGGGTTTAATTGCAGCATTGTTAGGAATAATTATAAAATAGGACGGGGTTGATCTATGTATGATGATGTGAATAATATTGTATAGAGTAGCAGCTAGAATAAAATAAAAATATCTGGAATCTGGAGAACTGGAAGTAAAGATAATATTGTATGTGAATTAATATTCTGCTACTCTGTGAAAGCGAAAAGTGATAGAAAGAAACAGTACAATAAATTCATAGGTATGGGGTCGAAAGTATGGAAAGATTTAAACGAGCTCTCACTTAGGGCATAGAATTACGTGTAACGTAGTAGAACATTAAAAGAAATGCGATCGCTAAGTCTTCAGGACAAAATGACTAAGATATTAAAATAGGCTCGGGATGAGGAACTTTAAAATAGGTTTTCCGACAAAATGGTGAAGGTGTTAAAAGTAACAAAAGAGGGCTCGTAATATGTAGGTATTTGCGAATAAAAAGAAGTTTTAAGAAGCAATTACAAGGATTTGTAAGAACAAGACTATTTTCAATAAACTATTTTACATTTGCGTCGTACCCTAATATTTTTGGGCAATTTAATTATTTTGTGCCATTTAAAAAACAATTTATGTTTTTAAGTATTAATACAAAACTAAAATAAAAAGTGTTAGAAACAGTCGTTTGCTATTATTTGTAAAATAACATCCCAGATATGGTATTAATAATAGTCAGTTCTTATGAAATATTAGGGACTTTTTGCCACCTCACGCAAACGCTCACGCAAAGCGCTAAATCGCCTGAAAACGGTTGACAAGCCGCAAAATTTTAGGGGGTCTTGGATTTTCAGGGCGCTGAACATGTGTGAGAAAGAAACAGCTATAGTGTAGCAAAAGATGGATATATGAAGTTAAGGGAAGGTGTGAGCTATGTTTCCACATCTTAACGGGTTTTGTTTCAGTGAAACACGCAATTATAATAATAATAATAATAATAATAATAAAGATGTTTATTTATGCCAATAAAACAATTAAAAATATAAATATAAAAATGATAAAGTAAAAAAGAAAACCAAAAAATGACAGTAGTATACTAGTTGGCATAAATAGGTAGGGTTTTGATTTATAAAAAATCATTCTTCCAATCCTACCCTTACTAAATAATTTTTTATATTTTTTTGAAAGTTATATAGCTTAAGCCCCTCAGACTAGAAGGAATATTATTATAAATTACAGAAGAGTTATATTTAAACGAAGACTTATATTTTTCAGTATGATGTTTAGGTATTTCTATTGCGGTCTGATTTCTAGTATTAACATTATGAATATTATTCCTGAATTCAATTTTTTCAAATAAATATCTTGGTTTCTGAGTTAAAATTATTTTATAAATAAAACAGGATATGTGGATTTCGCGTCTTTTTTCTAATTTAATTAAATTATGTTGGTCAAAACTAGGTGATACGTGATCATACTTTTTTAGCCCTACTGAAAAACGAACACAGTTATTTTGAAGAATTTGTAATTTCTGTTTATCTTCGTTACTGATATTTTTGTGATAAATGATATCACAGTAATCTAATCCACTTAGAATAATTGAATCAACCAGTCTAAGTTTAGTATCGCTATTTAAGTAGTCCTTAAAGTTATATAAAATTCTTAGTTTGTAGTATGCTTTTTTAATTATATTTTTTATATGTTCATGAAAATTAAGATGCTGATCAAAAATTACGCCAAGATTTTTGCCAAATTCGATTGACGGTATCTTAAAACTATTGTTTAGAACAATTTTGAAATCAGAATTATTTTTTATTTTAGTGATTAGTGTTTTAGGACCAGTTAAAATTAAGTTAGTTTTATTTTCATTTATTTTTAATCCGTGATCAGTTATAGTTTTCGAAATATTTAAAATATCCTTATTGATTAAGGAAATACTATTTTTTAAATCTGTGTACTTGATTGAGTGGTATATTTGAGTATCATCTGCAAAAGCTAAAAGATTACCGTGTTTAATAGATAAATGAAAATCAAAAGTGTATATAATAAACAATAAAGGGCCTAATACTGATCCTTGTGGAACACCTCTAGAAATAGGCAGTGAATTTGAAATGTCACAAATGTATTCGTTTGCAATTTTTGTCACTTGTTTTCTGTCAGATAAATAATGTTTGAACCACTGGCAAGTTTTTAGACTAAAACCTATATATTTAAGCTTTGCTAATAACATTTCATGATTTAGAGAATCAAAGGCTTTAGCCAAATCGAGAAAGACTATATTAGTAACAAAACCTGAATCCCAATTTTCTAAAATATCATCTTTAAGTTTACAGAGTAAAGTAGTAGTACTAAAATTTTCTCTAAATCCTGATTGATTTTCTGGTAAAATATCATATTTTTTAAAATACTCTATTATTTGGTCAAAAACTATACGTTCTAAAATTTTAGATATTACAGAAAGTAGAGAAATTGGTCTAAAATCATCTACATTTTCTGCGTTGTGAATTTTAGGAATCGGTATAACTAAACTAGTTTTCCAGATAATAGAAAAATTATTATTTAGAATAGAACAATTTATTATATGTTTAATAGTATTTAAAAAATTATTATTCATACACAGATTTAACATGCGTAAAGTAATACCATCTGTTCCACATGATTCTGTTTTAATTTTTCATAAAATTTTAACAATATCGTAATTTGTAATTGGTTTTAAATTTAGAAACACATCTTTACCAATTTTAGAAAACTTATTATTCAAATAAAAAGATAGTAAATTTTGGTTTGGAGATCCATTTTTTACAGAATTTATAAAATGATTATTTAGTACTTGTGCACAAGGATATTCATTTACTGATTTAGATTCTTTTAAATTAATATTAAATTTTTTCAAGTTTTTCCAAAAAAGTGTTGGATTATTTGGATTTATATTATTCTTTATAAATGTTTGCTTTTCTTTCTTTATAAATTTAGATAGAAAGTTCCTTATTTCTACATAATCTTTCCAATTTGATTCAGATTTATTTTTACAATATTTTTTGAAAGCTTTTTTTTTTAATTTTGCAAAATTTTTTATATTCGAATTAATCCACGAATTTGTTTTTTTATTTTTATTTATTTGAACTGGTGCATGTTTGTTAAATAAATTTAGGATATTATTGTTAAATATTTCAATTTTATTATCAAAATTATTAATGTTTTCAACTGCATTCCAATCAATTTGCGCTAAATCTTCATTAAATAAATCAAAATTAATATTTTTAAAATTTCTGTAGTACCTTAATGAACAAGGAGATTTATTTTCTAATAAAAGTTTACAAAATACCATTGAATGATCAGTTAGAGAAATTCCCGAAGAATTTTTTATTAATTGTGTTTTGAATATACCAGAATCTGTAATATTTATATTTTCATCTATATAAAGATGATCAATTATTTTTGGTGACGTTTCTTTTCTTGTAGGCTCTGAAATAATTTGTTTTAAACTGAAAGTTGCAAATAAATTTTCAAGAAGATAACCATCTTGATTTTTATTGTACAGATCAACATTAAAATCACCTGTTATGATCAGTCTATCAACCGATAAGTACACTTGTGGAATTACCTGGATAAGAATAAAAAATGAATTGAAACTAATGTTTGGTGGTTTATAAATAATTCCAAAACCTACTTTTTTCTTGTTAATTAAAATATTAAGCCAAAATGTTTCCAAAGGTCTAGTGTCAAGAACAGTTATTACTTTGAATTTTAAATGATTTTTAACGTAAACGCTAATTCCACCACCTTTAGTATTCCTATCCAATCTAAGAAACTTATAGCCAAAAATATCAAAGTTAGTAGATGAATCATTATGATTTAACCAAGATTCAGTTACAGCTAAAATATCAGGATTTATATCTAAAACAAATTCTTTAAATTCAAAAAAGGAAGATTTTAATGATCGTATATTAACGTGTGCCACTAGTATACTACCGTCATTATTTAGTTTTTTGTATTAGAATTAGCCCTTCTTGTTTCTTCAAAAAATTTTTTAGGAGGAAAATACTGGTTTACATAAATGCCCATTGGCCAAATATCTTCACATAAGAATTCATCCTTCATTAGGATTGGTATACCAATTTTGTACGCATTTGAGATTGAATTCTTTGTAGAAACTCTTTCACAATTGTATTCAATGTTTTTGTGTTGTTTTAGATAATTAATGATATCTGCTTCCGTTGTTGATTTAGAGTATCCAGATGTAAAAAGCCAAAATTTCTTATTAGACAATAAACAATTGGTCTTTTTTGAACCATATATGGCTTTACTTTTTCTTTCTTCACTTCTTCTATTTATATTTAAGGTTTTATTGCACTTTTTATTTTCTTCTTTACGAAAATTTGACATATTAACATTGACGTTGTCATTATTGTTTGTCAATTTAGTGCTGGTAGTTTTATGTATGTCATTTTGTTGAGAATTTTTTACAACTTCAGAAAATGAAAGGTTTACAGGATTTGATGTGGTTTGAGCTGAAATCTTTTTGATGTTTTGAGATTTAGCTATTTTAATGTAATCATCCGAAGAAAGAAATTTAACCAAATCAATATTGGACTCTCTAAGGTTAGTTATTTCATTTTTCATTATTTCCAAGAAATCAGAAACTTTCTTCATTTCTTTTTCAAAATTTTGTTTTGTTATATATTCTTGAGTATCATTAACTATATCCTTGGGTTCACATGTTAAATCTTGTGTAGGAAAGAGGTCTTGTGAAAAAATGTTATCATTATATTATTATATTATACGAGATTTATGGGAGCGTTTACTTTAATTCCACGCGTTATTCTGATATCTTGTCTTGTGTCTTTAAGCAGCGAAAAGAATAATAATTTGCAAAATTAATATGTTTAAATATGTTGATACTTTGTATGGTTTTATTTCCGTATGGAATATGCAAGAAACATGCTGACACACGGAAATAATTCTGTCTAATTATAGATATGTTACTAGTGTTACTACTCAAAAGAAAATAAAAAAAGTTCTGCTTGATGAAAATGACAAACAGGTAACAAGAAATGTATCTGATAAATATTAGTGGTGATGAAACGAATTTCTATACCAAGCGCCGGTATATCCATTAGGCACTCTAGGCACGTGCGTAGGGGCCCCGAAAAGGACAGGCGCCCCTACACCAAGGTGAATGCTGAGTTTGGTATGAATGGTATGTGGAGGGGGGCGCCTAAAACATAGGGCGTAGTGGCGCACAAATTGATAAACCTGTCTATAAGTGTCTAAACCTGGAGTTTTAACATGTTTAAAATAAACTTAAGCTTTGGTTATAAAAAGGGATTAAATAAAATTTTGTACTAGGTATACATTTTTGACAAAATCACCTTTGTCTCTAGGTTGGGGGCTGGGGGGCTAAACGTCCCCAATCGTTTTATTACCCCCAAAAGCGTATAGAGAGAAGATGTATATATTTAAGTCTGGACTATAATATAGGGTGGAGTTGAAGCCCCCCAAAAACTTCATGGTAGTTGCGTGTATGCCTTTGCTGTTGCTCCATTGTATCCTAATCGTGACTAAATGGTAAAAAATAAGCTATTTACCAGCAAGAATAAAAAGTTTCCTTGGCGTAACAAGAACCTAGGTACGGAAAATTTTATAATGAACAATTTTCAGTTTTGTGTCGTAACTAGTGCACAATAAAAAAAATGTTGTTGACGAGGTCTCCTTAAAAGGGGAGTTCCTTTTTTATAACTTTTCGACAAGATATCACTTTAGCTGTTGACAGCCGCGGCGCGTCGGGAGGGGGCTTACTCCCCCCACGTTTTTACCTTCACCCCTAACTTTTGTGAGAGAAATGGTAAAATACCTCCCCTCCCCTCCTGCCCTGGAAGACCCGGTATCTTTCTCCCCCCCCCCGTTTTTTGAGGCACGCCCCGCCCCTGGCTGTTGATATATTGATCTTGCCATAGTTTTCTTTCCCATCGGGTGTACTGCATTGACAGAAATCGCAAGCACGAATATTATGCTGTAACAATAAGTGTAAATAAAAACAAAAAGGGAAAACGGCCGTATACCTATACGCGTATATCACTTAGCATATCAAACTTGTGAAGGCACTTTCTTGGACAATAAATTCATTATATTCCAGTTTAAAATATTCACAGTGGCAACATCGCCAACTGCAAACTAGGAAAAGTGAAAGTTTCAGGGAAATAGTCACCCATGTTTGGGGTTAACGACACATGAATGGGCGGAGCTTAAAGTTCCTTTAGAAAAAATCGATAGGTTATGTCAATTGTCAAAAGCCCATTTCGATTTTCGATTTATTTAAGTTTATTATTGTATTCTTCTTGAATAAAAGTTATGAGATTTATTTTTCGATAAAGTGTGCGTATTTAAAGGATTTTCCACCATAATCTTCAAAGGTAACGTTTTAACTCTTATTTTAAAGTGATTACAGTTTTGTGAGGTTATGTTATTGTTTTGGATTGCATTTATGTGTTATTTTATGATTTTTCTAGCTTAAAGACATTCCCACCATGGTTATGTGCCTGGCAGCCGATTGTCAACACTACAGTGATGAACATAAATGGAAGTTCTTTGTATTTCCTGTAGAATCATCCGAAAGGAAAAGATCTATTACTCTGATGAGGTATTCATATTTACAACGTAAATAGTGAATGTTATAACTCATAAACTTTACTTTTTAGGAGGCAAGTTAGGAAACCATCACAATAGTCACTCGTTTGCAGTCAGTAGTCATTTAGTAAACACTGAGAAGAAAAAAGGACCAACTACTTATATATGAATGTAACGCTAAAAGGAAGTTTATCTTCGCATCTTTAACAAAACGGTATGTAATTTTAAAGATGCTTCTCAATAAAACGTTTATAATATAAATGAATATTATATTACCTTCTTACATTGTGATTACAGTTGTATATTATCAATACTCTAAACATTTCTATTTTTTGTAGTAAACGAAGTCTCTAAACAACAGATAGTGGTAAAATCTTTAGTGTGAAAATAAATCAACCGATACTGTTGAGGAAGCAGGGCCTCCAAAACCTAGTGCTGAAACCCACCGTGAAACCCTAAGTACATCGAGAAGTACAAGTAGTTACATTCTTGTTCGAGAACATCTGGAACATCGTTGGAAGCTGAAATTTATTTGTTAAAACCAGAACTGGAAGTAACAAACAGATTGAAGAATTTAACTAATGTTTCGGTTATGAACATATCAAAATCAATGATTCACAAGTGCTTATGTATACTAGTGCACTAGTGCTTTATTTATAGTGTTATATATTAAACCCAAACAATGGACAGTTTTATATACAGGGTGTTAATAAGGTATGTGGCCAAAATTTGGGGAATTAGACCTTAGTCAGTTTAAAGACTAAATGTTCATATAAACATAGGTGATACAAGACTAGGTTTTTAATACACAGGGTGTTATTTTTTTTTAATTTTCCCTAATAACCAGAAGACACACATTAGTTTGAAGTGAACACTTACTGACAATTTTTAATACATAAAGAGGGATCTTGCTACTTGTCAAATTTGTTTAAAGAAGTGTTTTTGTTTCCATGGCTCTCTGATTGTTTTATTGTTTTCAACAAATTACAGTAATAAATAATGTTATGCATAACTTTACATTTTTTCGTTTTTATCGAAAATGGCCACTTTGAGCAAAAAAATTAAGATGATTTTTGTGTAGTTGTATTTGCTAAATCATCAATCATATATCAGATTTAAAAAAAAATTGACGTACTTCATTATTTTTTTTATTAAACCTTGGACGTTATCCCTGTGCATGCTACTGGCAAAGTAAGAAAAACGGTTTTTTTCTTAAAAGACTCCTCTTTACGCATTAAAAATTGTCACCAAGTCTCAACTTGATACTAATTTGCGTCTCCTAGTTATTTAAGAAAAACTCAACACCCTGTGTATTAAAAACAAAGTCGTTTAGGACCCATGTTTATGCCACATACTTTATTAACACCTTCTATGTGAAAAGGAGTATTGCGTCACTGCGTTAATAAAAAGAAAATTGGGTGGAATTGCAAAAAGTACCTATATTATTTGTAGTCTATCAGTCCAAGCAAACAGCAAGTGTTTACCTCCGCGAAAATATTAATAAAAAATACCTTTTGTTTTCTTTGTAAATATTTTATTTTTTAAATATATTTATAAATACATATATATTTTATTTTATTTCTTTCCATCATTTTTCAAAACTTTCATTAAATTCTAATCACATACATTTTTTGTAGTTGGGGGGGGGGGGGGGTGCTTAGCACCCACAAAACTCTTAATTACCATCCTCATAATTTACATGAAGCACTTTTAATTAACTAATTTTTTTAGCCATATGCTGAATAGGGTCTAGGGCTTAACCACCCATCAATTTGATTGCCTAACTACACCTATGCTGCGTCTTTAGTTTCTCACTCTCCTATTACCTCTATACCCATTTTCACTCGAAAAGTTTCGGGCCAATAGGGGGCGCAAAAATTTGCGCCAGTCGAGCGCCTAAGTCAGTTAAAATAGGCCCTGAGTTATAGTACTTTTTGACTTATTCAATACCTAAATCGTATCTGAAAACATCCTCTATAAATGGATTTTAGTTGTAAGAAAAAAAGTTAATAATCCAAAATGGCCCCAAGAGAGACCGACTTTACTTCTATAGTGGACAATGTAAATTCTTAAAGGTAAATATATCTAAATTTAGATTCGCATCCTCCAAAAACAAGAAGAGATTCCACCATATCTAATTTTTTTTATTAACTAAAATACTCGTACTTATGCAACCTCGAAACAAAAATAGGAGAAAAAGGCTTATTACTTTCAGTGTAATAATTCAATGCAAGTTTTAACTGACATAAGGTAACGTTTTGTTTAGAAATGTTGGGAAACATTTTGTTTTTAATACGCCATGAGGCTAACCTTACACTAATTTTTAAAACCAAGATACAGTTCCTTAGGTTTTGCACTAAAAGAAAGTGAAACTATTACGAGGAACTTGTTTTCAATAAATTAGTAGTAAGTTTTCCATTTGCAGACATTTTCAGACACACTGTAGGTATGTACTAAGTATAAAAATACATGACTTCAACATGGGCGCACCAAGGATTTTGTCTGTGGGGGGGGGTCTGAATTATAAGTGCACTTTTTCAATTTTTGTGTGCCTGTGATGTTGGTTGGGGGGGGGGGGGGTTGCAGCCCCCCTCCTGCGTGCGTCACTGGACTTGAAAGCTATTACACTTGTAGTCTTTACTGGTAGACAAAAATATATTACAGTACAAGTTTTATGTAAACTTTTTAAGTAAGCAAAAAATGTGTGAAAAAGATAATAAGTCTCGGCCTCACTCTATATATTAAAAATTTAAAAACCTTAGAATTGCTGTTACACGTGGTTTGGCCTTTCTGGCATCATCAAACCTAAAATATATGAACCTAATTGGCATTGGCGTAGTTAGGCAGTCAAATTCAGGGGTGCTTAAGCCCTACACCCTATTCAGCACGTGGCCACATACAATACAAAGATTAAAAAAATTTAGTGTAATAATATCTAAACAAAACAACAGCTCGCACATCGCAGCTGAAGACAAAATAAAGCCTATAATACAACACAAATTCAAACACACACAGTTATCCTAACAATTTAAAAACCCTGTCACTGAATAAAATGCTCCGGACACTAAATAGTTATACAGGTGATTCTTAATTTGTTATTTTAGTAAAAATAAAATTAGAATTGAGTACCAACACCAAGGGCGTACACTTTTTTTTTCTGGAGGGAATAGCACCAAAGAAATTGTCACCACCCTTTACAATTTTTTTTATAGAAGTAGACTAAAGTATTAAAAAATAGAATTAAAACAAACAAACATATATGTAATAAAAAAAAACATATTTTTCACATAACAATAATTTAATGAAACCAAGGAACAATAAAGATATACAGGGTGTTCGCAAAGTATAGTATGGGCAAATAGCTTTGCTATTAGTAAAGATAGAGACACCAAAGTTTAGGTGTATCTTATTGGTTAGGAAATGTACTTTTTTATGTAATTAACTGTTTCAACGCCCTTAGGGGGTGATACTGGGGAGTTGCTGTCAAAACTTTAAATGCCATGTTGTACCTCATTTTAAAAGTGTTTAAAAAATAAACATTTTAATACAAACCGGATGTCCGCATCCTAATTCGTTTTTAAATAGCCAGCCTATAAAAATGAAAAATAGCGAAAAAAAAACTTAACGGCCACATTCTCCAACGCTAGTCCAGTCTAATTTGACAATCAAGTTTTAAACTGGCAAGAATAAGACAACTAAGTTTTATACTATGAATTTATTTTTGAGATTTTTCGCAAATGTACAAAGAAGAAGAAGAAAAGGACAATTTTAGTATGTACTTTCGACAATAATAGAACTAAATTCATTGTAGCGACGCGTTTCAAGAGGCATATTATTTGGCAACGAAGCAAATCGCTGAAATATCAGAATAGTTTGCACAGTTTTAATGACGACTTATTAACAATGGCAGGACAAAAACCTGTCAAAACCGAAGTGATCGACTAGAATATTTTAAACCAGTACTAAATCCTAAACCTCAAGGGGGTGGAAAAAGTTGAATTACATAAAAAAAATTGATTTATTAACCAATACGATGCACCTTTCATTTGGTGTTCTATCTTTACTAATAACAAATATATTTGCCCATACTAAGACTTTTCGGACACTCTGTATAATATGTTAAAGAAGAAGTAGCGTACCCAGGGGGGGGGGGGGCAGACCAGCATCCTAGACACACAAAAATTAAAAAATTGCACTAGTAATTGAAAAAATCCACAGAATTGCACTATTAACCCCCTCCCCCAAGATAAAATCCTGGGTGCGCCACTGTAAATAATGCTCATAAAATTACTCCTTAAGCTAAAGATATTCTTTTAAACGATCTCTACATATTATTTGAAAGAAGTAAGAATAAAAATAAACATGCGAATATTCTTTACATGAACTTATGCAATAATTAACTCTAAATTGCACTAGGATATATTTATATATTATGTGTTTTACATCTGCATGTAGCAATTTTTTCCTGCCTTTCTGGGCTGCTTTTCGTACGCTGGCGGCTGGTGAAATTTTAAAGTTGTAGATCTCGGTTGCTACTTACGGGACTCATGCCAAGTTCAGGTTTTGTACTTGTGAGCCTACTAGGAATGTTTTGGTGAAGAAAAAGTAATATTTTGTACTTTGCGAAAAACAGTTGAATTTTTGCGGAGCACCCCTAGGAAACAATGAACACGTTTAAGTATTTTATTTATTATTTTTTCTAAACAAATTTTTCATCATTTTGTCGAAAATTTTGAAATTTGAAGAGAAAAAAATAATGTTAGTGGAAAGTTATAGTTATCTCAATTTAGTTAACAGTAGAGTGGCGTAACACCCAAACAATAAATCTTTTAAATATGAATCCGCCACAATCATACAGACATTATTTTCAATTTAGTTAAACCTAAAATTTAACGTAAAAACATTAAATGACTATAACTCTTATAATACATTTTTCTCTTGAAATTTAAAAATTGTCGACAAAATGATGTACAATTTCTTTAGAAAAAGTAATAAATGAAATACCTAATCATGTTAATTTTTTTCCAGGAGAGTCAAAGCAAAAATTTGACTTTTTTTGGCAAATTACAAAATATTTTTTTCCTTTACCAAAACATTCCTGGTAGGCTCACTAATAAGAAACCTGAACTTGACATGGGCCCCCTAAGTAACAACAGAGATATAAAACTTTAAAATTTCACCAGCCGCCACTGCCCTCGCTTCTCTGCCCATTTAATGTTGATATTACATATAACTATATAACAATTATCTATTACTAACAGATGGCTAAAGCCAATTGATTTTTTTTTAAATTCCCTCATCTCCAGACTAACTTTAAACCATCAGCCACACAAACATTTTTTTTATCTACGACATCCTACGTACACTTCAAGCCGAAGTACTAACGTACCGTGGGCGTCTGAAGAAAAGAGAAATGTAATGTATTGATACGGAATTTACAGGATTGGAGGTGGGGACCGAAAGGGAAATCATCAATGTGTTCCATAATCTGGAGACCCTAGGTATGAACGAGCGAGAGAAGTTCTGTTCTAAGCTTTTGTACGTAGACAGTAAAGGGATGCATATGTAACGCACCTCTTGTTGTTCTGTTAGGAAAAGTCAAGGGGGAATACTACCGGCTAGTTCAGTCAGAGTAAAATCCGTGGAAGTAGCGGTAGAAAGGGGATAAATCCCCAACAGCGCGGCGATGATCGAGAGAAGGGAGTTTTCTCGTGAGGGCTGGGTCATTCATAAGTCGAATGGCTCTCTTTTGGATAGAATCAAGAAAGTTTAGTGTCGAAGGTGATGCCGCTCCCCATATGTGGGAGCAGTACTCTAGGTTAGGTCTTATTTGGGAAACATAGAGAGTGTATAAGTTGGAAGGGTAGAAGTGTTTTCTGGCTTGAAAGAGAAAACCAAGCTTTTTAGCTGCCGATGTGGCTACTGAAGTAATGTGTTTGTGCCAGCTGAGATCATGTTCGAAAGCGATGCCAAAAAGATCGAATGTTTCATTGTTTTGTAGGGCTTGGCCATTCATGTGGATGGGGTAAGTATTGCCAGATTTTTTGCGTGACAGGTATTAAGACTGGGTTTTGGAGGCGTTGAACAAGGTTCTTGGCACTCCAGTCTAAGATTAATTGAAGATCTTGGGAAAGTGATAGGCGTATAGATCTACACCTACTATCCAGCTCTTAATTCCAGAGTTATCTGGAAAAATGAATGTTAGAGTGAGTACTATCGTCAGCGTAACTGTGAATGGGATTGGTAGTTGAAGAGAGCAGGTCATTAATGTGAAGAAGAAATAGGGCTGATGCCAGGACTGAACCTTGAGGGACGTCAGCATTGATAGTATGGAAGTCAGATGAGTGACCGTCAACCACAACAGATATGCGTCGATTAGAGAGGAAGCTACCAATCCAGGTATATAGTTTGGTAGGAAGACTGTAAGAAGGTAGTTCGTCAAGGAGTGCGGCATGTCATACTTGGTCAAAGGCCTTGGAAATATCCACAGGAACAATCTGAGATTCGCCATGCAATTTGAGAGACTTGTACCAGTTATGTGTGACAAAGTCAAGGAGATCAGCTGTCATGGATGATTTTGTGTTTTCCTAGATATTTTCGAATTTGCAAGTTTATCGCTTTCTCCATAATTTTGCTGACAACACAGACAAAAGAGATAGGTCTATAATTGGATGGAAGGGACTTGGATCCTTTCTTCGGGACAGGCTGCACTCGAGCAGTGTTCCAGCTATCTGGGAAGATACCCTTGTCATGAGAGATCTGGAAAAGACGAGTTAAGATGGGTGCAAGTTCTGGAGCGCAGTTTTTTAGGACAATTGCTGGTGGTATGCCATCCAGACCGGAGGACTTTTTGGTGTCAAGAGAGAGAAGAATTTTTTGAACTTGTTTGAAATTACTTCCATACTAATAAATCAGTGGCGGCTGGTGAAGTTTTAAAGTTGTACAGGGTTATTTTTTTAAAACCTGCAGGCTAACTTTATTTTTTAAAGAGACAGGCCTATAGTTCAAACCGTGTATATCTCTGTTGCTACTTACAGGACCCATGCCAAGTTCATGCTTTTAATAGTGAGCCTACTAGGAATGTTTTGGTAAAGAAAAAAAATTATTTCTACCTAATTTGCAAAAAAAAGTTGAATTTTTGCTTTTACCCCCAAACATGCTTAGTTATTTTATTTTATATTTTTTCTAAATAAATTTTACATCATTTTGTCGAAAATTTTTAGATTTGAAAAAGAAAGAAGAGAAAAAAATGTGTTAGTAAAAAGTTATAGTCACTTGAATTTTGTGAAACCTCAAATATAATTTTAAAAAAAAGTTAAATGACTAACTTTCTACTAACACCAAGCAAACCCAAGCAAACACATTTTTTCTCTTAAAATTTACAATTTTTTAACAAAGTGATGTAAAGTTTGTTTAGAAAAAATATAAAATAAAATACCTAAGCATGCTCATTTCTTTTCCAGGAGAGTCAAAGCAAAAATTCTACTTTTTTTCGCAAATTACAAAAAACACCTATTTTGTTTCGTTACCAAAACATTCCTAGTAGGCTCATTATCAAAAATCCTTAACTTGGCATGGAGCAATGGAAGGTGGTAGAGGATTATTCCTTGTCCGAAGCGGCACCACCCCAGACATCTGCTAAAGGGCTGGTGAAATCCATACGGATGTTTCCAGCTGTGGATGTGTGCGACGGATACCCCCAGTACACCCACGGTACCTAGAGTACTTAGGTTAAAGACCTTCGTGGGCTGTCCGAAGATAAAACAAACAAAACACAGAGATATAGAACTTTAAACTTTCACCAACCCCCACTGTTAATTATTCTTGTAATATTATTGCTTACATGCCTTACATTACTGCAGGTTTTGCAAATTCGTGTTTCTTTCCAAAATTACTAACGATAATCTGCATAACTTCATTTGTTATGGCTGAAATATATAGATTTGACACTCCAAAAAATGGCTCTACATCCCCTAGTCTGTTTGGATAATTCAGTCTTCTTAACAGTTTACATAGCCTTCCCACACCTACAAACATTGAGAGCTCAAAACAGTATATCTCAACTCATTATACCTACACATATCACAGATGTAATAAAGCATTGCAGTATGTACAGTATTGTACTTAAAAATATTAAATTTTGCACCCCTACAGACTGAAAAAAAAAAACAAAAGATAATGCAAGTACCAAAAGACAGTTTTACAATCACAATTATACTATACATAAGTACATGTCTGTAAATTTGGTCCCCCAAATGCAAAATTCCGAGCAAAATTCATTAAAAATTCATGGAGTTCCTAGTTTCCTATGAAGAGTTGTAGAACACATTTTACTTTTTACTAACAGGAACTTATGAGTTTTGAACCAAGACTATTGTTACACAATAAGTCATGGGGGGCCAACTTCACACTTTTTTAACTGTCAATACTTTAAGTTCTAACCAGAAATTTTTTTTAAGAAGAGTTATGGTTTAAAACTCATGAGTTCCCGTTAGTGCTGCAATAGTTCTACAGTTCTGTAGAATTAGAATGGTGTTTTTTTGTTTACAACTTAAATATTTGATAGTTAAAAAAGTGTGAGGTTGGCACCCCATGAAATATTTTTTAACGAGAGCTCTGGTTTAAAACTCATGAGTTCCCGTTAGTTCTGCAATAGTTCTACAGTTCTGCATAAAGATAATGACATTTTATTGTGTAATTTTTTCCTTCCCAAAAAGCAGAAAACATGTAGGTATTACAATTTTTTGGGTAAGAGTTCCGGCCTCCAAAATCACAAAGAACTGTAGAACTCCTTTAGAACTATTAAGCACTGTGGCCAAACTTTTGTTTTTGCAACTTCACAGACATAACTTATGAGTTTTGAACCACGACTATTGTTAAAAAATGTCATGGGGGGCGAACTTCACACTTTTTTAACACTGAAATTACCTGACCATGTAGACGTTCTAATTTTTTCTGGTATTCTAAGTTTTCTTAAAAGCTGAAGTACGTCTTCTTTGAGAAATCTAAAATTGCTCCTACATTCATCTTTAGACAAGCTTTCAATGGTCTCGTATGTTTGGATAAGGTTAAGGAGTAGGTATTCCATTTTCATTTACTTCATTATTTTCTTCACACATTAAAACAAGTGACTCAAGAACATCCTTCATTGTGTGTTAAGAACCTTTAACTTATACCAGTATAGTTATATAGGTACCTATTTATATAATGATAAAAGTGACCAAACCTGTAGCTAATGCGTTTGATTTCTTATTCCTAACTAAACAGAGAAATAATCCCAGATTTTTCCTTTCTTAATATATAAGGCATGAAAATATTTCGTCACTATAAAAAATACAATATTTAAAGACAAGAACAAATCACAAATTAATATATTTATAATATATCATCACATCAGCTGATTCAAGAAATTGACATTTGCCTTCGGGTGAATTCGGCTGTTCGGCTTTCGCTCGCCGTCGATCGATAGAAAAATGGTTTAAACTACCCTGCTACTGCTATGTTGTCACGTCCTCTTGCAAGAATTAATTTATCATTGGCTGCGTTCAGCCGATTTTCAGCGGTCTCAGCAGTTGATGAAATTTGACAGATGGCATGTTACATTACATGTTTTCACATTTGATATAAGTAATCATGTGGTCGCTGCCAAATCCAACCAGCTGCTGCGACCGCTGATGATCAGCTAAACACAGCCATAGTTGTAACTAATAGGTATAGTAAACTTTTTCTTAGATCTCGCAATATGGTGGCCAAGTCACTTGTCATCTATGGCACCCTGTTGAAGTCTGGTCTATTGTACGTTTAGAGGTTGGGTAAAAGACAGGACTGGACTTGTACTCACCGTATAACTTAACTAATAAACACCAATAAAATCTAGTCTTCTAAATCTATAAAGTCGAAAAGTAAAATGATTAAAACACGCACTATCAAAACAACACCCACGGAAACACTAACATCACAAACACAAAATACCAAAATCAAAAGAAAATAAAAGGACACAACCTGTCATGTCAGCTTCATGCCCACTACCAACCAACTATTGATCTAGGGACTTTACTAAGGAACCAATATCAGCTGTTGATGTCATCTGTGATTGTGAAATGTCGCAACGCTCAGTTTTATCATAAAATGAACTCTATCATTCATTTCATTACTATTACCAGGGGCATATTTCCGTATGGGCTGATTGGGCTATAGCCCAGGGCGGCAGAATTGTAGGGGCAGCAAATATGTCTTCATTGTGATGTAAAATGTGAAGAAATGCTGACGGAGGGGGCAGCCAGATTTAAATAGCTCGGGGCGGCACTTTACCTAAATACACCACTGCCTGTAGCTGACGCTTCAAATAACCATTTCGTTTTATGACACGTATAGGCGCGTACAAAAAAGTCGGATCTACATCTAATTTTCTTAGGAGTTTGCTTGCATGTTAGCTTTCTTAAATTTACTTTAACTGACCCTCCACTGTAACCTTCTCATGTACAAAACATTGCTGCCAAATTAAATGGGGTTGCCAGCAATCAGCAAGACCTTCAAAAAGTCCCTAAGCTGCATTTGGACTCTTAAGTACGACTTTCTTTTTGATTTTTGATCGCGGCAATACAACTAAACGACTCAAAGAGTGTAGGGTGTAGGTTATTGGCACGGGAAAAATTTGGATTACGGCAACGTCGGTTTCAGGATTCTATTAAACACGGGCTGGCAGGGTTGCTTCAAACGGCATTAAAATCCACACTACGATTTTAAGCTGTACGATTAAGCGATCTCTTCTTCACAACTTTTAACATTCAGATGATTCTTAGACATTCGTTTTTAAGACTGCAGATAGAAAAAAACTGCCTCGACTAAAATAGTACATTGTACAACGAGCATGCTGCAAATCATACGAGTAGGAAATGGTCATTCCATGCGAGTTTTACACTATACTTTTTCTACGAATGTTACTGTTACATAAAATGGGATTAGTAATATTTTTCTTTTTAAGATGTCAAACTAATAATTGTCATTTACTTTTTATTTGCATTGTATGCGTTGCTATGCGATTACTATGGCGTGTTGACGCGGCGCCGATCAACGCCACCTTGGTAAAAATATACCCGTGCACATTGGGAATTTTGTAGTTGAATCACCATGGTGATTGAAGCACAATGAAAATGTGTAACAAAAATTGTAAAAAACAATGCACTATGTTCTGAAATTACTATTGAACATACACTAAAGGTTTTTATTGACATTCGTAGAAAAAAGAATATCCCTGTCATTCTTATTGTCCATATTCGCGAACTTCAACAACTGATCTAACCCCCAGCGAAAAAAATTGAAGCCATTATAGAGCGTATAAACATTTCGCTTGACAATGTCGAATATAATATGTTAAAATATCATAATTCAAATCGTGCCAATCGCGTACTTTAGTGGACATCTTTTTATTTTAAAAATCACGATTTCTTTTGTCACAACTCAATGTTTATACCCTGTATGACCGCCATGACAGAGCGATCGACCTGTCATATATAGTCACTTAAGGTTTGTTATGGGTGTCGCCAGGTAGAGGCTGATCAGTGGCGTAGCCAGATGGGGGCCAGGGGGCGCGACTGCCCCCCACCCTTTTGGTTGCCCCACCCCCGCCGCAGTATGCTGCCTACGCCACTGAGGCGACCATCCCCGCTGGCTACTGCCAATTTCTGCTTCGTGTAAATGAACAGGAGTTTTAAAATAAGACAACAAGAACGCTTGCTTTATGGCAAAACTGTTGACATCTCTTTGTTAAAAGGTGTTTACATTCCTACGTTAACAGATCCACCCTCTTATCACTTTACCACTGTCCTTCAGGTCTTATAACACACACGGTAACTCTCATTAATTTAATTGTGTAATTCTGTTTTTTGTAGAATCATCATAACTTGCTAATTTGCGTAAACCAAAATTGTACATACCTATAGTTTGCGTGCTACAAATACACAAATTTCTGGTACAATTTTCCTTTTAGTGGTTTGCGTAAAATCCCTGTACAATGTTTAGCGTACAATTGCAAAAGCTGTTTTGGAAACACCACGCAAACCTCTTCAGTTTAGCGTTTGCGTGGCCGCATTTGCGGGTGGCAAAAAGTCCCTAATATGATTAAAATTAATACGTTATCTAAAATCACATATGTTCTACACTTTATCCACATTTATTTTAAACATTGCATTTATATTTAATTTCAGCAGCTAGAGAAATTGTTTTGATATTGTTTTATAGAGATAATATATCGCCTCTTACCGAAATGACTCTCGCACCCTTGATATATTTACCTTATAACGTAAAGAAATAATTTTTACTAGTGTTAATAAATAGAACAAATGTATGGTGATTTCCGATTGCACCCCTGTATAGTTCTTGTTTTAATGCTAAACTAGAATAAAGTATTAAAACTATCGTTGATATTTTTGCTTGAAATTATGCAAGCAGATAAAGGGCATTTATTTACCGGTAAAGTACACTGTTTGAACTTAAAACATGATGCAGCTAGATAGGTACATGTAGGGGCGTATGCCTGCAAAAATAATTAAATTTATCACGTTTTTATTTATTTTTGATAAGGCTGTATGCCTGTTTTTAGATGTTAACAGCACATAATTTGAATAACTTTTTAAAATGTAATGACAGATGTTAAAAGTACATGAGACCAAAAACGTTGTTTACATAACCCTGAGCATCTAGGGAAGATTTACATAAATAAATAGAAATATCATTATCTATAATCGTTTTAAAAATCTTTAACTATTGAATATTCATAGATCTAAAAGTTCTTTTTGAAAGTACTATGATACCTGACTTGAACTGATTTAATTGTACAACTTTTTTTTTTATTAGATTTTTAAAAATCAGGTAATATTTATTGACAAATTTTTTAAAAATTTTCCGAGCCTATTTTCATTTATTATTATTAATATTATTATATTGTCTATTTATTAAAATCAAAATTTAAAAACAGATAAAAAATTTTTACGTTTTCGGCTTTTTAAAAACCATAGGGGACTGAATCAAAACCTCTAAATTTTCGTTTTAGTGAGTTTGGCTTATATTCTTTTGTCTCTGTTTTGTTACTACCTCGTGAATAGCAGTGCGTCGAATTTGATGAGACGTGATTTGTATTGGGGTGCTGTCCTCGGATAAAATCATGTCACGTATGGAGTAAAAATGAATCAATTTTGATGATGAATAATTCAGACAAATGCCCTTTACTTTATAAACTATTTTTTCCTCCTGTTTTAAAGGCGAAAATACTTTGAAAGCATAGTTTTTAGGACCACCACTTGTAAAATGAGATATATAACTACCTGCTTCGTACGATTCTAGTTCTGCCATATCACCATTGTTGTTACCTAACGATATGTCAGAATAACCGTCTCTGTGTACAAAAATATCCGAGTCTGTATCGTGATACAGTACCTGATCTTTTAACTTTTTAAAAATAACTGTATATCTTTAGACGCGCCTGTGCCGTGACGTAAGCAGCATGGCAGTTTGCATTAAGCGCTAGGCTTTAAAGATTTTAACTAAAAATAAATACCTATTAGGTGATCAAATAAAACATCTGCTTGTGTTACTATCTTTATTTAACCCATCAGTGTACATCTTACTTAGTAAAAACATTATTGCATTCACAACTAAAACTATTAATAAAACTCAATTCCAAGTTGCTCCAGTTCTCTTAAAATACTCATAATTTCAGGTGTATTAATGCCATCCGTATTATTCTCTTCCAAACATCGAAATTGGTCTATCATGTCGTTGACATATGTGTACTCTAATATAGGACTCGCAATCTAACTTCCTGAAGCCCTCCTCCCCATTTTTCTACTTCGTAGTTCCCATCGCTAGTGTCTTGCCTGTCCTCGATTAATTTTCTCTTTTGGATTTCTTTTTGAAATTTTAAAAATTTTAAATATTTCGTATTTTTCTTTTTAGCCACTATATTATCCAATTCTTTATAAGTGCTTCGGGGAGGAAATAGCTTTTTAATAATATTTACATACTTCCAACCAGACGATGAACTAATGCGTTCACACCTTTTAAAGTTTCTTTTGTGGGCATTTGTTAGAACTAAAATGTTTCTATATTGTAAGAGGTCGTTATCGATGTACTCTACAGGGTGTTCCTCAGTCAGGAGATTTAGTAGGCCATCTGTTAACTTAAACTCTTTCCCACTAATAATTAGAGTATTTCCTTTAAAGACAGCTGGCACATTTCCAAGAAACCATCTAGAGCACACCTCCCGAAAACCAAACACGTTTTTATTTGGCATTTCCATCAACTTTAAAGTTATTATGCTGCTAGCCATCTTATCTCTTTGACGTCTAACTTGATAATGAAGCTTTCTTAGTGATAGTAGGATATTTATTAACACGTAATGGCGTCGTAACATAGACGTAAAATAGACGTAACATAGACGTAACATAGACGTAACATATACGTGAAGGTTATATATAATATAGTGTATGCTACTAGTATTTTACGTCTATGTTACGTCTATGTTACGTCTATTTTACGTCTATGTAGAGCATAAGAGGTAGCATAAGAGAGAGAGGTCAGGTTTGCGCGTTTTAAGGCTAGCTCAGGTCGAGGCGCCCTCGACCTGAGCTAGCCTTAAAACGCGCAAACCTGACCTCTCTCTCTTATGCTACCCCTCTCTCTTTGCGCGTTTTAAGGCTAGCGCAGGTCGAGGCGCCCTCGACCTGAGCTAGCCTTAAAACGCGCAAACCTGACCTCTCTCTCTTATGCTACCCCTCTCTCTTATGCTACCTCTTATGCTCTACATAGACGTAAAATAGACGTAACATAGACGTAACATAGACGTAAAATACTAGTAGCATACATTATATTATATATAACCTTCACGTCTATGTTACATCTATGTTACGTCTATGTTACGTCTATTTTACGTCTATGTTACGACGCCATTACGTGTTAATAAATATCCTACTATCACTAAGAAAGCTTCATTATTAAGTTAGACGTCAAAGAGATAAGATGGCTAGCAGCACAATAACTTTAAAGTTGATGGAAATGCCAAATAAAAACGTGTTTGGTTTTCGGGAGGTGTGCTCTAGATGGTTTCTTGGAAATGTGCCAGCTGTCTTTAAAGGAAATACTCTAATTATTAGTGGGAAAGAGTTTAAGTTAACAGATGGCCTACTAAATCTCCTGACTGAGAGTACATCGATAACGACCTCTTACAATATAAGTTACATTATAAGTTCTAGTTTTACTTTCGTTGAGGGAAGACGTGCCGGTCAGAGCTAAAGCTCACTGCGGTCGAGTGACATAAAACAATAAAACGATTTGGATCCTTGAAGGGTCAAAGTACAACAGATGTGCGGTGTAAAGGGACAAAATTTCAATAAGTGACAAAAAAATGCAACACGTGAAGTTAATTGTACCGAAAGAGAGCCAAATTTCTTCGTTAACTGGGTTCCGGAATTAATGTATTTTTCCCGACGTTTTATTTTCTAACATAAGTTGGAAAACATGACACCAGTAAAGCCAAAACAATGTCCTCAATGTACTGATAATTTTATAATTAACTCCAAGTTAATTACCTGCCACGTTTGTGAAGAGAGTTATCATTTGCAGTGTGCCAAAATTAAAGATCAGTTACATAAAGCCATCAATGACTGTGCAAATTTATTCTGGTACTGCGATAAGTGTATAAACTTTGTAAAGAACAATTTCGATATTGCTAGAAAATTAGAAAACCTGGAAAGGAAGACAGAAGAATGCAAAGCAAATACAGAACAGGTATTAAGAAGTTTAGGGGATGTGAATAGCCAGCAAGACAGCAAAGAGCAATGGAGTACCGTAGTCAAAAAGAAAAAGTTCCCACCGTTATTAATAAAACCCAAGAATCCTGGTCAAAATAGCAGTACAACAAAAAATACAATTGTACAAAAAATTAATCCAACGGAAATTTCTGCCAACATAAATAGGATGAAGCAAATGGGACAAGGTGGTGTGTTGATTGAATGTAATGATGGTGACTCCTTAAAGAAGTTGCAGAGCAAGGCCGTGACTGAACTAGCAGAGATCTACGACATAGAAGTTCCAAAAACCGCGAATCCAAAAATAATTGTAGTTGGAATCCAGGCAAAATACTTAGAGGATGAGGCAGAATTTGTTTTAAGAATGAAAAAGCAGAGATGCCTACAGGAAGTAGCAAATCATGAGATAAAAATAATCAGAAAATACATTCCGAAAAACAAACAATTGAACAATGTTATTCTGGAAGTATCGCCACAAGTTTTCAAGTGTCTTGTAAATTCCAAGAAAATATTTATGGACTGGAACAGCTTTCCTGTTTATGAATATGTTAGTGTGTTGAGATGTTACAAATGCTGGAAATATGGTCACAAAGCCATGAATTGTCGTGCGGAGAAAATTGTTTGTCCTCTCTGCAACAAAAATCACAGCAGTAATGAATGTAGATCTGAGATGCATGAATGTACAAACTGCAGATACGCACATGAAGTTTTGAACATATCAGATATCCAGTTTAATCATAGTGTTTTTGACAAAAATTGTGTCAGCTACCAAAGAGCACTGGAGAGGGTAAAATCCAAAACAAATTACATCTAGCAATTAAAAATGTCAGATAAGAGTCTTTCTTCTAGGGCTCCTGTAATAAACAGTGTAAGTATATTACACGTGAATATTGGCGGACTAACAACAAATTTTGATGAACTTGATCAGCTTATGCAAGAAAGAAACCCTTGGATTGTCTGTGTCAGTGAAACACATATAACAGCAGAAATAGAAGTAAGTGAACTTAGCGTACCAGGATATACCACAATCTTGTGTTATTCAAACAGTAGATATACAGGGGGAGTTCTAATTTATATAAAGAATTTCCTTAGCTCTACAGTAGTTCTTAATGATGCAGTGGATTTTAGTTACTGGTTTTTAGCAATAAAGACACACATGCAAAATGAAGCTCTTGTTATAGGAGCTTTATATAGATCACCAAATGCTCCACATGGCGACTTCCTGAATTATTTAGAAGAAAAATTCGACGATAACATTTTACAACGACAAAAGACAGTGCTCTTGGGTGACCTAAACATCAACTGGAATGATGGGAAAAGCGACTCAAAGAAATTAAAAGAAATTATTCATGGAGCAGGTTTTAAACAAATTGTTACGAAAGATACAAGAATAACGAATGTATCATCATCCCTGATTGATCACATCATAACTAACGATTTTAGCATACAGGAATCTGCTAGAAATTTTCCAAAAATTAGTGACCATGACATCATTGGAATAGTAATGCAGTTAGAGAATTCTATTCAAGAAGAACAATATGTTTACAGCCGGAACTTAAATGATCAAGCGATCTCAGATATTATACCGAGACTTATAGAAAAAAATTGGAACTATACATCTGTAGATGTTGACAGGCTCTATTCTGACTTTATTCAAAACGTTCAACAGGCAGTTGATGAGATTACCCCACTATAAAAATTTACACCAAAAAAATACCCCTGGATAACACAAGAAATAAAAACAGAACAGCGTAGAAGGGATGAAGCATATAAACGATTTCGTCTAACAAGAAATGAAATCGATTGGGAAAATTATAGATTGGAAAGAAATAGAGTAGTGTCAATGATTCGTATCGAAAAAATCAGATATTATGACCAGAATATTGACAGATGTAAAGGAGACGGAAAGAGAATGTGGAGAACGCTAAAGGACTTACTAGGCAACAAAAAACAGCAAACAGACTATAAAGAGGTTGACTATGGAACATATAACGGCAGTATAGAAGAAAATTTTAACAAATATTATGCAGACAGTATAAATGAAATCGCAGAAACAATAGAGAAACGAAACTGGAATTTTCAATATGAGACGGTTGAAAAACCATGCCTTTTAAATTTTGCAACTGTCACTCTTTCAGAACTGAGAAAAATTGTGTATGGGCTAAAAAACAAGAGTACCAGTGATGATATACTAAGTATTAAATTAGTAAAACAAATTTTTTGTGTCATTGGATATCCCTTACTATATTTAATAAATACCTCTCTAATGACTGGAAAGGTCCCAGGAGCCTTGAAAACTAGTATGATAGTACCAGTACCGAAGGTGAATAAACCCAAAACTCCTGCTGAATTTAGACCAATAAATTTATTGCCTGTTGTAGACAAAATTCTCGAAACCATCGTCAGTGAACAGTTACAAAATTATTTTGAAAAAAATAGTTTATTGTATATTGGACAATCAGGCTTCAGAAGTAACCACTCATGCGAGTCAGCCCTTCAGTATGTGTGTGCAAAGTGGAGAAATGATATTAATAATAACAACGTAGTGCTCAGCGTGTTTGTGGACCTAAAACGTGCGTTCGAAACCATTGACCGGGAGATCCTGGTAAGCAAATTAATTAGATACGGTATTACTAATAGTGCGCTAAAGTGGATTAAGGACTATTTAAAAGACAGGTATCATAGAACTAAGGTAGACAATAAAATATCAGAAAAAGTAGAAAGTGAATGGGGTGTGCCACAGGGTAGTGTGTTAGGGCCTCTATTATTTATTATTTATATAAATGATGTTTATAGTTTTTTACAGGATTGCTTTGTTAGTTTATTTGCTGATGATACACTTATTTCTGTGTCAGGGGTAGATTTTGACGAAATAACTATTAAATTAAATAATCAGCTAACTTTACTTTATGACTGGTTATGTCAGAATAAATTGAAATTAAATGAATCAAAAACCAAATGTATGGTTATAGGGTCAACAGCAAACTGTAAAAAATATTTATCTTTAGGAAAATCACTTTATATAAATAACTCGCTTATTGAGCCTGTAAGAGTAATAAAATACCTGGGAGTATATTTAGATCCACAACTAAACTTTGCCGATCACATGGACTATCTATGTAAAAAATTAGGTAAGAAAATTGGATTTTTTCGACGTGTATCTTCCTGCCTATCCTATTATACCAAAATGTTAATTTATAATACTATTATTTTACCCCATTTTACGTATTGCTGCTCTCTATTTATCTCATGTACTCAAGAAAACTTGCACAGGCTCCAATTGCAACAAAATAAGGTGATGAGAATTGTGTTAAAATGCGATAGGTACACCCCCATAGCAACTATGTTATCAACATTAAATTGGTTATCTGTCGAACAATGCATTAAAAGAGCAAACTTAGTTTTAATTTACAAAATGGAACATAATCAACTACCAATCTACTTAAGCTCCCTTCTGGAAAGAAGATCACAACTCCATAATTTTAATACCCGTTCCAGGAAAAATTTTAATGTCCCATGTGTTAAAACAACAGCTTTACAAAAAACCTTATTGTATGAAGGAGTTCAGATATACAATGCATTGCCCGAAGATCTAAAAAGTGCATCTAGTTTAGGAATTTTTAATAAGATGTTAGTTAAACATTTAAAAAACGATGTGTAGTTATAAGATATAAATAATGTATATTTAACTAGCCAAGTGCTAAATAAAAATAAATAAATAAATAAAAAAAAAACAATATAGAAACATTTTAGTTCTAACAAATGCCCACAAAAGAAACTTTAAAAGGTGTGAACGCATTAGTTCATCGTCTGGTTGGAAGTATGTAAATATTATTAAAAAACTATTTCCTCCCCGAAGCACTTATAAAGAATTGGATAATATAGTGGCTAAAAAGAAAAATACGAAATATTTAAAATTTTTAAAATTTCAAAAAGAAATCCAAAAGAGAAAATTAATCGAGGACAGGCAAGGCACTAGCGATGGGAACTACGAAGTAGAAAAATGGTGAGGAGGGCTTCAGGAAGTTAGATTGCGAGTCCTATATTAGAGTACACAGATGTCAACGACATGATAGACCAATTTCGATGTTTGGAAGAGAATAATACGGATGGCATTAATACACCTGAAATTATGAGTATTTTAAGAGAACTGGAGCGACTTGGAATTGAGTTTTATTAATAGTTTTAGTTGTGAATGCAATAATGTTTTTACTAAGTAAGATGTACACTGATGGGTTAAATAAAGATAGTAACACAAGCAGATGTTTTATTTGATTACCTAATAGGTATTTATTTTTAGTTAAAATCTTTAAAGCCTAGCGCTTAATGCAAACTGCCATGCTGCTTACGCCACTGCACAGGCGCGTCTAAAGATATACAGTTATTTTTAAAAAGTTAAAAGACCAGGTACTGTATCACGATACAGACTCGGTTATTTTTGTACACAGAGACGGTTATTCTGACATATTGTTAGGTAACAACAATGGTGATATGGCAGAACTAGAAGCGTACGGAGCAGGTAGTTATATATCTCATTTTACAAGTGGTGGTCCTAAAAACTATGCTTTCAAAGTATTTTCGCCTTTAAAACAGGAGGAAAAAATAGTTTGTAAAGTAAAGGGCATTTGTCTGAATTATTCATCATCAAAATTGATTCATTTTTACTCCATACGTGACATGATTTTATCCGAGGACAGCACCCCAATACAAATCAAGTCTCATCAAATTCGACGCACGGCTATTCACGAGGTAGTAACAAAACAGAGACAAAAGAATATAAGCCAAACTCATTAAAACGAAAATTTAGAGGTTTTGATTCAGTCCCCTATGGTTTTTAAAAAGCAGAAAACGTAAAAAATTTGTATCTGTTTTTAATTTTTGATTTTAATAAATAGACAATATAATAATATTAATAATAATAATAAATGAAAATAGGCTCGTAAAATTTTTAAAAAATTTGTCAATAAATATTACCTGATTTTTAAAAATCTAATAAAAAAAAGTTGTACAATTAAATCAGTTCAAGTCAGGTATCATAGTACTTTCAAAAAGAACTTTTAGATCTATGAATATTCAATAGTTAAAGATTTTTAAAACGATTATAGATAATGATAATAATAATAAGTGACATGAATTTGATATAGATATATAAGAAGTAAATAAAACCATGTTGTTAAATATAAAGTTTTTATTTTATTATATTACATCTTTTTTTAATATCCAAGAATTGTGTGATTTATCCATTCCCAACCATTTAACATAAACTTTGTTTCCTTTTCTTCTTAGCACCTTTTCCACGAGATACACGTTTGAATGTTTGACTTTCTGCAACTCCGGTTCATAAAAACTACCTAAAATTATTTCATTTTTGTCATCTGCCAGCAAATATGTTCTTGGGTTGGTTAATTTAATTTCTTTAATTTGAAAAATTTCATTTGACCAGTTTGGTGTATATCCCTTTTGAAAAGCCTCCCTGTATTTACTAACCCTAACATAATCCCCTTGTTTAAATTTTGATTTTCTGGGGTCAATTGTTTTTATATTATTATAAGTTGATTTTAGAATATCTTTTTCATTTTCTTCATTTATATCAATAGGTTTTAATCCTGTTGTTCTATGTTTAGTTGTATTATACTTAAAAACAATATTATTTAGGATATCCAACCATTTATAATTGCCTTGCAAGCTAAACTGTTTCCACATGAGAGTTTTTAAAGTTCTGTTGACCCTTTCAACAATACTTGCTTTGACTGTGGAAAATGTACTGTAGTGATTAATGTTATATTTTTCCATTAATTTATTAAAGTTTTTGTTGAAAAATTCTCTTCCTTGATCTGTATGTATGTTAGTTGGAGTGGTTTTCGCAAGCTTTAAAATTTACTTCCTCAGCAGTTTTTCTTTTAACAGGTTGAACCCAAACATATTTGGAAAATGTGTTTATAACAACTAAAATATATCTATATCCTTTATTTAGTTTTGCATAAGGTATCATTTCCACCAAATCTGCTTGCCATAAATCGTTTAAATTTTTAATAATAACCCGTCGTCGTCTGAAATTTTTTCTAGCAGGTTTATGTAACTCGTTGACTAGATCTTCCTTGATGTTAGGTTGTGCAGACATGATAATTAAATGTTTAGTTTGTTACTTCTACAGGACATTTTATTAACAATTCGCCATAAAAATCTTCTAAATGACTACCTTCAGGACGATGAAAAGAAAGAATATCCCCTTTTTTTAACCGAATACCTACAGGGTCGGTGATCTTTTTTCCATTAATTTTTAAGAAAACATATTTTTTCGGGTATTCTCCAGAAATTATAGTAGCAGATTCCATAGGAAAAACATATGTAATTCGTTTGTCTTGTAGTAAATGGTAAACCCTATCGGACAGAGAGTAATTTCCCATAAAAGGTAATACCAAATTATAATATAGTTTAACGGCACTGAGGTCAACAAGTTTTATAATGTTATGTTCTTTATTATCTTTGCCAAAGATGTGGGAACCAAACTTGTCAATAGACATGGTTGTTGCCAGCGGTAGAATAAGGAATAAACATGTGAGAATTAGTAATTATTTAATTATTTTTGCTTCTCTTAGTTCTTCTAAAATCGATATTATTTCATTTTGATGACCAGTATGTCCAACCATTTGAGATGACATCAACAATTTCAACCTATCTATGATTTCGTTTGGATCGTCATAATAAACGTAATCTAATTTCTTTTTTGATAAATTTAACATAGCTCCCCCCTTTCCACTTTTTGTAGACAGATTTCTTGTAGAACGCGGTCTTTGTGGAGGTAACAAACGCGAAGTACTTGGTAGTATTGCACGATAACCTGTCTCTGTTGTGCTTCCACGCTTTAATATACCTTTTTGTAATAAGTAAGGTTTAACTATTGTCAAGTATTTAATGTCGGTTGAACCTTGAATTTGACTATCAGGATCAAAATTTCGTCTATATGCATTTGTCCTATTCAAAACATCCATATAATTTTCCATATCATTTGATGTATATCCAACAGGTTCTTTTTTAAAAAGAAGCTCATACAATCCAGGTGTTCCCTCATACCTAACTCCTTCAACTTTAAAATCTTTTCCTATGAAATCCACCACAGAATTAGCAATCTTATATTTATCTGCATCAACATCATGTCTAAAACCATATTTGTTATCAAATTTGCCTTCCGTGTCTTTTATTAGCCCATCCACGAATGGTCTTAGAAGTGAATGATATGCTTCCAAATATTCTTCATAAGCAGGCGTTCTTGTTAATTCTAAAACATCTTGTCGCAACTCGCCTATAGTTGGTTCAATTGTTGTTTCAGGGCTTGATTCTCCTGACTGTTGCGAATCTTCAAAAAATACTTCTTCATCTCCTAAAAGTGAGGGCATGTGTGTTGGAAGATATTTACTATATGCATTTGATTTCCTTTGATTGACCTCTGGCGTAGGAAATTGAAATTTTGGGGTCGAAACTAATTGTGGTGAATATACTTCTTTTTTAATGAACGGTTCTGTTTTAATTGTCTGAATTAATTCATGCAAAGGTTGAGTTATTGGTTTAAATTCTTTTTCCATACGAATTTCTTTATCAGATAAATCTGATTTTAAAGCTTTATACTTTTGTCTAACGGCTTGTCTAGTTTTTACCAACTCTTTCGCTGTTTTTTCGTCCATCTTTACAAAAGGTAGGTTGTATACTAGAAAATTATCGTTGTGTCAGAGAGTTATATAGTGGAAATAAAATTATCAAATCCTTTTCTATAGCGGCCACCATTAAATTCACAGTCTTTATCAATAACGACAAAGTCATATTTATGTTTCCAACACATTGAACACAAGTTTTTAAACTCTTGAAAGCTCATGTCACCATTTACATGATCATCATATATATGTTTCAAGTTTGTAGCATCCTGTTGAAAAATTACCAAGAGGTTGGCATTATCACGTATAAGTTGTTTAGGGATTGATGAATATGTTTGACACAAATAAAAACAATCTGTATTTTTATGACGCCCGAAACAAAAATAATCCCTCATTAGACTTTGATCAGTGCATACTATATCATCAAATACAATCAGTGAGTTTGGTTTTATTTCAGTTGGTGAAACAATATCCTCAGCGTTCGATGATTCAAAATAACCAATAAACTTTAGTGGAGCAAAAAGCCTTTTTAGATATTCATATTTTGATTGATATAAGGATTTTGAGTACACATATATGTTTTCAAATCTTAATCCATTAGGGTGTGTTATAAGAGAAATCATAACATTTGTCTTCCCACAACCCGATGGTCCTACTATTAAACATCTTTTACAGTTTCCACCAAATAATTGTCCATGTTTTCGATAATTATCATGACATAAATCAAAATTTTTTATCGGTAAAGAAAAATCTTGTTTTTTGATCTTCATTGTTTGAACATCGCTATTTAAGTAAGGTTATTTGCGTTTTTAAATCATTTATATATAATGATTAGACATAATAATGTCATTCACTGCGTGGAAGGACAGAGAACAGGTAGTGGTTTATTAAATACTCTTATTAATAAATTACCAGTAGAGCTCCATATTCCTTCTTATAACTTTTGTGGGCCTGGTACAAAGTTAAATAAAAGGCTTGCTCGAGGTGATAAGGGAATTAATTTATTAGACGAAGATTGCAAAGAGCACGATATAGCATATTCGGAATATTTCGATTTAAAAAACAGAAACGAGGCAGATAAAATATTAGCTAAAAAGGCATTTAATAGATTTAAAGCTTCAGATTCAAATCTAGGCGAAAAACTGTCATCCTTGGCTGTGGCCGGAATCATGAAAGCAAAAACAAAACTCGGTATGGGAATAAGAAAAAGAAAACAAAAACGCAAGAAAGGAGGTCAAATATCCTTTAACCAAGGTGTAAGAAAAGCACGTGAAGAGCTGGTTGGAAAAAAGTTTGCTAATATAAGGAATGCTGCCAGCACAGCTTTATCATCGATTAAAAAATTAAAAATAAAAGAACCTAAACAAAGAATTATTCCAATTCCAAAAACTGGTGGAATTTTACCTTTAATACCTATTTTTGCTGGTTTATCTGCTCTAGGAGCCCTAAGCGGGGGCGCTGCTGGCATTGTGCAAGCAGTAAATTCAGCTAAAAACGCGCAAAAAAAATTAGAAGAACAAACAAGACACAACAAAGAAATGGAAAAAATATCAATTGGAAAAGGTCTTTATTTGAAACCATATAAACAAGGGTGTGGTCTATATTTAAAACCATATTCAAAAAACTGTTAAATTTGCTACCTCGCAGACCTTTGACAAATATAGATTTATTAAAGTATGCGAAAATATTAAAGTTGCCACATTTTAGAGGTGTCTTTATGAGAAATAAGTTACCCAGAAAAATAAAAAAACATGAAACAGGTATTATAAATTTAGATGACGATATGGGGGAAGGCACTCACTGGACAGCGTATGTTAAAAATAATAATAACATAATTTACTTTGATAGTTTTGGAAATTTACGACCACCAAATGAAGTTATAACTTATTTCTATAGCGATGGTAGCAACAACAATATTAAATATAACTATGATAAATATCAATCTTTTAATACCTCAACTTGTGGACAGTTATCATTACAGTTTATTTATAATAATGCGTAATTGTGTTTCCATTTTATTCTTATTACGACCATCATGTCGTTTACTATAGCTCTTTCCGCAAATTCAGCTATACTTCAAGCAGATTTCCATCCACCTATTTACTTAGATCCTAACACTTCCTACGTTGTAGGACTTACCAACTTTGAAACTTTTAATGCAATACCAAATATTGATAAAAGCAATAATAAAGTATATTTTGGAAAAAATAATGAATTTGTAACAATTCCTACGGGAAGTTATGAAAAGGACGATGTTAATAAATATTTACAGACTGAATTCCAAAAAAGAAATATTTCGTTTCACCTCTATGCAAATAACAACACATTAAAATCAACAATAAAGTCTACTACAGATATTATTTTTAAAGATGGAACAATAGGAAAACTTTTGGGTTTTAATAATGGGATAATATCTGGTGATGGAGTTCCAAGAACATCGCAAAATCCAGCAGAGATTATAAAAGTTAATTCTTTATGCATAGACTGCAGTATCGCAGAAGGTTCCTATCTGAACGGAAAGCCAGTACACATTATTCATCAGTTTTTCCCTAATGTTAGCCCTGGATTTAAAATAATAGAAAGTCCCCAAAATATTATTTATTTTCCTGTTACAGTAAAAGTAATAGATAAAATAACAATAAAGGTAATAGACCAAGATTTAAATATTGTTGATTTTCGAAACGAAACTGTAACTATAAGGTTGCATATAAAAGAAGTATAATGGTTATCCTTTATAATAGAAAAACCTTCAATTTACCCACAAAAATTAATAAAAACTATAAGAAGACTAAACATCGTAAACCAAAGATTAGTAGAAAGAGAAACACACAAGGGATAACACCTGAAAATATAAGCTTTTTGAAATCTCTAGGTTTAAAGGTTTTAGTATAATGGATATCCTTAATGTAGCAGAAGGTCTTTTCATAGATAATTCAATTGTGCATTCCGAAGTTCATGGTTATGAACCATACCTACCTACAAAATTGGGAAATAATGATGAAATTATAATACCTGTTCATGAAGTAGACAAGTATACTCTTCCTTTCGAAAGCTTTCTTTACATAGAGGGTAAACTAACAAAAGATAATAATACTATCTCAAATACATTAAAATTGATAAACAATGGGATTGCATTCCTTTTTAAAGAAATGCGTTATCAACTAAACGGTGTTACAATAGATTCAGTTAGAGATGTTGGGTTAACTTCAACAATAAAGGGATACATGTCGTATAATAAAAATGAATGCAATAAACTTAAAAACGCAGGTTGGTTTCCTATGGAATCTTCACAAGTTGTTGATGCAACGACAGGATTATTTAATGTTTGCATTCCGCTTAAATTCTTAATGGGGTTTTTTGAAGACTACAAAAAAATTATTTTAAATGCCAAACAAGAACTTATTTTAGTACGAGATAATTCAGACAAAAATGCCACAATTAATACTGCAGATGAAAATCCAAAAATTGAGCTTACTAAGCTAACTTGGAATATACCTCACATTTCAGCAGCTATTCCTCAAGAATTAGCATTATCTAAAATAATTAATAAGAATACTGATATAATAATTGCTTTCCGGAGTTGGGAACTCATCGAATACCCAGAATTATTAAAAACTAATCGTCATAACTGGCCTGTCAAAACATCTACGAAAGGTAATACCCCACGTCATGTAGCAATTGCTTTTCAAAAAGACTTAAGGGATAAATCAACAACTGATATGTCTCTATTTTCCAACGTTAAATTACGAAACATCAAAGTATTTTTAAACTCTGAGAGATATCCCTACAACGATCTATTTTTAGACTTTGCTAAAAATAAATTTGCATCATTATATGAAATGTTTTCACAATTTCAAAAATCTTACTATGGAATAACACCTGAACCCATTTTTTCTCCAAAGGAATTTAATACTTATGCTCCTATCGTATATATCGATTGTTCACATCAGAAAGAAACAATTGAATCCGGACCTATTGTTATGAGAGTTGAGTTTGAATTACATGATGATCTTAAAGACAAAATATCTGCCTATTGTCTCATTATGCATGACAAAGTATTTAGCTACAATCCATTAACCAAAAATGTTAGACAACTTTAAAGCGCTAAACTATATAAAATCAATGCTCTACTATTCTTTCCTACCATTATGGGTGAAGATCTAGAACTTCGAGTATCCTACTTTTTAGAAGAGCTGAAAAAATTAAAACAACAACTACAAGAATATTCTGACAAGAAATCTATGATTAAACAATTCTCACTTTTGAAATTATGAGGTTATTAATTGTCGATGTGCAAGGATTTAACATAGAAAATAAGAAGTTTATTCCCAAAGAGTTGGCTGCCTATGATGGACACAAAATATGCCACTATATCTTTAAATCACCATTTGATATAAAATACCTACCACCTGACTTACATAAACAAGCTATATGGTTAATGAAAAGTCATCACTGTATTCCTTGGAATGAAGGATATACACTAATTCACAAATTTTCTGAAATAATCAAGAATCTAACAGAAAAGGTGGATCAAGTTTATGTGAAAGGGAGAGAGAAATCCGAATACATCCGAAAATATTCATTAAAACCAGTCATGGAACTTGACGAAAATCCACAATTACAAGAAGGAGAAGCTCATTGTTTTTATCATTCTAAATCACCATGTATATGTGCACTTACTAATGTATACAATTTATATAATAATTATTTAATGATTGAATAAAACAAATAAATATATTAAAGTTTTTTATTTCTTATAAATTAGGTTGAATTCTTGAATAATTTCAGGTGACAAAAACTTCTTTACTTCATCCAAATGCTCCTCAAATCCCATTTCTTTCATCGTGTACAGAAAAGACTTTAAATCAGAAGTATGTAAATATATGTTACAGGCTTCTGCTGCTTTTTCATATTTTCTAGCCATATCCATACATTACTCATACGTATAGAATCTTTCGAATCCATACTCGGCTTCATGGGCAGCATCAAATTCTAAGTTACTAAAGTGTTGTGATAGATTCTCTATAGCACTTGTTAGGTTATATGCTACTCGTTGAGATGTATATGCTAACCACATCTTGTTGGAGAGTGTTCAGACTTAAAGTAAGTTCAGAGCTTTAAATATTAATTTAGGAGGTGGGAGGAATAAAAAGAAGAATATATTTATAAATTTTTATTTTCAATACAACTTTTTACAAATTCATTACATGCGAATGATTCTACATCCTCCACAACACAATCTGAGTAAAAATTTAATAATTCTAAAACACAACAAACATTTAAACTATTTTCCATAGGTGTAATAACATCATATACATTTTTTAACAAATCGCCATTTTTCATAGAGATTCCACTAACCAAAATATTGTAATATTTGGAAAATTCCTGGTTTTTTAAGATATCAAAACGATATTTGATTAAATTTGCCAAGTTCACTAATTCATTTATGGTATCACCAGCTAAGAAAACTTCATTACCACCATCTTGTGTAATCTTAATTATTCTTGCATCACCAATAAACACAAAGTGAATCTCATAACCATTTCCCTTCATGGGTTGCCACCCGGTGTTGTTGGAATAAATGAAACTTAACATAATTCCTTGATTATTTAGGAAGGAAATCCATTGATCTTCATTAAAAACCACATTTTGATTAAATATGTATCCACAGAGTTTAACAACAGGAATATATTTTCTCTCTAAGGAAAATCCAATGCTGACCCATTTGGATTTGGATTTGTTAATGTAGTAAATTGTTTCATTGACGAGAGCTGCATTGCGCTTCTTACTAAACTCTAGTTGGTTTCCTGTTGGTTGATACATTTTCAGATGCTTGCTTGAAATAATGGTTGTAGAACTGTGGGTGAGTGCTTAAATAAGCAAGCGTGGTAGTGGGGATAGCGAGAGTGGTGGGGGATAGCAAGAGTGGTGGGGGGATTTAAACACTAATCTTATAGATTTAAACATCATTTAGCGACTAACCATGAATGAGTGTAAGACAGAACTTTTTATCGACATTCAAGGATATAACAGTTCCTTTGGATACATTCCAAAAGAATTAGCGATTTATGATGGTATTCGTTGCTCAAATTATCTGTTTAAATCACCATTTCATAAAAATATGTTATCTGCTCTCGATCTCAAAATGGTTAAATGGGCCGAAGAGTATCATGGATTGGAATGGAATTTTGGAAATATAGAACTTAATGAAATTGATGATATTTTAAAGCATGTGTTAGAAGTTTACCAATCACCCAAAATTTACGTGAAAGGGAATGATAAAATAAACTTCTTAAAAAAGTTTTTGGATGAAGATTTCATATACGCTATTCACATTGGACAAGAACCAAAATTAAGTAAATTTAAGAAAATTCCAGAGTGTTATTTTCACAAAAATGTGAATCCATGGCATTGTGCATTAGCAAACGTAAAATTGTTAGATAATTATAGACATTGTTATGAATAAAATCCATTATTATAAATATGTTTTGTTATTGAATTTTATTTATAATACAAATATACTTTGAATAATATATATCCTATTGAACATATAAACACTACTAACAATATACTTAATAATACTACACACACATTTGAATTACATTCTTCTTCTATACAAGATTTTCTATACAACTGATTCCATTCCTGTGTCACTATTGAAGTTTTATTGACATAATATAATCTTAACTTATACTGTTCAATGGTAGAATCATTTATAATATTATCATCTATTTTGTAGGTAAATAAACCATTATTTATATTCATTCTTTTCCATGTTGAAGGCCAACTATCATTATTTACATTATTCACAGATAGACAAATAAATGGTTCTCGAACATTATGATCAACTTGTATGAACAAAGTATTGTTAACGAATGCTGATAGAAATAGAACTTCTACTGGTAGCATGGCCATTTTCAAACTAAAATAATTTTCCAGGGTTCTTATGTTTTATATTCATCATGAACTAAATCTTTTAGAATATCAATTACATTATTAACTTGGTCATCATCAGTCTTGGATTTCTCTTCCAAAATACTTATATGTTTGTGTCCCCAAGCTAAAGTTCTAAAAGAATCTGGAATTATATAGCTTTTATCATCTTTTGGAGACAAAGCAACCTTATTTTTTAATTGTGTGAACATATCATGTAAAATTGAATGAAATACATTCATTTTTCTAAATTTGATCTCAGAATTTTCAACTACGTCTTTATAATCTTGTTTAGTAATGGAATTTTCTATAACATATTTTTTAACTCCTTTCGCCTTTTCTTCAGAGTTATCTTCTAAATTTACACAGTAAGCTTTAGCTCCCGTCCCATAAAAACTTGAAATTGGTTTGCCCGCAAATTCATCTTTCATTCGCCCTAATACTGATTTGTTTATAGTTAAATTATGTATATTGTTTTCATTGTAATTAGAAGTGTCAAACTTCTCTAAATTTTCCTGCATATCTTGATAAAAGTTTTCTGTTCTTACGTTTAAAATTAAACTATCTGTATCCGTGTATAACAAAATTGCTTCGTCTCCATACTTGCTCTTAATATAGTCATAATAAAAATCATATAAAACGGTTTTTGATAATTCCAAGACTGTGAAGCCAACATAAACAGGTTTATTGTAAGTCACTCTTACTCTTTCCATTTGTATCGCAACCAAGTTTTCATTAAAGACTAATCGATTTTTAAAATTTGGTTTAGCAATCAATGTCTGCGCTCCTTGTTTTTTACCAATATTCTCCCAGTGTGTGATTAATCTAATGTCAACTCGCTTATCAATGTTTTCTAAAGATTTACCATAAATGGCATTATTAAATAATTTATAAGTATCCTTTTCCAACTTATTTTTAGATTTGTTCCTCATTTCGGTATTTAAATCGATGTACTGTTTAAGAAATGCAACCTGTTTAAATTTAATAACTCTATGAATTTTAGTTAATTTTAATCCATTTTGAAGCACCTGTTTCAGATTTCGGTAGTGAATAACATATTTCTCTTTATGGTTTAAATTACATATTAATTTCTTTTGTTTTGAACCTGGTGCACAAATATTTTCAGCCAAAAAAGGTAATTCGTTGTGTTTTACATGTAAATTTTGAGGATACTTTAAATCTACTTCCAAAACGAACCCGAATTCAGCATCATCAGATATAGACATCACATCAAGGGCTTCAATTTCTTCATCGTTCAACCAAGAAAAATCACTTACGGGGAGACATTGACTCATACTATGTCCATACAAGTTAGTGGCATCCAAATACATTATAAATGAATTTGGTTTGTTTGGATCATAATTTTCCAAGAATTGATTATTAGCTTTAGCTTTTCGAACGCTGCAATGACAGACACCACCTCTTATACTATTTAAAAAAAAATGTATCATATCTATATACGTTAATAATTCTAATTTAACATCAGTCATTTTTAACATTGAATCCCAATTTAAACCTGGTAATGTGTAATACTGTGCAGGATCTAGCTTAAAGTTATTTAAAGATATATTTCGAAAAGCTTCAAAAAAATCTGTTAATATGAGAACATCTGACAATAAATAAATTTTGGTATAATCCATAAGATTTTGACAATTAAATAAATTCCAAATAGTAATTGCTCTATTGTAATCCGATGGACACATAGGTTCATCTTTAAGTTTATCATAAAAATGTTCAATAGCTGGGAGTTGATTTTCATGTAATTTTTCGAAAGAATCAACGTAAGAATAAGGATAAACACCTTTTTTTCGAATTTCATTGAACTGGTTAGGATCTTGAAAATATTTTTTTATTTCTATACATTGATTTGGTTCCAAGCTTTCACCAAGCTTTTCCAAGGAGGAACCAACGAAACGGAATGAATCTAAAAATCTCATTTTAATAAACAGATTTTTTTCTTTATTATCCCAGTCTTTTACTTTGTCAACTAATATGGATTTTGAAAATGAAATATATTTTTCTTTGGTTTGTGCAAGTACATCAATATTATCTTCTGCACAGCACAATTGTTTAACAAATAAATGACTATCATAACCAGTTAAATTATGGAAAAAGATAGGTATAAAATTTGGAATTTTAAAATTTAGATTGCAGATACTGTGAGCTGCATTTCGAAATTTACCAGTTAAATGATCGTGATCCCTTACTTTTTCATTTTCTTCAAGTTTTGTATTACATATATGACAAATTGTGCTATGTTTATAAGCCAGCTCTTCCTCATCTGATAAAGGAAGCATTTTCACTACAGGTTTAAGATGTTCATTATAAATTCTATGTACATGACCTTCAATTCGTTTACAAAATTCATCAGCTGCATCTAAACCAAAATATGAATCTAATACCGACAAAGAATCATCATATGAACATTTAATGAAATAAGAAAAAGCGTACGGCTCGTGTTTAAATGTATTTAAAGTATAAGAATTCTGTTCGTTTCCTGGTTCTTGATGCTGTAAAGGTTTTAAGAAACATTCAAAGTCTGCATATATGACAAATGGGACTTTCAACTGTTTTTGAAAATTTTCAAACTGTAAAATATTTTCTGGTATATGTTGACCGTACTTATTTATTTTAATGTCGTTGGTAGGAACTTTTGTAAACAAATGATTACAATCATTTAATTGATGCTCTTCAAGTCTTTTCATTGATGTAAAATACACTAAACAACCATCACAAAAATATTTTTTATGTTCTGTTTTATTTACTTGTGCTGATACTAATCTAGACATGTCCTTAATCCAACAATAATGGTTGTTTTCCCCATCATTTATAATCAACAAATTTATGTGCGCTGGAAGTTTTTTACTGGTGTAATGAAGAGGACCAACCACTTCATACTTGAATTTATTATCTTCATAAACACTCTCTAAACCGTAAACATTTATAGATATTTGATTAAGAGTTTCAAATTTATGTATATCCTTTAATTTCACAGGAAACTCTATTCCTTCAAAATTTAAATACTCAAAAGGATTTGGATATGAACTTGTTCTGTCAACATTTGTTTCAGCAGGAAACAGTGCACTTATCACACTCCATGCAAAACAATATGAATCATTATTTTTGATATTAATAACAGCGCGTTTATTTGAAATTTGTTTTGGTAAAGGGATATACGATGAAGCTCTAATTGGATTAAATTTATTTATATTAAGCTCCAAATGTAATATTTTTTCCAATGCCCAACCTGATCCATTTTCTGTGAATATTGACACCTTCTCCTTAATTTCAGACAAAAATTGTTTATAAATATCAGATAAATCTGTTGTTGAAGTTATGACCTTATTTTTTGTGTTAAACGATTTAGTTTCGATTGTCTCTTTGGATTGTAAAATGTATTGTCCAAATAGTTCTACATTAATCTTAACACTTCTATGCTTAACTAATTGTTCGGAAAGTAAACTTACAAATTTTTGTTGTACTTCATCAAAAAATTCTTCAATGTCCACATACTTTTTCGATGGCAGCAACATGTAAGACACAATCCTGTTTTTAAAAGCAGAAGTTAAAATTTTCACATCATCGTCACTTTTAAGTGCACTTTTATGTAGGCTTGACCGTAAATGGGCAGAAAGTTTATTTTTCACGTACCAAGTAACACAATCTTTACATCGCGATAAAGTAAGTTTAGGTATTGGAGGTCTGTCTTCTTTAATATCTTCTATTTTAGCTTTTTTCATGGATACATCACATACCTGGGTATTAGCCTTCCTTTTTTCTCGCGAACAAGATGGTCTCATGGCACACGATTCTCTTTTATGTCTATACACGTTCGATTGATGAGTAAAACTCTTGTTGCATTCACTGCACTGATACATCTTGAGAACTGAACAAAAAGTAGAAAAGGTTGATATTTATTCAACAGTTCTTGGGATATTTTAACTGCTCTCACAACACTTTGCACAATACTGTTTTTGCAAACTAAACAATTAATATAAGTCAACTAACCGCTGAGGATATATAGGTAACAAGGAGAAAGCACAACTGTCGAGCTCAAGGTGCGACTGCAGAACGAGAAGCGAAGAGAGAATATAAAGAGAATCCGTCTGGGCGGGGCATGCCCATGCGCATCTCCATTGCGCAGTTGTAAAAAACGAAAAATATAAAAAAACTTTTTTTTTTTTCCTCTGGTTTTTTTTTGATCCGCCATTTTTTTTTTATTTGATCCACCATTTTTTTATATGCGCAGTAGACCAAAATGCGTACCACGCGCACACCGAGCTTGCTAGACATGCGCACGGAGTGTTAGGAGATGTACTTTGGTGTGTACATTCCAACCCACCCACTTTTAAGAATATAACTCCAATAGTGAAGCTACAAATAAAAAAATTTGTTGTTTGGGCGGGTCCTTTCTACCGCTCTACATATGGGGGTCTGTATTGACCCGTGTATTGTTCGAATTAGTACAACACTTGCGTTTTAACCGCACTTACCCTTTTAAGTAACGCGCTGTATTACGATGAAATGAGTGAAGCTTTGCGTAATGATGTTTAACGATTTTGAGTGGGGGGATTTGGTGGGTGAAGAGTGGTGGGATGCTGTAAATCCATGGATTAATGAATAATACTTCTAATTATTTGTTTGACATTTATAAAATATATATTAAAATACAGGTTTATTTTTGAACAAAAATAACAGTGAGTTTATCTACATTAGTCTACTTTATGTTTCTATAGCACACGAAACATGATTTCTGGGATACAGGAGGACCATCGAATTGTGTGCTCCAGTCAGGACGATTATAATCAAAAAAACATGACAATTTAATTTGAAGATAAAAACTTGATTTATAAGACATTGGTAATTTTCCCCATACATCCAAGAGTTCCAAAGGATCTGCATAATTAATTAGATATTCCAAAGGTAACATTTCTAGTTCATCTGTAGTAAATTCCTGCAAGGTTTTCTTTCCGCTTACATGACTAAACATTACATTTGCTGTTGGACAAGACATAGTTTTTCTTTTTTGCTTCCAATTCTTGAACTTTCTTTCTCTGTTGAGTTCGAACCTTTTTTTTAGCACTCTTAGATAGATTTGAAGGTGGATTGATTATTATTAAATTGTTTTCTATGTACTCTTGTGGATTATAGCTTTCGCAATGTTCTGCGTCCCATGAATAATCAATAGGGGCTGCTGCAGACATGATCTGAATTGTGTTAAATACTGTAAATATTGAGTAGGATTTGGTAGGGAGAGGAGAGGGTGGTGAAGAGTGGAGGGATTTTGGTGGGGTGAAGAGTGGAGGGATTTTGGTGGGGTGAAGAGTGGGGGGATTTTGGTGGGGTGAAGAGTGGGGGGATTTGGGTGGGGTGAAGAGTGGGGGGATTTTGGTGGGGTGAAGAGTGGGGGGATTTTGGTGGGGTGAAGAGTGGGGGGATTTGGATTTTGGATTTGGATTGATCTGCTACCGGTGAAAGATAACTACTGCTGTAGATAGGGTGTTGCGTTGTTGGTACAAAGGGTACATAATTGCATTCGGGTCCATTGAGTGACCCAAGCCCAGAGCATGGCCAATCTCATGTACCAGCACTCCCAATAAATTGGGGTTATCGTCATAAAATTTTTTGGTAAAACTCCATGAAATACTGTCATATAAATGAATTTCTACATTACTACTACCGTAGGGGAAAAAAGCATGTCCCATCTGTAGTATGTGATAGAAAAAAATATTAAATAGGCTCTGTCAGTTGTTTTCCATTATTAATATTTATAAACATTAATTTTATGTATTAATAGATTTATATTTTAATTTTATTATTTAATTATTTATAGATTTATATATTAATATTATTATTATATATATTAATATTATTATTATATATATTATATTATTATTATATATATTATATTATTATTAATATTATTATTATATAGATTTATATATTAATAATTAAATATTTATTTTTCCAGACAATGTAAAAAAGATGGCGGCGCATAGTGGTTCTTTGAGCCAATCTGAGAGATCGAAATTATGTAGACTTAAAATCTGTAAATTTAGCACAGAAAACCCACCTTTTAGGGTCTATAGGACAAGTAAAATTAATCAAACACAAAATTGAAAATTATGAAATTTATAAAAAAAAAATTCAAAAAGGACACTGAAAGTCTTCTTCTTAGTCTTTAAAATCGCTGTTTTCGGTGATAAACTTTAAAAATATCCTCAATTTTTCTAACGGAACTGGTTTTGGCCCTTTCACATTCTATGCAGGTTCTGGCGTAGGTTGCCGTCATAAAAAACTGAAACAATTTTTTTATAAGTCGTTGCACTAAGTGGCACACAATATGGATATCAGTGACAAGCCAAAATGCCAACAGTCATGTTCGTTTAGCAAGTTTAACGGATAAAGCCTGATCAAGTTTTTTCGGGTCTAACAAACTTCATTCAAACTTTCGTAATTTTAGTATGTCATAAATATGTATCTTAAGTAAATATATAGCCCACAATACTTAGCTTAAGCTAGTTTTCTCAAAGATACTTACCTGTTAGGTGTATCCATAGGAAAAACTTTTAGAGTTAATTGCACAAACACATCTAATACCAATTATCACTAGGTAACGACTGGCGCCTTAGGCTACGACATTCGAATAAAAGTGAGTTTTTACCTGCCCTCTGTCGGTCGGCTATGCGAACTTCGACTGAACCTTTATTGTTATGTATTACATTATTAATAAGGTCGCTTTTAATGTATCTTAAAGACGAATAGATCACTTACGGTTTTTCATATTTCGATCTCTCAGAATGGCTCTGGGAACCACTGTGCGGCGGTGCGAAAGTCTTGTCGAGATGCAGAGGCTGTTTGAAAGAAATAAATGCTATTGAGGCTAAAATTAACTGCAGTGGCTTGTGTAATATGTTTTTCCATAAACAGTGTCTTAATTTATCACGCGAAAAAGTGAAAATGTTGGTGGAAACCCCAAATTTGAAGTGGTTTTGTGACGGCTGCAACGAAAGTTCTTCTGCCATACTTGCATTATTGACAAAACTGCAGAACACCGTGGATCAGCTAATTTTTACTGTAAGTAATCAATCAGAAATAATAAACAGACAGAATGAGAAGATTCATAGACTGGAAAATCATTTTTCCTCACTAACCTCAAATATAAAACAAAAGCATGACTATTTAGATGCAAACTCGGACAATATAGCGACATCTGGTATCGAAAGGCAGAACAGGGATAGCCTTTATAGTAGAATTCAGCCAAACCTCGTTTTAGCAGACGCATCAGCAAAAAATATAATAAAAAACGTAACAATTCAGAATGCAAACAAAACACATGATAGTACAGAAATACAAACATTGGAGTCAGTGACCCATCAACAAAACGGAAAAGTACACAAAGAAAATAATGATAATACAGATGGTTTTCAGGTAGTCCAGCCAAGACGACGATCAAAACGTACATTTGTTGAAGGAACCAATACTACTAGTTCTATTAAAGCAATTACTAAAAATGCTTGGATCTACGTGACCAGACTGGATAAGGGCACAACCACTAATCAACTACAGACGCTGCTCACCCATATTTGCGAAGTTCAATGCGAAAAGTTAATCTTAAGCCATAGTGACAAGTGGAACTCTTTCAGATTGTGCGCGCCTTTCCGTTTCAAAGATGCCATTATGGATGGAAAAAATTGGCCACCAGGTGCTCAGATTGGTAGATATTTTTTGCCAAAAAACCGGGATAATTTAACCACAAGTAACACAACCAACTCCGATGACGATCACGAAATTTTTTTAAACAGGACTGTGGTAAATCCACCGAATTTGTAGTAATGAATATGAACCTTCAAGGAGGATTGCTCAACAAGAAGGAGGGACTGGAACATCTATTGGACGAGCATAATGTTAATGTAATATGTTTATCGGAGCATCACCTGTCAAGTGACATACAATATCTCAATATTGGAAATTACAAAACAATAAATTTTTTCTCTAGATCACATTCTCAGTGGGGAGGTGTTTGCATAATGGGTCATGAAAATCTAGATTTTGCTAAGGTATCTTTTAATAACTCAGTCGAAAACCATTTTGAAATGTGTTATGTAAAATTTAATATTGCTGAGAATGAAACTGTAATCATATGCTCTATTTATAGGTCTCCTAGCGGGGACTTTGAAGCATTTGTGAGTGGGCTGGGCTCAATGTTGGAAAATATTTACCACCCTGGTTACAAAATTATTATTTGTGGAGATGTCAATATCAATATATTAGAAAATGGTAAAAAAACCCAAACTCTAATTAATTTGCTCTTAGAGTATAAAATTTCACCTACCATATCCGACCCAACGAGAATTACTTACAACACACAGAGTTGCACAGATAATATTTTTGTAAATTTTACATACCTAAAATCAAAGGTCAGTGAGACGCACCTATCCGACCTCACCTATCAATTATTGTTCTTTGAGGGTTTAAACCCTACAACCTTGATGAAAATTATTATTTCAGAAATTTTAGTGACAATAACTTTCAAGCCTTGAAAATTGCCATATCAGATACCGACTGGACTGGTCTATATAGCGAAGTAGACTGCAACGATGTCAATGTTTATTTTGATGTTTTCTACACTAGAATACAAAGTATTGTTCAGTCAATTTTTCCGCTGATTAAGAATAAACACCTAACGCATAAAAATAAAAAAAAATAAATGGTTTACACCAGAACTAAGGAATATCTCACGAATGCTACACGAAATGAATCAAATAAATTCAAGGATAAATTCTCCAATGTATAGTCAAAGATATAGGGAACTAAAACAATATTATAAAAAACAAACAAAAAATGCTAAAAAAATTTTAATGATAATAGGTTAATAAATACAAAAAAATTAAATAAAGAGAGTTGGTTACTTATTAAGGAAAACAATGGTAACAAAAATAAAAAACCCACAATATCAAAAATTATATTGGGAAACAATAACATTACTGAGAAAGCCGAAATTAGCGAGGCTTTTAATGATTATTTTGCAGGGTTCGCCAACAGCAGCGATCCACCCCAAAGCAGTAATACTAAAATTCCAATACATAACACATCTCTTTTTCTATTTCCCACTACACCGAACGAAGTAGAAAATATTATTGCTAAGGTATGCCAAAAGAAATCATCGGGTATTGACGAGATACCCGGTACTTTGTGTCTATTGCCGAGGGATCTACTTGCGCCCATTCTCTCACAACTGATCAACTTAAGTTTTTTACAAGGAGTATATCCCAACGCTTTAAAAAACTCTAAAATCATACCCATTTTTAAAAACAAAGGTAGCCACTTTGATGTTGAAAACTATAGGCCCGTAGCTTTGCAATGTCACTTCGCAAAAATGTTTGAATCCTGTTTCAACAATAGGCTAACAAATTTTCTGGAATCAAATTTAATTTTAACAAAATGTCAGAATGGGTTTAGACCCAAACACGCTACCAATACCGCGCTGGATAGTGCTCTTCAGCATATATATGACAGCCTGAATAATAGGGAATCTGTATTGGGGCTATTTTGGGACATGAGTCGTGCATTCGACACCGTGGATCATCACCTCCGTATTAAGAAATTACATAATATGGGCATCAGAGGCCCGGCAAATAATTGGATACGACATTATTTATCAAGTAGAACGCAGCCGGTCGTGATTGGCGGTGTCGGATCATCGCCGCGGGTCGTAAATAGGGGAATCCCCCAAGGGTCCTGCATTTCTCCCACGCTTTTTAACTGCTATATCAATGACATGCCCAATGACGACATTCCAGATACTTACTTTGTACTATATGCAGGTGATACAAACATTATTGTAACAGGTAAAAAGAGATCGGATCTGAGTGAAAACTCTGACGCCGGAATTAATCATGTAAACAATTGGTGTAAGGATAATGGTATAAAGCTAAACAAAAGCAAATCAGTGGCAATGTAAATCGTCACAAAAAATACTACAATTAACTCAAGTCTTTTATTGAGAGTAGAGGGGTACTCTGTACAATGTGTAGATTCAACAAAATTTCTCGGATTGAACATCGATCAAAAATTGACATGGAAGACTCATAGAAAAAATTCTGCCTAGGCTTAGTTCGTCCTCCTTTTTAATACAAAGTATCAGAAGGCGGCTACAGACGGCATGGCAAGCCTTAGCCAGCGTTTCAACCAGCGTTTGTAGAGACATTGGTCTTTGCTTGATATTCGCGCACCGACAACCGTACACACGACATGATTTATCTTTGCCAGTGTTTTCGAGGCAAGTGAAAGCGAATCTCTACGTGTACAAGAGAGACAAAATGGAGTCCGATGATGAAGTGATAAGTAGTAGAAGTAGATGCTTAGTGAGTTTCCGCATGCGCAGTAGGGTCGACCTTGAACGCTCAGGTGTGCTATTGTTATTTGGCCTTGATATGCGCAGGTGTTATTCCAAGGTAAAGGTCAATAACTTGGCCTTGAACGCGAGCAGATGTTTCTTTGTTTGGTGATGGCCAGGTGGACGACGCTTATTTCAAGGTTACATTTGCGGTGTATATTTTCAATGAATGCGAGCAGCTGTTTCTTTGTTTGGTGATGACCAGGTGGACGACGCTTATTTCAAGGTTACATTTGCGATGCATATTTTCAATGAATGCGAGCAGCTGCTTCTTTGTTTGGTGATGACCAGGTGGACGACGCTTATTTCAAGGTTACATTTGCGATGCATATTTTCAATGAATGCGAGCAGATGTTTCTTTGTTTGATGATGACCAGGTGTACGACGCTTATTTCAAGGTTACATTTGTGATGTTAGTTTACCTTGAGTTACCATATGTATAGTATAGTATACCATATATCAAGTGATAATGAACATACTGACTATTCATTATTTTTTGATGAAATTAAAGCAAAAGTGTTAGAGGTAGTAAGTGACCTAGTAAGAGTGCGTTGTGCTTTGAAAGTTAATATGGTGGTTGTTGGTCGGTATCTTTTACCAACACAAGATAATATGTACAGTGACAAGTCATTTAATACACGCAATGAAATTGTTACTTCAGGAAGCGATTTGGAAGAAATATATCAATCATTAGTGGAAGCCATGAAGACTCAATCGACTGAGTTTCAGGAAAAAGATTCAGGTATGTTATAAATTAACGACTAAAAATAAAATAAATACTTATGTCACTCTTTCTTGTTTTCGTAGGTTGGGCTCTGGAAAAAATTCTATACCTGGAAGTAAATGTCAACGAGTATAAACCTTTTGGTGGATCTTCATATATAAAGTTACCCCGATTCATCGAATTGAAAAAAGCCATCATCAATGTGATTAATCAAGATGAGTGTTGTTTTGCGTGGTCAATCGTGTCTGCTTTGTGCCCCGCCACTAGAAGGGCATCACAGATTCAATCTTATCCACACTATTCAAGACTGCTGAATTTTACAGGTATAGACTTTCCAGTAAAGTTGCGTGATATATCAAAATTTGAAGAAATGAATAATATTTCGGTTAACGTTTATGGTTTGCAAAAAATTTTCGAAAATAATATGTTAAAGTATGAAGTTGTCGGTCCATTAAGGTATTCGGGTAGAAAACTTAACAGACATGTAAACTTGTTGTTAATAACAAAGGATTGTAGTATTAAAGATGATGATGAGCATATTTGTGATACGCGTTGTTCTAAAAGTCATTATTGTTGGATAAAAGACTTATCGAAATTATGTTCCAGTCAAATTACATCGCGTAGAGATAAAATGTATTTTTGTGATGGTTGTTTGATATATTTTAGTTCACCATCATCTTTGATATCACACCAAAAAAATGACTGTAACCACAAATATTCATTAACACCATCACTAAATTTAAAAATAGATAAATTTGGAAGGAGTGTAAGTGAAAATATATTAAAATTTGAAAACATAGAAAAGCAAATGCGTGTACCGTTTGTCGTTTACGCGGATTTTGAATCGGTGCTTAAACCGCTGGATACTGTGGAACCAAATCCCACAAATTCTTGCTTAGTCAAAAGCATCAAACATGAACCATATTCTTTTGCGTATTTAATAAAGTGCTCCTTTGACGATTCGATTTCAAAATTTGAGCTCTACCGGGGAAACGACGCAGCCCAGGTTTTTGTTTCTCGACTTGAAAGTGATTTAAGATCTCTTTACAATACATACTTAAGAGATATAAAAGCAATGGAAACTTTAACGGTGGACCAAATAGCGGAGTTCAATAATGCCACAAAATGTGGTATATGTGAACGACCTTTTGAAAATAATAATTGTAAAGTAAAGGACCACTGTCACATAACTGGGAAAAAGGACCTGGTGCTGCTCATTCGATTTGCAATTTAAATTATAAGTTACCCAATTTTATTCCAATTATATTTCATAACTTGAGCGGGTACGATTGCCACATGTTTATTAAAGAGTTGTGTCGTCACGGAGACAAGATCGATGTTTTAGCTCAAAGCAAGCAAAAGTATATTTCGTTTACGAAAAGTATTTACGTTCACGATTATGTCGATAATAAAAGTGGGACAATAAAGAAAAAATATTTGAAATTGCGGTTCATCGATAGTTTTAAATTTCTATCAACTTCGCTGGAAAATTTGGGTAATGGATTAGCTGTGGGTAGTTTCAGGGAAACAGGAAAATATTTCTCTGATAATGAGCAGTTTAATTTAATGCGCAAAAAAGGTGTTTTTCCCTATAGTTTTGTCGATTCAATGGAGAAAATGAACCATCCAACTTTACCCACAAAAATCAGTTTTATGATAGTTTGTCAGAGGAGCACATTAGCGATGAAGATTATGATAGAGCTAAAAAGGTGTGGGACACATTTAATTGTAAGAATTTGGGGGACTATTCGGATTTATATTTGAAATCTAATGTTTTATTACTAACCGATGTTTTTGAACAGTTTCGCGATACTTGTTTAGAAACGTATAAACTGGATCCAGCACAGTACTATACCCTTCCAAGTTATTCGTTTGATTGTATGTTGCGTATTTCTAAGGTAGAGTTAGAGCTATTGACTGATATCGACAAGGTTCATTTTTTCAAAAAAGGTATTCGAGGCGGTATAAGTCAGTGTTCAGAAAGGATGCACGCTGCCAACAACATAAATGTTCCAAACTACGATCCTAACGAACCATCATCTTTCATTGTTTATTTTGATGCAACAAATCTATACGGTCATAGTATGTCGCAGGCATTACCATTTGGCGGCTTTAGATGGTTATCAGAGCATGAAATTTTAAATTTAAATATTATGGATGTGGACGATAATGGTCCAGAAGGATACGTTTTGGAAGTTGACGTTCATTATCCGGATACGCTATATGATGACCATTCCGACTTACCCTTTTTAGTTGAAAATATTGTACCACCCACGGAATCGGCAAAATTTTCAAAGTTAATTCCGAATTTAAACGATAAAAAGAAATACATCATTCATTACCGAACATTAAAACAAGCAATCAATAACGGCCTAATGGTAATGCAAACACACAGAATTTTAAAATTTAATCAATCCCCATGGTTAAAGACATATATCGACTTAAATACAGATTTGCGCAATAGGGCAACAACAAAGTTTGGTAAAGACACTTTTAAATTAATCATTAATGCTGTTTTTGGCAAGACCATGGAAAATGTGGAGAATCGTAATGATATAAAACTAGTTACCCGATGGGAAAATGACAGGAATAAAATTGGGGCACGAGCATTAATTTCTCGTCCTTATTTTAAAAGTTCAACGGTTTTTAATAAAGAATTCGTTGCATTCATATGGATCAATTAAAGGTAACTTATAATAAACCAATTTTATCGGATTTTCCATACTGGACATGTCGAAAACAGTAATTTATGATTTTTTCTACTCATTCATTAAAACAAAATTTGGCAAAAATGCTTCTTTACTGTATACAGACACAGATTCGTTAATATTAAAAGTTTACACCGACAATTTTTATCGCATAATTGCAGAAAATCCGGATAAATTCGATACATCCAATTATACCGAAGGAAATATTTTTAACATAAAAAAAAGTCAGTCAGTAGTAGGTAGAATGAAGGATGAATTTCCAGGTGATCCAATAATCAGTTTTTATGGTACCGGAGCCAAAGCTTATTACATAAACTCAATCAGTAGCGAAATTAAAAAAGCGAAAGGTATAAAAAAACGTGTAATTGAAAAACAGCTTCACCTGGAAGATTATCGGAATATCGTAGAACGTGGTGGTCAGATATTTCGAAAAATGAAAACCTTTCGAAGTTATAAACACGACGTTTATACCGAAATAATTAATAAAGTTGCTTTATCTCACCACGACGATAAACGGTATATTATACCATCAACAACAAAAACTCTACCTTGGGGACACCCAGACATAAAGTTTTACGAAACAAACCCTGAAGATAACCTAAATATGTTAATACAAGCTATGCAAAGTTTTTTACCCGAAAATATTAGTTATAATTAGAAAAATGTTGGAAGGTTTATGTTTTAGAAAAATAAAAAAATATTAACTCCAATGTCACGTAGTTTTCTTAACCACTATAGTAATAGCAATAGTTGAAATTTTGTAACGCAGGACAGTAAAATACATAGATAATTGTTTCAATAATATGTTGTTTTATTTTACAATATAGTAATAAAGTTACAAAATAAAAATTAATTAATGTCTGGCTTATAAACTTCTCGTAGCATCCATTGTCTTCTCAACATATCAGATCTGTTAATCGGCCCTCGTCGACACATCAGCGTTCCACAGTAATTACACTTAACAATCCTTACTCTCAACAATTCAATGTAACTGTAAGATTGCATGTGGTCAGTCCAAATATATACTTCTCTTTTACAATTATAGCAAACAGCAGAAATTATTATTTGTGCTCCTGAAAAAGTCTCAGCTGGACGATTGTTATCTTGATCTGCTAGCAACATTATAGTTTCTGATAATAGTCATCGAAGGAAAGAGAGCGTCTATAAATATGGGTTGTCTGGATCATATAACCTTGAGAGCACAAACAATAACAGAAGTAAGGACACACGATTACCTTGAAAATATGTCCTTGAATCGCTGTCTAGCCGTTGAACGCAACCTTGTAAGTTGAATGAACTTGTTTGGCCTCCAAAGCATCAACCGTCAGATAGAGTGGGGGAGTTTATGGTGGGGTGATAAGTATAAATTTGGTTTGCTAGGCAGAGCATTTCATAGTTCGCTAGAACAGTTCACCGAGTAAGTACAGTTGTCAGTTAAGTGCAGTTAGTAAGTGAAAATGAATTCCGGTAGTGAGTCGTTGTTAGATGCGTTTAACTTGGATGGAAGTATCCAAGCCGAGTTGATGGGGCAGGATGTTATTGACCTGCTGACCCCGGGTGTGTTTGACGAGTGGCACAATGACGACGTGCTAAACACTGCGTTTGTGGAAGAAGTGAATGTGGGTGAAAAAAAAGTGTCTTCGGCGGTTGACTACGTCAACAATTGGACTGAGAAGGATGGCGGGCGCATTAACATAATTAGTGATATGGTGGTAAAGAAGGCGAGGCGGCAACCCACTACTAAGCTAGAAAAGCTGTTGAAATTGCCAAAGACAGCCGGTAGCAGTAAAAGTCAATTTTATGCAGCTATGGAGGGTGAACAGAAGAAGAAGAAGAAATTCGTATTCAAGCGACCAACAGTGCCAGTTCAATACCCCGATTTTTTGCAGACGTCACAGCCACCGAAGCCTCTGTCACCGGTCGTCATCATTAATGAAGGCCCAAACACGATAACGCCCGAGCCTCCGAAGTCCATGCCTCCGATTGTGTTGGTGGCCGACGCTGACGAAAAATCGCCGATCGCGAGTGCGCCGATATCGCCAACAATTGGGCGTGGAATCTGCCGCAAACCATTAAAGAAGCGGTGCAAGCGGCTATTCGAGGCGGTTAGTCAACCCCGTCAACCTGCTGCTGCTTCTTCTGCAGAAGTGCCGATACCGGACTGGATGGAAGAGTTTTCTCCAAGCCAGAAGTGTGCCTTCTCCGTGGCTTTTAGTGCGAGGCAAAAACTAGTGGATGAACTAAAAAAGAATGATAGTGATGTGGCGCAATACGAGAGACAGATTAAGGAACTGCAGGCGAAAATTGAACAGTGTAAAAGTGAAGGGGAAGTGTGTAGAAAAAGACTTAAGTTATTGGACAATTTTCCATATAATTAATTTTAGAATTTTATTGTAAATATAGAGTTAAGTTATTTTTGTAATAGTGTTGTATATATAAGTAAAATAAAATGTTTTTGTATATATATGATAATAAAAAAGTTAAATGAAACAATATTTTTTATTTCTAAAATAAGTATGCGAAAGTTACACAAAATAAAAGAAAAATGCAAAATAGAAAAAAGAATAGACGAAAAAATGTAGGGCCGTAACTTTAGGTGTGTAATCATTAGATGCACACAACTTAAGTATGCGATAAAGTGTTATGTGTGTGAAGAGAGGCTATCCGTTACAATGGCTGAGAACATGCATCTTATTTGTAATAAAATGTGAATTTTACTGCAAGTAAGATAATAGACCAATCTCTCGGCATTTTCGTAGAGAACTTACTTGAAATTTAGATAGTTCTAACGTATGGTAAGAACGTACATGTCTTTATAGAGTAACACAATATTTTCCAAAAGAAATTAATTCTTGAGAAATATCATGTTACTTGGGATGTGACATGAATCAACTACAAACTACGATCAAATATTTTGTAGCCCTGAAAAGGGCTGATTTTGTCGGGGTAGGTCGGGGAGGGCATGGTTCCGGGATCAGTTGGTGGAATCAGCTGGACCATCTTCATCCTGATGGTCCGTGATCCACCAAGTGGATGAATCGGCCGGACCGTTATGATCTTCCGGCGGCGGTGGTGGCACCCAATCAGTGCTGGAGTCTGGCTCCATGTCTTCAGCCGACAACTCCCCATTTTGCCAATCCATGTTTGGCAATTCCAGACCCACATCTGCTTCTTCGACCGCCCGCTCATCTTCCCAGGCATTAAACATATCTTCTGCCTCGATGTCTAGAAGTCGTTCGATGTCCAAGAGTAGGTCATCCATATCGACATCATTCATGTCAACGGTATCATCGCTAAAAACCGATGAACCGCGACTCAATGGTCTTTCGAAATCCATAGTTATATCTTCGTACTTTAAGATTTAAAAATGAAGTGATTCTGTGACCCGCTCGCAACCGTTTAAATAGAGATAATCTACCCCCTCCACCACTCCATCCCCACCTTTTCACCGCCAACAAACTAGAGTTTATTATACAAATGCCCTACATCCAAAAATGATACTGGCGGACTTCACTGTCGAAAACTGCTTTTAGTTCGCAAAAATGGTGTAATTGTGTTGTGGAAATGTGACCGACAAAGAAACTTATACTCGATCCGTCTGGACTTACATAATTTCTATCTAATGTCACAGATGTCGTGACATTAGATAAATACAAGTAAGATCAAAATATTCTGTCATCCTGAAAAGGACGGATTTTGCAAAGAAAATTATACTCGATCCGACTGGACTTATATAATTTTCTATCTAACGCCACATATACTATGGCATTAGGTAACTAAAACTACGATGAAACATTCTGTGGCCCTGAAAAGGACCGTTTTTCAAGGTATAATATCTTATTTGTAATCAGGCTCGATTACAAATAAGGCACGCACTCTTATGTTGTAGAGTACCAAGAGCTACTCCACAACCTTTACAGTTCGGTATGTGCGCGCGACTACCGAAATCTTGGGTTACATGACCACTGAAGAATTGGTCACCAGCCGACTTGTTTTCCAAGTCGGCATAGCAGCCAATACACCAGCCGTCATCACCCACCTTCACCAGGTTTAAGGTCTTGCACACCCGGCGGGATCGGACGGGGAAAACTTTCCTCTGTCTAAGTGCCCAATTATCCAAATTCCTAGGAGTATCATCGCTTAAGTATCCATCATCATCTGATGATGCCATGTTGAGATGAGCGAATGTAATGAAGTAAGCAGTCGACTCGAGCTGATTTTAAAGACCTCAGATTCCCCCTTCCCTTGAAAAAGAAACCTCATATAGAATTTCATATGAACGAAATAATATAAGGCCCAAGCTTTGCTCGGTGAAATACAGACGGACTCCCTGCGTAGCGCAGCGGAGCAGGGACTCTAAAAAAAAAAACCGCATAGGAACACCCCCCATTTGGAGCGCTGGGCGATGTTTATTTGACTGTTATCTCGCGTTTTTAAATTTTTTTGAAAATGTTTTCCTTCCCCCTCCACTTTTTTCAATTTTTTTTTAAAATTTTCGGATTCTACGTAAAATTTCCTTAAGATTTGATCCCCGCGGTTTTTCTGTGCGACTAATAATAATGGAGCTATAGCAGTCTAAAATGGTCTAAAATGTGCAATTTCGTTAAAAACCTATAATTTTCCATAACTCTTTTTTCAATTTTCACTTTTTCAATTTTTTAAAGTGGATTTCGATAAAAATGGTCGTTACGCACATTTTTTTCTTATAACTTGCTTTGATTATTTCACTGGAAGTGTCTAAAAACTCCCGTGCAATCTTTGTTTTCCGAGCAAAGCGCGGATTTTAAAAATTATTTCACTTTTTAAAAGCGGATTTCGATTAAAATGGACATTCCAAACAACATTTTCTAATTACTTTTTTCCCTAATTTCACTAGAAGTGTCCAAAAACTTTTTGACATTGGTTTTACCATTATCAACAACTTTTTTTTTATAGTCATTGCCTACTAAATGGTAAAACTATTATGCCCATGTCATTACATTGACCACAAAGTTTGAGTTCCGCGCGACACCGCACGTGCTTTACCCGTCTGTATTTCTCCGAGCAAACCGCGGGATTTTAATATCGATTTTTCTAACTTCATAAAAAGTTTATAGAACCAAAAATTGCCCCTCGGAAATAACTATATGGATACAATTTTTAAGTTAGAAATATAACAGTTTTAACAGATCGTGGACCTTCAACTTAAAATTAGTTTTAGACACTTCTAGGTAAATTATCGAAAACAGTTATGCGAAAATGTCAACGTCTATTTTTAAACGTGCATAAAATGTCATCCTTGGTCATCTTTGCATTTTTTCACTGATTCAGTGTCAAACACAAAGTGACTAAGAATATCTAAACTACGATCAAATCTTTTGTGGCCCTGAAAAGGCCGTTTTCGCGGTGGGTTGGGTTGGAGAGGGAAACCTAGAGTGGTTGTTCCCCTCTCGCGATCTGCACCGATCGCGGTGCGGCACGCCGTCTTCGTGCCTCCAGTCGCGTGCTGCGACGGCTCCGACGGCGCTCCGTGAGCTCTTGTAAGAGAGCCTCCCTTTCTTCCGGACCCAGCAGCATCTGGGGTCCTTCCACCACTTCCACCGGCTCTGTTGGAGCCGGCTCCGGTGGTGGCGGCGGTCTTGGAATCGGCTGTACGATAGCCGTTGGCTTATTCGCGTTTTTTAAACGCCAAGCCTCCCAAAACTCGCTTATTTTGGACTCCCTTGTCGTCCTTAACATCAGCCTGTCACACCTCATGGCTGGTTGAGATATGAAAAATGTGATGGCTGCTCCCGCTTTTAAAAGCATTTAGGGTGGTGGGGATGAGGGTGGGGCTAAACGGTTCTGACATATCCTTTAAGACTAACAAAAATATGTCCTCAAGAATAGATTTCTTGCTCGAAATATTTTGTTACTCTGAAACTACGTCTGTTTTTGTCATACGTTAGAGCGGGTTTAATATTAGCCAACGTTCTATGTGAAACGACAAGAATCCTAATGTAGAGTGACCTTATTTTTTAAAATATGTTTCTTGATAGAAAGTCATGTCACTTTGAATAAATAGAGGCATATGCGTTCTTATCATACGTAAAAACTACAAGCTAAATATTGCAAATGCTCTTTCTCTCGCTATCTATGTATGATTTAAACACATAATGCTTCTCTTACCCAAAGTAACACAATTTTTCCATCGAGAAATATCTTCCTTAGGAAACATTGTGTTTAACTACAAACTACGATCAAATATTTTGTAGTCCTGAAAAGGACTGATTTTGTCAGGGGGCAGGCAGGGTTGTCGTATGAGGAGCTTTATTTGTAATAGAATTTACATTCTATTGCAAATAAGGCAAGACTGCTGATGAACGACTGTAAACAGTCTCTCCCTACACAAAGCACACCTCGAGTGGTTCCGCCTTTGATCACCTCGCGAACCCACTGTAAAATGAGTTGTGACGAAATGAACATCCATCATCACAGCTCCAAATCCTCTCGTGTAGCAGTGCATACACAAATCTCTAGACCCCCATGAGACGTAGGATTGCATGATGCAATACCTAGGTCTAAGCCTTCGCGGTCTCAGTACAAGCCTATGTTGCACATTTGGTGCCGCGGTCTGCTCGTCGTCACTGGAATATCCATCATCAGAACTTGATGACATCTTGGCTTCGAGTGAATTTAATTTTCTAAATCACGTCTTATATACATTCTTTTCCCCACCCCTCTCCTAAATTTCTGCCTATTCTTCATCTCTCGACCTTATTTACCAAAGCCCCACATTTGAAGTATTAAAATAAGCCTCAAATATGTCGTATGTAGTAAGAATAAAACTCCAATATGTCGTTTATTTCTTACTTTCTTAATTTTATTGTTATAATTATTAATAATATAAATCAAAAAGAAAACTAAAACTAGAAAAAAGAAAAAGATATCGACATAATTTTTACCTAAATATCCCATATTTCGTCAAGACCAGAATCCTCCTTAAGGGTACCCATCACTGACGCCGCGTTTCCTCGCTGGATAGCCAGGCTTATTCTTTGGGTGAGAAAACCTCGAGATTGTTCAGGAAAAATTCTTAAATTTATTTCAGAAACAAGTCTCTTAGCTTCCTCACCCCAAGGGCCCAGTGTCTCAACAGCAAATGGAACGAAATAAAATCTGTCTTTCAGATCTTTATATTTGACGTGTTTTTTGTTTTCCGAAATAAGAGCAGCAGAACCAAAAGATTTTGATGTTTTATCCAAATATGATTTTGCTAGAGTATGGCTGCAGGTGGCGTCCCATAAAAGTTGTTTACCTCTTTTCCATGGAATTAATGTCATTCCGTCTACTCGTTTACCATCATTCCTATATATTCCAGCAGGTTCAAGTTTAGCAGGACATTCTGCAGAAACTAGAGCACGTTTAAGAATGTCATTAATTTGTCTGTGTCTCGATGCACGTCCTGCACTTCTTTTGCAGCTTAGCCCATGGGAGCCATAAATATCAGCAGATTCGCTACAAATGCAGGTGTGTTCACCAGACACAGGCAGACCAAGTCTTAAAGAAACTGAAATTCTGAAAGAATTATTGTCAAGTAGATTTCCTATAGAAGAGGACGGAAGGGCATTAAGCCATGCGTTACTTTCTTGAGCTTGAAGAGCTAAGAGTCGAGCTTTGGTTTCATCGGATTGACAATTTAATAAAAGAAAGTTTTGGCGTATTTGACAAATTTTTTTATCAAATTCTTTTTGAGACTTTGGTAAAGGTACTGGTAAAGTTTCAAACTCACAAAGAGAACACCACTTTTCCAAACAACTATCAAAATCAAAATCGTTTGTGTCAGAAATATAAGAAGGCAGTATTGTTTTTAATAAATTTGAAACATCGGAAACTGAACCCAAAAAGGAAGATATCGAAAGAGTAGATGTGTCTCTAATTCCAAGACCGCCCATTCTCACTGGTAATGTACTTTGAAACCATGAATCATCCTTTATGGGACAGTTTGTTATGTCTTGAATACAATTTTGTAATTCTAAATCAAATTTCATTAAAGATTCTTTAAGTTTCCAGCAAGGTGCACATCTTAGTAAATAAGACATTCGTGGAATAGCAAAAGAATGTTTAAGCAAAAAATATGCAATATGAGAATCTAACAGTTTTAAATTGTGATATGAATCAAAAAAAGAAATAATTTTTTTATTTATTTCCGAATCAATCTTGGACAAAGAATATGCACAACCTAATAAATTTAAATTGGATATGGGAACTTCCAATATAGAAGGTGAAAAGTCAAAAAAACTTGATTTTATTAAATCAGGATTCTCAGAAATAAAAGATATTTCACATTTCTTAAAGTTCAGTTGTAGACCTAATTTTGAACTTCCCGTTATTATTCTCTTAACATTATCTAAAACATTCTTTGGCTCACCAGCAAGGCATCCATCATCTAAATACCAAATGTTAAGTTCAGAGTCCAGAGAAGAGACAATAGGATGAATGGCTAGGCAGAAAAGAGCAGGGCCAAGCGGGTCACCCTGTTGAACACCCCTTTGTGAAAGGATGTGGTTGTTTCCATAGGAAAGAATAGAATTTTCACTGTAACACTGAGAAATAAAATTAAAATATTCAGGAAGTAATTCTTTAGATCTTTTAAGAATTGTATTTCTATTAACCATATTGAAAGCATTCTGATAATCAATTTTTAAAATAACTTTATCTGAAGAATGAGGAAAATTTAGAAATCGACGCATTGCATGAGCAGCCGCCTCCGCACCACATTTGGTTCCAAATCCTAGTTGGAAAGGGCGAAAAACATTTCCAAGTTTTTCGTAAACTCGAGAACAAACTATTTTAGCAGCTAAACGACGAAGGCAAAGGCCCACTGCAATAGGTCGAATTCCCCCGTCTTTCTTGTTAAAAGCACAAAGATTTGCACCAAAGAAAATCGGACTGATTTCTTTTTGAACGACACCAAAGAGAGTATGAGTAATAAAAAAAGTAAGGGAAGTAAGTAATTTTGAAGAAAATAAACCTGCACCATCACCTATCAAATCTTTAAGGTGTCGCGGCCTCAGTGAATCCACACCCCCAGAGGATCCCGGATTAAACGAGAATATGGCTTTCTTAATTTCATTTTCGGAAATATTAAAATCAATATTTAAATCATTTGAAATTTTAAATATTTCTTCTTCTTCTTTTTCAGGGATTGGATGTTTGTTCTTCAATTCTTGAAGTGTTTCTTCATTTTTGTTGGCGATAGTTTCGTTGGAACTTAAAAGTCTTATTGCATTTTTTATGTCTCCTTCTGAAACTCTAGCTTGAATTTTTTTTACCAAAGATGATTTATCATTAACATATTTATTAGATTTTCTTAAGTTTATCTTCTTTTGCGTGTAGGTCTCCAGAAGATCATACAATGGGAGTTCCTTGTTATTAATCCAGCGGGTTAAATTATTTTTTATGTGGGAAGTTAAAGAATATTTTCTGTTTGTTTTTGAGTTTTTTGGCATAATTAGGGCAGCATATGGAAAAATAAAAAGGTGAATCCAAGACAAACTATCGTTTTTAGTAACACATTTGTCAAGAAGTGAAGATAGTTCTTCTGAAATTACTGGCCTGGCTCCCTTTGGAATAATTTTGACCAATATTGTTGAAGATTTTAAACCTGCAAGTATTTTTGCAAGTTGGGTACAATCAGGAACATAGCCAGAATCACAAGATGTATTTTGTTGGTCTTGTGTGTCAAAACTATTTGAATCATTAACAGAAAAATCTGAATGTGTATTACTTGATTTATAGTGAATCTTACCCACATGGATTTTTAAACCATTTGAATTTTTAAACGATTTTGAACAAAGAGTGCATGTATGCTTACTATCCAAAACGTTTGGTTGTTCAAGTAAATCGTAATGTCCTCTGTCAGGATCTCCACTAAATAAAAGGTTGATAGTCTGACTATAATTTTTACCTGATAGAACTATTGGTTTCTTCTTTAAAATTTCATTTATTTCGGTATTTGAATTCGCAACATATATGTTAAAATTTAGCTTGTATATTTCCGAAAGGGCAAAACATTCAGCAGATGTACCAAAAATCCCATTTTTCTTGCTTTTCTTAAAATATTCTTCTTTTGAAAAGGTAGAGTCCAAAATAAAGTTTTTAAAATTTTCCCAGTTATCAAAAATAAACTTTGAAGCTTCGTTCCTTAATTCTAAATGTTTTTCTTGATGTTTGTACAAAAATAAACTAACAGAACGAAACAAACAATTACCATCGCCAAGTATCCTGAATTTCTTCCAAGACATAGAAGGACAAGTCATCCGACAATTTTCTTTTATAAAAGATGTAGTACTTCATCTACTCTTTTATGTTTCTCTTGAAAAGGGTTTTCGAGGGACTCAAATGTGTATATAATTTTATTTTTCTTGGTTTTACAATTGATATAAAAGGGGTAAAAAAGATGTAAAAAATGTTGACGTCTTGTTGGCACTTTGACAGTTATATTATAAGTTTATTTTAAATATGTAAAGTACATAATTTGGAGAATTACACAACTTCAAAGTAATGTATTGATTTGTTAGTAACAGAACCATTAAGTATATTGTAGCTAAAAAATGCATCGTGAATAACTAACGCGTACACTTTAATGTCTTTAGGAAATTTACTTTTGCGTGTTTCGAACTCCAATTTCACGTCCACTGTGGACGTCCTAACGGCTTCTGGTTGGTGACTGCAATCGATTACGAATAACGGATTTTTAAGATAGTCGGCAAAACTCATCATAGGATCGCTCAGTTCTCGCTGGTAGTAGCTAGCTTGAAAATTCTCATAATTATAATAGGCTGCGGCATACAGTTTCTTTGAAAAATCTAAATTCCATCTTTCGTACGGAAATACGGCTGAGTTCAGATAGAGCCTAATATCACTTATATCGGCCGTTGTAAATTGTGTGCTATCTTTTGCTCTGTTGTCGGAAGAGCTAGTTGGTTGAAAACCGATAATCAAATATCTCGGTTTTTCGAGACTCGTGCTAGTTCTTAAGGCCCATACGTCTGACGATGTTTCTCTCAAAGAAGGTAGCTCGTAAAGATCCCATTTACGGTAAGCCATTGGAACGTTTGCGTTACTTCCATCTTTATTCATGCGTGATAATATCTTTAACTTCTGTCGATCGTCTGGAATAATGTGACGAATTTTCCATTCAATTTTTTCAATTGAAATGTCTGCATCTACTTCGCCGATATAGCAATTGTTGAAAGTGCGGGCGATAATTAAAATCAACTCTTGCTTGACGTTAAAAATACCCTTTGAATAATCCTCTGCGAAACCCATGAGATATTTTAGAGGAAGCTTGCCGGAGAACACGTTACTTGTGGAATCTAGTATACCTTGATTTGCTTCGTCTAGACCCCATCCACATGCCATGAGAGCTCTATTTTGTGCGGCACCCAATGACACCATAGTTTTCATCGTTGTAGTAATTCCGGGTTTCCGAACGACGGCAACTTGCTCCCCTCCCATTTCATAACGACATTCGTCGAATAGAAAGGCGATGGCATTATTTGATAGATAACATTTTTTAGTAACGTCTTTGGGTTTGAATGTTCCTTCGATGTAAATGTAACTATCCGATATATCCAAAATGATATCTTGAAAGTGTACAGGTATGCGAATTTCATCCGAATTGCGGAATGTTGGAGAACCGTAAGGTTTATATGTGTGTTCTTGAAAACTAATAATGGAATTATCAAAAATTGGTTCGGTAAAAACTTCGATTTTGTCACTGCTAGCGGCCATCATTTTCTAATTTTTCTCACTTTCAAACCGATCGATTGTAGAAATTTGCAATCTTTCACGGAGAGCTGCCGATTGCTGTGCGGATGTGTTTTCGATCGTCCGTCTGACTTGCGAATGAACCTTGACTGTGTTGTCTGCTTACTTTTATGTCGTTTAACTGAATCTTGAATTGTTGACAGCATATGCAGTTGACGGTTAAAGCAAAAACCCATTATACGATTTTTTTCAACTCTAGTTTAACTATAATTTTCTCACCTCGAAAATCGATCAAATCACCGCTATCGTCCAAGATGCGTAGAGTAATGTTGTCGATAAACTGACGACCATCCGGCATTATCGGCATATAAATATTATTTTGCGGTTCTTTGGAGATTTTGTAACCGGGTTCGACGTCAATATCAAATTCAAATAACGTATGACTTTCCAAAGAATTCAGGTATGCTCCGGAAATTATATTACAATCCACACGTACGATGCGCACTTTCATTATGTCCACGATGGTACTTGATTCGTGTCTTTGTCCACCTTGCAGCAATACAGAGCCAAATCCGAGCACTTTGCCGATACTGTTGCTACCTCGAAAATCGATGCTATATTTTGACTTTAGCTCACATTTTAACGTATTATTATTGGCTGTTAATGAAAATAAATCGGTACCAACTTCATTGCATGACTCTTTTAAAGCGGTGTACATGGCTTTTGCTATTTCATTAATTTCGTAAGCTCCTGGTGGAATCCTTAAATGCTTTGGTATCACTGTTTTCAAATGGCTGAATGAATTATTGCTTTCGTCGATATTAAAAATCGAATTATATGTGTAAAATCCCAGTAGTGCAACTCCATATTTTCCTGCTGTATTTAACTCGATGGGTGGGTAAAAATCCGCACTTAAGACACTTTTATGTCCTGTTAGAGTGAATGTGTAAGACATGACTGACGACGAAACTATTTGTGTAGCTATTTTATTGCTGTTTGCAACAGTTAAATGGATTTAAGCTGAATCGTTGCTTTATTCCTTTGGACGTTTTTAAACTGTTTTCTGCCTTTATATTCACATCGTTAATTTTGCAATAACAACAAAATATTTTTTTTGGTATCGGTCCATCACCCTCATCCGAATCTGAATTATTGCTATTATAATGTTCGAAACAGTATTGATATTTCAATATATCGACGTCACTTTTTAGGTGATTAGGTAACCTATCCCAAACTAGTGCTATTTCATTTGGAGCTAATGCGATCAACACTTCTTTGGGCGTATTTTCTAACTGTTCAGCTGTCATTTTTTGTAATCCTCCGACTTCACGATATGCTTTAAGTGATAGCAACATTTTGGTGTAGTTGTCACGTTCCATTTGGGGTGTCAAAGACATACTTTTTACGATTGTAAAAGAAACTTCAAACACAAATGTCCACACCAGACTGTTCCAAATTCTTGTTGACGGTCGTATGTATAGTAAATTTTCTTCGTCGCTTCGGAACCCATCTGCAGATATCGTACCAATTCCATAGGTGGGGGTAAATCACCGAAACTATCGTAGTATGTTACATCAGAATTGCTTTTTCTATATGCTACCCAATGAGTCCCTACACCCGACATACTATCCAAATTTATAATGGCGGCCTCATAACGTTTGGGACCGCGTACAGGTAATGAATCTCTCATATATACGCCTCGAAAGTGTGGTATTTTCATTTTTAAGGCGTACTTTTCTATATCAATATTGGATAGTTGTCTTTGAGGTAGGGATTCTATTAGTTTTTTGATTTCTTATTTTTGCCGTTGTTTATATATAATCCCAAACCTGTGCGATATGGTTTCAAATATAATCCATTTCCTCTTGAACTTAGATGTAAGCCGGTACCTATTTTTTCTGCAGTCGACTTTTTACTGCTTTTACGGCACGCACGATGCCTGCTGCACCACCTGCTAATGAACCTAAGGCCGACAGTCCTGCAAATATTGGTATTAACGGTAATATCCCCCCAGTCTTCGGAATTGGAATGATTCTAGGCGTGCGAATTTTTCGTTTGCCACCGGCTATTCTTAGGGATTTACGTGCAGCTACTGCAGCTATTTTCGATGCTTTCATGATATTTTTCTCGATAAGTTTTTTCCCACCAGCTTTTAACAATTCTGATCGAACGGGTCGTCTAATAGATGATCCAAAAGCTACTTTGTGTACTCGCTTATGTTTACCGACGCCATTACCTTTAGTGTGGCGGCGGCGGCGCTGGAAGCGACGTTTACCTCTAGTGGATGCTTTTCTCGATTTTGATGATGATGATACACCCATACCAAAACGTTGTTTCGCTTTCATAATGTTGGTTACCAACCAAGCTGCAGCTTTTTCACCAGCGCTAGAGTCTTTAGATTTTATTCTTTTCCACGCGCTTTGCTCGAGTTCCTGATCTGCTTGGTGGCGAGCACTTAAATTTTCACTATTACGCAAATAGGCTAAATCGTGTTTTTTGCATGCGACATCCAAAGAATTAATTCCTTGATCTCCTCTTGCCACACGTTTTACTACTTTCGTCCCGGGCCCGCAATACTGATAGCCGGGAATGTGTAACTCGAACGGTAGCCTATTAATTACTGAATTAACAATACCGCTTCCAGTCTTACTTGATAAACGAGACCGTCTACTTCGTCTGACGAGCGACATCTGAATGATAGTTTACGTGAAAGTTCAGTATAAAATACAGATTTTGTTAAGATGCGTATCGTCAATCTTAAACAAAAACTTCCCGTCGATAATCTCGATGTAAAGGTCGGATCTGGACTAGAACAAAAATTATTTAAAAGACATGGTCCTTTGCTACCGTCATCTATTCGTGGATTATTAATAGGACCTTCAAACTGTGGAAAGACAAATGTTATGATTTCGCTGCTTACTCACCCCTCGGGACTGCGTTTCGAAAATGTTTATATCTACTCAAAGTCGCTCTATCAACCGAAATATGAATATTTAAAGAAAATTTTATCACCAATCAAAGGTCTTGGCTACTACGCTTTTAGCGACGCAAATAACATCGTGGAACCGTCGGATGCTAAACCTAATTCAATATTTATTTTTGATGACGTTATGTGTGAGAAACAGGACGTTATAAGATCGTATTTTAGCATGGGACGTCACAAAAATGTGGATGCCTTTTACTTGGCGCAAACGTATTCTCGTGTTCCTAAGCAGCTCGTCCGGGATAATGCCAACTTCATTATTATGTTTAAACAAGATGAGATGAATATGAAACATATATTTTCCGGTCACGTTTCACCCGACCTGACGTTTACACAATTTCAAGAGATGTGTGCTAAATGTTGGGATAATAAATATGGTTTTTTAGTTATTGACAAGGATAGTGATGTAAATTCGGGCAGATACCGCAAGGGATTCGATAGTTATATATTCCTATAATAATAACTTGGATAATCATTTCATCGTTGAACGGTGCTTTGAAAGCATCATGAATGAAGAAATCGAATTAAAACGAAAGCTACTGGAAACTACAAATGCGGTTAGAAAAAAATTTAAACAAATTAAAGCAGCTAAAGTGCAGAATGAACATGATTTGGAAAAGTTTTATGAACCAGTTTCTAAACCATTAGAATCTATATCTAAAGCCGTAAAGCAGCAGCAACAACAGTACGCAACCAAAAAATCAAGTACTACGACTAAACCACAAAGTCGGAGTAGCAGCAGCAGCAGCTCGGTGGGAATGGCGAAAATGTTTGAAGAACATCCAACAGAAGCGGATTTTGAAACATCTACACCGATTTCGCAAAAAACACAAATTCCTACACCAAAACGTGGAAATCGTGAGTCACTGTTCGAAACCCCTTCCCCATCAACGATAACATCATCTTACACATCACCACACACATCAAGTGGTAGCAGTTCAGCCGCAAAAACTATTCAAGATTATTTAAATGGATTAAAATTCGAACCGTCCCGTTATGATACCGTGTATGGTGTACGCTTTGGTAAAAAAGACAATAAATCAACAAAATATATTGGCAACTTGGTGGTTCGTTTTCTAACAAACGGAAAGATGGTGTTATACAGGAACAAAACAAACATTGCTGAATTCGATGGAACGGCTGAGCTTTACGATTTGATTTTTCTAAAAAATCCACCAGCCCTAGATAATGAAGACGAAATTAGTCTAGATATACTTCGAAAATACCAAACCATTTTGAAATTGACGGATGCGGCCTATGACGGTTATGACAAGAAACGTGGTTTAAGGGAAACCCGATGGAGAAAATATTTACGAATCATAAAACCGCTAATTACGGAAACTAAACTGGGTGGTGGTGGTGTTCGAAGAAAAAAAGTCAACAACAAAATCCAACTACCACTAAAAAAGCATCTATCTTCGAAATCATCTGAATATGTTTATTGGAATAAACCTAAGGAGTTAGTGGATAGATTACGATTATTGTGGGGGTGAAAAGTAGCTGGACATACCGGACATGATAATGAGATTATGTCAATTATGGAAGAGCTTCGAGAAGAAGGAATAATATATTAAGTTTTGCACGTAGTTGCCATCCTCAGTGTCTTATAAGACGTGCAACCTTATAATATGGATCCTAGCCGAGAAAAAATTAAAGTCGTAAATGAACTACATAGGACAGCAAGAAAAAATTTTGTTAGAAGACGTACGGTCATAAAAGGATATCGAGATTTGTGGCAAATTGATTTGGCGGAAATGCAGCCATATGCTACTGACAATGATGGATACCGTTACATTGTTGTATGTATAAACTGTTACTCCAAATTCGTGTACACCAAAGCAGTTAAGAATAAGACCGGTGTTGAAGTTACGAATGCCATGAAAAGCATCATTGAAGAAGCATCCTATGCACCAAACAATTTACAGAGTGATCAAGGAAAGGAATTTTATAATACCACCTTTCAAGCACTCGTGAAAAAATATAATATAAACCATTATTCCACATATAGCACGAAAAAAGCGGCAATTGTTGAGCGTGTTATAAGAACTTTGAAAAATAAGTTATATAAACAATTCTCGGCTAGAGGTTCATACAGATGGTTACAAATATTACCAGCTATAACGAAGACCTATAATAACACTAAACACCGCACCATTGGAATGAAGCCTAACAGTGTAAAAGAGGATACCCCTATTAAAGCATATGACTATTTGAAAATTGCTCCGAAGAAAAAAAAATTTCATTTGGGTGACATTGTTCGCATTAGCAAGTACAAAGGTGTATTTGACAAAGGATATACGCCTTCCTGGTCCACGGAACTGTTTGAAATAGCAAAAGTTAATATTACAAATCCACCTACCTACTTGCTACAATCATTGGAAGGTCAACCTATTAAAGGATGTTTTTACGAAGCAGAACTGCAAAAGACAGCTAGCCCTGGTGTTTATTTAGTTGAGAAAATTCTTAGAAAACGCAAGAACAATCAAAACGATCAATTGTTTGTAAAATGGTTAGGTTTTCCAAGTCAATTTAATTCTTGGATAGACAAATCAGATATTGTATAAATATTATCAAATAGGTTTTACGTTACGTATGTATGCATTATAAATAATAATAATAAATATTGCTTTTCATACTTATGCGTTTTATTTTCAATTTAACAGTATAATTATGTTTTTAAATAGAACTTTATCTAGGTTGGTTTCCATTTTGGTTTTTTTGGATCCTTTATCTTCGCTGTAGTATACCGTGCAGCAAGTGAGTGAATTTGATACATTTTTTCCTTAAGGTACGTAATTTTGGTCTCATCATCTTCAAACATTTTTTGAAAAACCGGTACTAGCACATTACTAAGTATGGTATTTATCTGCGAACCAAGTTGATGAACTTCCGTAAGGACATATTCTTTGGTAGCAGAATCATTATCATTTATCGGTTGGGCAACATTCCTTAATAATTTTCCCTCTATATCAAAATGTCCATCTGAAGTAAGTTTAAATCCGATTCCGGGCAACCCTCGCGATAAGTTGTTACAAACAGGAGTTTTCTGTCGACCAAATTTATCAATTGTGTTGTTAACACGACCCATTTTAAAGTAAAACTAATTCACTCTCTTTATGTTCAGCCTATATATAAATGACATAACTAATAAAAATTCATTTTACAATACACCATGAAGCAAGTAAGATTTGACGAAGAAAGAAATATTATCCACCGTATGTCTGTTTGGTGTTTTGCATATAGACAAGCCAGACAAAGTAATTTTCAGCAACTAATACTTGATAGATATCGTTTTCAAAGGAGAATTGGAAAAATGGATGTAATGCTAGCGAGGATTTTAGAACGGAACCACAGAAATAATATATATCAAGAGCGATTTGTTAATTCAAATGTATGGTGAATAATAAACATATTTAGTACAAAAATATTTTTATTAAGATTTAAATAATACATCCACACTATCATTACAAAAACGCACTTATTCACATAAATTTAAAATTACATGACTATCATAAGAAACTTTTACACTATATCTAAATTGTCTCTATTTTTCGGAATTACCAGCGCTGCCCTTCTTGGTCGAATTCCATGGTCTCACTATTATTACGTTCTGATGAACCTCCTCCCCCTACTCCTCCTCCTCCTTCTAAGAAAACAGGACTTTGAGGTGATTCGTTAATTATTTCGAGATCTTCAAAATTGCTTGAAGAAGTCCAGCGCTGCCCTTCTTGACTGAATTCCGGCGTATCGTGATTATTATGCTCTGATGAACCTCCCACTGAGACAGCGAGACTTTGCAGAGATTCACTAGAATTTTCACGAGATATTTGTTGCGGTGATTTCATCCCATGTTTCTTATGGTACTCATTTTGACACCATTCACAGAAACCCATTATTCCACTAATAAATTCCCAATTTTCGCAATTGGCACACATCTGACGACCGTTTACAGAGAATGGGCGAACAACTGCAATTTGACGTTCACTTTTTGGTGCTTGCATTTTGAGGAAATAAATTACTATGCAGTATTCTGGAAGTACTGAAATGCAGACTGAAACAAGAAAGTTTTGTGCCTCTATTTGTATCTGTTAGGTGACCTTCAAACCCCTCCACTCTCATATCCCATGTAAAATCGAGGTCACCATACACAGAATAGATTTGTTTCTTTATCTACATGCGCGTAATACGTATACGCTGAATAGCTTTTTCTTGATTCAACAATTTTGAATCGATATCCTTAAGTCTTTTTGTAACAGATTGCAAAAAATCTTCATTCGCCTCTTGAGCAAGCTTTTTATTCATTTCATTAAGTTCTTTTCTAACATATTCCAAAACATCATTATTCACTAATTCACTAAGTCGTTTAATAATTTCACGCCTTTGTTCAAGAACATATTCCTGATTAGCGGCATCCCCAGGATTCTTTGGTGGTGCTACATTAGTTAGAGATTTCCCTTGTATATCATATTGACCATCATCGGTCAATCTAAATCCAACTCCTGGTTGTCCAACAAGAACAATGTGATTTTGGTCATTAAATTTCTGGCGCCCAAATTTATCAATTGTGTTGTTAACACGACCCATTTTTAGCTTAAACTGATGTGATTTTTGTGAAGGTTGACTATTTATAAAAAAATTAAACAATAATTTAGGTACATAATCATTTATTTAACATCTCATGTTATTATATTATACAATGAATTAAAGATTTTCTTCATCTTCTTGAACACACTCCATTTCGTCATCGCTAACAGTACCCAATGCTTTACTATCAACTTCATTGGTGGCTGCTTTATTTCCAAGGTCATCAAGAATAGTGGTATCATCTGCGGGAGCCAAACCATATTTTCTAGCTAATTCATCGGGTAAATGAGGCACTTCGAATAGGTAGCTTCCCAATTCTTCATTTATCATTCCAGCGCAAAATTCGTCCAGATCAATGGTTCCATATAGGTATTTCTCGCACGTGTGTGCTCCAGCCGTGAAATTTACGGCGTCTTTCATATACTTCCTATACTGACTTTCACTAAAACCCACATCGGATTTACCATAATTTGCAAAGTGTAGTATTTCTTCAGCCAGCTCTCTTAATTTACATGATAACCAATTAATGTACATATCTCGATTTTCAATGACAGTAGGGCAGTCACACATCTTAAATAGAAAATAATGGACATGTGATTGTGTGTGACTGTGTGTTTTTCGATATATACTTAACAAGAACTATTTTATTACATTTTAAATCAACATTAAAATAGCCTAATCAACAATATATTACAAACAACCAAAATTTAACAACGCTCTAGTATTACCTCCAGAGAATACATGTGAGCTTTGCCCCAAATAAGTTAAGGTGTACTGATCACCGGAGTTATTCATCCTTTCAATAGTATCCTCTGTCAGAATTTCAGCTACGCGTGATGGTAAAAATGTTTCAAATGTTGCTTGATGTGTTGGATCAAACAATGTGACGATAATGGCTTTTCCAAAACGTGAAGTCAAAGAATTAATTTTTTTTATCATATAAATTTTGCCCACCGTTAATGTAGAGAATTTTCTACGTTCCAGAAATTGAATATCTTGGTTTATCATATTATTAATTTCGGCTATGGTCTGCTTTGAAATGCTCATGATTTAAAATACAATAAAAACAATTACTGTCAAGTACCTTGAATAAACACCACAAACACAATACTTTATATGCCAAAGCAACAGTTAACGCATACGATGTATGAGTGACAATGAAAGCTATTTTCGAAATGAGCCATATTTATTAGGAAGTAATCCAAGGTCAAGTATTTATTTATGGTGGGAGGAATACATCCGGCGACCTCGAAAAATACAAAACAAATGTAACCTTGAAATAAGCGTCGTCCACCTGGTCATCACCAAACAAAGAAACGTCTGCTCGCGTTCAAGACCAAGCAAATGTAACCTTGAAATAAGCGTCGTCCACCTGGTCATCACCAAACAAAGAAACAGCTGCTCGCATTCATTGAAAATATACACCGCAAATGTAACCTTGAAATAAGCGTCGTCCACCTGGTCATCACCAAACAAAGAAACATCTGCTCGCGTTCAAGGCCAAGTTATTGACCTTGACCTTGGAATAACACCTGCGCATATCAAGGCCAAATAACAATAGCACACCTGAGCGTTCAAGGTCGACCCTACTGCGCATGCGGAAACTCACTAAGCATCTACTTCTACTACTGTGATAGCAGCGTCTGCTCTACTTTTAAGTTCAGCTGCATTATTTTTATTAAAAACTATTAAAAGAAGAAAAAAACGCGGGTGGTGGCCTAATTCGCTTTATCTAAGTAGGACAACGTAGGTTAACTAAATAATATTTAAATGAACATTCACACTACAAAAATTTTTTTAGGTACAATGGAACTGATTTACTTGGCGATTTGAGAAAGGAGGCATCTCTAAAGTTCATTAATTTCTGCAGAATGTCTGCAAGTGATTTTGAATACGTGTGTACGGCGATCAAGCCCACTGGCGAGCTTCAAAAAGTCCCTTTGATGTGTGTCGAAAGTACCGCTTACTAGGCGAACCCTGGCCAGCGCCAACGTTGGCTTTGCTTTGCCATATGTTTTGCATCCACACGATGCGCCAACGTTGGAACGAGCGGGCATTGGCCAAGGCTTGCCATGCCGTCTGTAGCCGCCTAGAGACACAGTCTCAATGAACACGCTAAAACTCATATATTACGGGTTATTCCAGTCGGTGATGGCTTACGGTATAGTACACTGGGGATCGGCGTCAGGTACAGATCGTGTGTTCGTGGCCCAAAAGAGAGCTATACGATACATGGTTCGGGCACGAAACCGGGAATCATGTGTGGACCTCTGTAGAAGTCTACAAATAATGACCTTCCCATCCCTCTACTTGTAGTCACTTCTTTTATATGTAAAAAATAATATAAAATTATGGGATAAAAGACCTCAAATTCATAACCATAATACTCGTACTAGAGATAATTTTGACATACCCTATTCAAGACTATCCATTGGACAACATAGCCCAAGATATATGGGACTAAAAACATATAATTCGGCTCTGGTCCACCACAAATGCTTCAAAGAAACAGACAACCTGACGACATTTAAGTGCAAGGTCAGAACATTCTTTATAGATAAATGTTTTTATTCGGCGGATGAATTCTTTAATTAAGGTACAGGTACACGTGTGATCCGTCTGTCTATTGTACATGTATTTGTTTATTATTGTCAGCGGATTTTAGATTGTGAATGACGGGGGACGTTGTATTTATGTGATTTATTTCTATGTTATGTATTTACAAATATTGACGTGCTTGTTGTAATGTTTCAATCATACTTTGTATTGTTGTAATATTCTGAAAAGCGAATATATACTTTACTTTTTAGTTTAATAAGAATGCCTGTCAACTGCTGCCGCAAGATATTAATTGAAAGTTGTTTTGTTCCCTTAGCATATCTGTAATCATTACCGAGTATTTCTGCTTTTTTAAAAAAATTTATTATTATATAGAGTGTATCAGGTATTCTATGTGCTTTATATCATATTTTAACATTATTTTTTATTAGATCCATTTTTAATGTTATGATATTACCTATAACGTGTGTGTTAGTGTGTTAATTTGATAACTGATATGATATTATATATTGTTTTAGTAGCAGTTAAAACAATCGTTTCTAACTGTACGGACTGTTTTTGGGGTGGATACATCTGTATACCTAGGACTTTCTCTGTACATTTTAATATTTTTAAACCCCATACAGTTATCCTATTTAATTATTGTAGGATATACATTTACTAAACATTGCTTTAGGCTCTTTTAACTTGATATAATCATCCGACAGATATATATATATAGATAGATAGATAGAATCGTCTTTATTTTAAACTCGGCGAAGGTCAGCATTGCTGTTTGCTTAACCGAGCATGCATAATAAGTTTACAAAATATGATAATTATTACAATAAAAAAAGAAAAAACCTATTCTAAGTTACATTAAGTTAAAATAAATGCGAAAACAAAAATGAATGCAGAATTTATCAAACCTCTAACAAAAAAAGGGAATACTTATTTTATCTCAAAATGAATTTTTATGTATATCTGCTCAGCAAAAACTTTCGGTAATTAGATCTAAACGAATGCATACTTAAGCCATCAAACCTATTGCACAAGTCCATATTATAAATTTTAGGAGCCATATAAGAGAAACTTCGTTGAAACAAGGCTGTTCGGTGTTTGGGTAAATTTAAGTAATTGTTATAACGAGTGTTTCGACAGTGCGTCGAATGTCGAAAATTAAGCTTTTCGCGAAGATATAGGGGAACACCTCGCAGAAGTAATCGATATAAAAAACATGCAAAATGAAATTTTTCTCTGTCCGCCATTGTAAGCCATTTTAACTCAGGCAATTTATATCTAACATGGTCTCTTGCATGCAATCCGTAAATAAAACGAATACATGAGTTCTGAACCCTTTGTAATCGCTTTTTACATATAACATCTAAACATGGTCCATAAACATAATTACAGTAGTTAGCTTGAGAGAGAACGAGTGCAGCACATAGTGATTTTTTCAGTTTAGGGCGTAATACCTGTTTATTTTTATATAGATTTCTCAAAGAGAGAAAGGACTTTTGGATGACTTTTCCCACCTGGCTTTTAAATCGCAATTTGCTGTCGAAAATAACACCCAGATTTTTACACTCCCTCACGACCGGAATTACGGTACCAGCCATAACCAAGTCCAGGCTCTCTGCTGCCCACTCACTGTCAGGTCCAAAATAAATCGCTAGCGATTTATTGGGATTTAATTTTAAGCCATTACTATGAGAATAATTATAAACTGAATTTAAACACTGTGTGAGCTTATCTTTTGCCTCAATAGCACTGTGCTTGTTAAAACTGATTCGTAGTTGAGTGTCATCAGCATATCTCTGCATGTCGCAATCCTTGACAAACTGGCTCATATCTATTGTGTAGATTACAAATAACAACGGCCCCAGAATTGAACCCTGCGGCACTCCCATTCCTATAGTTTTACTGCTAGAACGATTGTTTTCTATGTGTACAAATTGAGACCGATTTGCTAAATAATCTTTAAAGAAATTCACCGAGGATTCATCGAAGCCAAAAGAACGAAGCTTGGCACATAACAGCCTATGGTCAAGCGTATCAAATGCCTTGCTATAATCGAGCAGTACCAGGGCCGAGGTTTCACCTCGATCTGCAGCCGCGATGATATCGTCCAAGACCTTTAGCAAGACAGATGCCGTACTATAACCTTTACGAAACCCGGATTGAGACGGGGAAAACAAGTTATTTTCATTAAAATAATTGACAGTTTGCTCATAAATAATTTTTTCTAACACCTTAGACAAAACAGATAATAAACTAATAGGTCTCAAATCGGACACGTCCCTTGGATTATTTATTTTAGGCAACGGCACAACCATAGCGACTTTCCAACAACGTGGGAACACAGAACTGTCTAAACACATATTAAAAATATGAACTAAGAACGGCAAAATGACTGGACAGCACAGTTTAATCATTAGGAGTGACAGACCATCGGCCCCGGATGCATTTGATTTTTGTTGGGATATGGCACTCTGAACTTCCGCTTCCGTGACATGCAAAATTTTAAACGTAGAGGCTGCTCGAACCTGTTGATAGGATTTAACTAATTCCTCATCAACAGGTGGCGCTATACTTTTTACCGACTCTATAAAAAAATTATTGATACGTTCAGGACTCTTCAAATTGTTAGGCAGGCTTCTAACACTTTTACCCCTGTTGTACACATTTAAATCATTTAAAGCGCGCCACATTTCTTTTTTACTGTGATTTTGTGCAACAAAATCCAAGTAGTTTTTCTTTTCATCACGGACAGCACGGGTAAATAAATTTCTCATCTCTTTATAAGCCTCCCAATCCCGAGCAGAGCGGGTTTTTTTGTACTTCGACATCAATCTGTTACGCTCCTTTTTCATAATTTTCAAGACGTCGGTAAACCAGGGAGCCTTTGGCTTCGTGACCCGGACCCGATATAAGGGGGCATGTTCATCAAATAATAGTAATATTTTCCCGGTGAGCAATTGTACTTTACTGTGCAAGCACTGCGTATCATAAATGTCAGCCCAATTAGTATTCATCACATCAGCATTGAACAACTCTACGTCAAAGTACTTGAAATTCCTAAACTCTACCATTTTTGGCGGCCTAGGAGGAGCCTTACAATTAACTTTACAAAATGTAAGCTGATGGTCAGTAACATCATGCATATCTATGTGCTCAACATCACCATCTAGCAAATCTTTATTAGACAGGATAATTAAGTCAATAAGGCTACTCTGCCCACCAGAATAGCGGGTTGGAGCGGCAACAACCTGGCACAGGGAGTAAGCAGCAAGAAAAGCATCAAACGTGTTGACGGAACCATTACAGCCCAGAAGATTGATATTCATGTCACCCATCATTATAATTTCATCAGATACTGGGATAACTGAGGACACGGCACTCTCCAAAGAATCAAACACACTAATCAAATTACTTTTAGGAGGGCGATAAAATACACCCAACCCAAGGTTAATGCCACCCACTTTTATGGTAAGCCACAACTGCTCAATAGACTCATTTAGTTCCCCAGTATCAACCTTACCCACAGGCAAATCATCCCTTATATAAACTCCGACCCCGCCTCCCCGTGAACCCCGATCCACTCTGAAAAACTTAAAACCATCCATAGATAAAGCACTGTCGGGTATATCCCGCGAAAGCCACGTTTCTGATACTCCTAAAATGTCCAATTTCAGGTTAAATATTTTATCTTCTAAACTGTTTTTGCTGGGCAAAAGTGAACGTATATTTACATGACCTATTTTTAGATTATTTACGTTAATTGTGTCCTTCATAAAAGAAACAAAAACAATACTGTATTAATCTACTCTAAATATGTATATAAAAAAAAAGAAAGAATTAGAAATCGCTATCGTAAATAAATATACTTATTTAAGCTAAAAGTTCATTTAGGATATTTTCATTGTTTATGAGGATAGGTTTATCGCCATCGTTTTTACGAACCAACACCTTGCCGTGACGATGCCAAACATACTTGTAGCCCACTCCTTTCAGACCTTTTGCCCTCTTGAAAAGACTATAATTTTCTTTAGTTAGCTCTTCATCGATAAAAATTGGTGCTTCAGATGTGCCTAAACCACATATGGCAGGGGAAATTTTTCCTTTTTTTAGAGCGCGCTGTTAAAATACTATCTTTAATTTCGGCATCCTTGCAGGTAACTATTATTTTAATACCATTTTGTGAGTTAAACTGGCCGATGGAATTAAAGTCGTTCGGCGAAACGGGAACGCTTAGAGAAGCACAAAGTTTGACTAATGCCCGGTTTCTCAAGATTTGAAGTTATTCAATCGATAACTATTTGTAAGATAAAGTTATCGCGCCAATAACTTTATACGGGTTTCCCAACATAAGTCAGATGTAGAAATATCAGTAGATAACAATCGAATGGATATATTAGTTCTTGCGTCAAACTATAAATGGAAATAGTAGAAAAGGTTTCATTACTCGAAATAGCGTTAATTCGGTAGAAATAATATAAATGGAGCCTAAGTAAAGACGGCATTGGCAGAAGATCGTGGATCCGACTACTTGTTCATCGAATCATTGTCGTTTTAATGCTCGGTTAAGTTCATATTTAAAATATTATATACTTTTAATAGCAGCTTGACTAATTTTCCGTTTAATTATTTTATAATTATTGTGAGTTACCTAATTTTTAAATTTTGCTAGTAATACTATACGATTTACAATTATAATTCTTTAAAAACAGTATGCTTAAAGTCCATTGATTTGATGAACAGGTAATCAGAAGATTTATTATAAGTTATTAGAGGTTATGTAACTTTATAACCATTTTCATAGTTTGTGTTGTTGTGTGATTGAATTATAATTTGTCTAGTTTATTGTGTTTATGAATACAATCGAGATGGACGTTAAGGATAAACGTGCACGCAATTTTACGGACTTCGATAAAAACATGTTGTTTGAAATCGTGCAAAGTTATCTGCACATCGTTGAAAATAAAAAAACAGATTCAGCAAATGTTAAAACGAAGAATGAAGCTTGGGATTTAATTGCAAGTCAGTTTAATGCTAGCTGCCAAAGTGGAGCTCGAACTGCAAAGCAACTGCATGCTTTGTATGATGGCATGAAAAAGAAAGCAAGAAAAAATATGCACGATGATAAGGTTAGTAAAGCTAAGCTATAAACAGAATACATATTCATAAGTTCGTAGGTTAATTTATAATAGTTTTAATTATTTAATAATAACAACAAACGTGTTTAAATCTTTACTAAATTCTGTGAAGATTTAAACATGTTTGTTGTTATTATTAAATAGTTTTATAATGGATCTTCATCAAGTAAAGGCTACATCATCATTATAGTTTTAATTTATTTCAGAAAGAAATTTACAAAACAGGTGGGGGTGTATTTACACCTAAAAGTGACACCATAGACACAAAAATAGTTGAGACGCTAGGGGTACAATTCAAGCCACTTCCAAATTTTTTTGATTCTTCTTCGGAATATTTAGGACAAGGTAAGGAAGTTTTATTAATAACTATATAATTGTAAAATGACTAATACAATAACATTTTTTAGATGTTATAGTGTATGAAACTGAAGAAGACAAACAAAAGAAAAATAGCGAAACTTCGATGTCAACAGAGTGTCCACCAATAAATATGAGAAACTCGGAGTATAACGAAGGTAGAATTAAAAATATAAAATAAAACTACTCTAATCTAAAAAACATTTTTTTTAATTTTTAGAAAACATGGCTCAATTGGACGTTGCACCTTTTTCTGTAGTGGAATCATCAGGACCAACAATGAAAAGTACATATATATCTTCTTCATCACCAATGAAGAAAAGAAACGTAATTTCCTCGACTTCAACCCAATCAAACTTATCTGAAATAAAAAAAACAAATATGACTACAATTGCAAGGAGATTAGTTGACAGGAAAAACTTTAAAGATGAAGCAGATAACGAAATTAAGAATAAAAAACTAAAAATTTTAGATATAGAGGAAAAAATTAAAATGAAAGAACTAGAAATGAAAAGCTTAGAGCTGCAACATATGCAATCAAAACATGAAATGGAACTAAAACACATAAAAGCAAAACAGGCATTGGAATTGCAGATATTACAACAGGATGTAAAAAATAAAAACTGTATTTAAAAATAAAAGGACAACTTAAAATATAAAATGTAATTTTTGTTTAAATATATACAGTGCGTCCAAGACAAGCAAGTATGCACCATATGGAAAACTTGTTTTTTGGATTACTCAAAAAAGTTTATTCTTTAGAAAAGTTGGTGCGTGCCTTAAAACAAAAAAATGATTATTTCAGATTTTACATGCGGCTTAAAAGCCATTTAATAAATAAATAAATAATATTTCAACTATAACAGTTGGTTTAGGTAGAAGCGTGTTGCATGCATATATAAACACTTCATCGAAAATGTGTTTTTGTTTTATCTTAAAATTATGGTACTTTACTCTTAAGGCAATTTCGAAAAAATGGCATTTACTTCCTTACTATAAGCCGCACGTAAAATCTGAAATAAACGTTTTTTGTTATAAGGCATGCACCAACTTTTATCAGGACTTCTATAATAAAAAAGTTTTCCATACGTTGCAACATGCACACCCTGTATTTTTAAGACAGTTTTGATAAAATGATGACAACTTGCAAATATGTAACTGAACATACCTAAAATAATTGTCAATTAAACTCCTCCTTAATGCATTTCCTTCTACATTATTTTGCATATTAACATTAACATCATTAGGTAATATCATGTCTTCCACAAGCAATTCTTCCATATTATCATTTTCAAAGTTATCGTTCTTTATTATTGCGATATTATGCAAAATTGCTGTCGCTACTATCACTGCTAATGTAGTATCTATTTTAGTTCTAAGTCCTAATGAGAGGCAAGCAAATCTTCTTTTATAAACTCCAAATGTACGCTCTACAGTATTTCTTGTTTGAATATGAGCTGCATTGTAATTATTTTCTGCTTCAGTAATGGGATTTAATAGTGGTGTCAGTAAATATCTCTTGCAGCTGTAAGCACTATCACCTAGTAAATATCCGTTTTGATATTCACCAGCTTCTAAACGTGCACAGAGAAGAGAACCATTAAACATAGTGCTATCATGGGTTGACCCAGGCCATCGAGCAACAATATCACGTATCACTAATTTTGAGTCGCACACTGCCTGAACATTTACAGAAAAATATCCTTTCCTATTTCGAAATAATTCTGCATTTTCTCCCCCTGGTGACTGTATAGCTATGTGGGTGCCATCAATGCATCCAATTACATTCGGGAATCTTCTTATATTATAAAATCCAGCCTTTACATCCCTTACTTCATTTTCATTTTGGGGCATCTTCACAAATTGAGGGCGAAGTCTTGCTATCTCTCGAGTAACTTTTTGTACCACCCTACAAACTGTTGTTTTGTGAATATGATTGTCGTCACCAATTAAAATTTGGAAAGAGCCTATAAAAAAAATTCCACATATAATACTATTTAACAGGCACAACTGTGCTGTATAATATCACAAGAATTTTATTCTTTTCATAATAATAATATGTAAAATTAAACATACTAACCTGTTGCGTAAAAACGAAGAGTTATCAAGAATTGGTCTAGCACTGATAATGAATTATTTCTATTACTAATTGTTTCTATATTATTTCCTATCAACTCTATCAAGAAGTTTACACTTTCCTTGCTTAAACGAAATCTGTCTCGAAATTCTTTATCATTATATTTTAAATATTGGTCTTCTCTTTCACGATAAATTCTTGGTCGCTCAATATACCTAACTATATTCATATATTCTTCATCTGATGATTCTGACGAACTAGAATATTCCATTTTATTTAAAAAACAACAAACTTGTATCCTAAACACCACAGTCAACATCAACACAAAAGAGTTTGGTTAGAACTGTTAGAAGCCATAATCTACGGCGCTTGCGTTAATGTTATGGGAGATATATCTGCCCATTTTTCATAAGATATCCATTAGATAACTTATGCAATAAATAAGCCTTGTCGAATGGTTGAGAAACCCAAAATTAAGATTATAAGCAGTTTATTGGCTCAATAACTTTATTTAACAGATATCTGGTGCTTCAGAAACCGGGCATAAATCGGCTGGAGATGCCTTGCCACTATTGTCGTTCAGTGGAAGACCAGATATACATAAGTTTTGTTTAATTTTGCTAGAATTTTGGTTGTTGAGAACAGTTTCGAGCTTCTGTACTTTTTCCTTCAAAATTTGATTGTCTTTTGATATTTCAGCAAACATCTCGGACATTATCTTGTTGCGTTTTCTGTCGTCCTCGTATTTTTCATTTATGAAGTCCATAGCCCTTTTAACATCCCTTACTTCATTTTGAAGCTCTTTAATCATATCTTTTAGTTCGTTCATATCAACCCCATTAGTTCGGGGCGGCGAAAGAAAGATTGACTGACGCCGTCTAGTACTGACTTGCGCCTCGCAACCCTCGCAAGTCCAAGGAGTTTTCTCCGACTGCATGAGCCGAGCATCTACTTCCGAAACTTTTCCACATTCAAGGTGAAAAAACTCGTCACAGTGACCACATTTTAGTTTAATGCGCTTGCCAATGTTCTTGCGACAGGCTTTACATAATTTGCTAACCATTCTTGTTTTGATCTAAATTGGAATTTTACAGCCGTCTGGCAACCGCGCCAAAATTTTGGTCGAGACAGCAGGACCCACTCTAGGGTTCAAAGTTCGAAACAATGTACACGAGGTGCAAACGATGTTATTTTAAACCAAATATCTGACTGAAACACATGGAGTAAACTCACCAGTATGCTAACAGGCCACTAAGCAATCTGTGGAGTAATCGGGAACTTTTAGTTTTCGCTACAACTTTCAAAAAACCGGTTTTTAATACGGAACAATATCAACACCATTTGCTAGCGACGTTGCCAGACATATATATATATATATATATATATATATATATATATATATATATATATATATATATATATATATATATATATATATATATATATGGTATATTAATTACTTGCATCATACTCGTGTTTATTTCCATGTGTCCGCTAACATGATTTTTGGTGGAAACTACTTATCTTTGAAAACATTACACTATATTCTTATATCTTGTACGTATTCTCTAATATTTTGCATATATTTTTTCCAACTCTTGCTGCTTTTTGAATGCGCGTAGTATGCATAAAAGGATATTTAGACTATATATTTTTTATTTAATAGTTTTCGGTTTATTTTCATAAGACTTAAACAAGTAAACTAATCGTCTCACCACATCCTGGTAACATTGCATGTACTAATGCATATTATGTTTTTATTAACTCGAATAATATTCATAATTGGTATAATTAATCGAAAATTTATTATACAGAGTGATGTGGAAATTTTGAAATGGTAGTTTTTTTTGTTGACAGTCGAGATTTTTGAAAAATAATTTCACAGGTCACTATCCCACACGCGAATTTCGTCTCTCCACCTTCAGCCGTTAGGTCGCTAATCGCAAAAAAAGAAGCGAAAATTTAAAAAATATGAAGAGGTAAGTTTTGTTAAGAATTTAACATACTTTTTGATGTAGATACGAAAATGTAAAAAAATCTGTGACGTACCTACATGTTTTTATTAAAAAAAAATATTTAACCGTCTTCTCATATACAGGCCCCTGGAGGACCTGTCAAAGCTTTTCATAGTCAGAATTATGCTTAAATAGTACTTTACAAAACGTAAATTTCACAAAATTGCTGAAGCAAAACATTTTAAAGAAACTGAAAAAAAATTAATACCCTGTATCTTTGAAACAAAACATCTGCGAACCCATGTTAATATGAACTTTTTACCTTAGTTTCTTCCAAAGAATCTCCCATTAAGCGATAGCATATGTTTTTTTGAAACACCCTGTATGTTAGGTGTAATAAATTTTGTAATTTATAGTTACAGTCACTTTTTAAATTTAAGTTCTGGTGGAGTGCACACAGAGACATTATGTTTAGGTGTATTCTCAAATATATTCTCTGGATAGATTACGTCTTTATCCAAAGAATTTTTAAAAATGTTAAAACGGCACAAGGTCTGGAATTAAGAGCGGGATATTTTTAAAATATTTTATGTTACACACGGCGACTCAAAACAGTGAGGCAAACCAAACTTGTACTTTTTTAAATGAAACATCCTATATATTATTGGTCGTAAAGACGAGCGTAAAGGTGTTGATCATTTTAATATAAGGTTATGTGGGTTTATTCTTAGCAGTTTTAGAAATAATAACGATTTTAACATAAAAATAGGCTAAGTTTCGTAAGCGTATCCAAATTACTAAAACCAATTGAATCAGATATCAAACTAAAAAATAAATTTTCAGAAAGTTGCCTATTCAATAAAAAATATTACAGGGTGATCACATTATGCAAAATCAAAAATATCTTCTTATTTTTAACTGGAACACCCTGTATATTCTTTGATTTTTAGGAAGCGCTTTTCATACCCTTTCTATTGATACCACATTTGATTCCGGTAGAATTTGCGGTATTTGGATATTAAATTTAAAAACCTAAATTTTTGCTACTTTTTGCTTTCCACTGGTATTAAACGGACATGCATTTCTAGCACTTATACAGAATGGAGTTGTCATTTTTCTTTTGTTTTGCTCGTTTCCATGACAGCCAAGATAAAAAATTTCAAAGTCAAGCTGGTAACAAGAAGAAACTGACCCAAAAAGTATTGCTAACTTTCGCAAAATGTCGAATTTTACTATTATGGAAATGGTAAATATGATTTTTATACTTGGAGAATGTGCAAGAAATTGCCTCTCGCGAGTAGTGTGTATGCTGAAAGATACCCAGGCACTGAAATATAGCCGAGACCAGCGGCCTTTCAGAAGTTATTGCAAATATTTCTGGAAACAGGAAGAGTTGCGTACAAAAAAAAGGGCGGTGATCAATCATTCCGTTACCAATGAAGACAATGAACTCAGGGTTTTATTGGCAATAAAGGAAAATCCTAACGTAAGTCAGACTGGCATTTTTCAAGTAACCGGTGTTAAGGAAACAAGCACGCGAAGGATTATAAAAAAGTATAAATACCATCCTTATCACATAGAATTACACCAAGAACTTTTTAAAAACGATTTTTTTAAGAGGAACTGCATTCTGTAATTGGATGCTGAATAAAATAAGAGTAGTACCAGGAATTTTAATTAAAGTTTTGTTTAGTGACGAGGCAACATTTAAAAATAATTGAACTGTTAATATGCATAACATGCATTATTATGCTACTGATACCCCACATTGGGCTCGACATGTAGATAATCAAAATCGATGATCAATTAATGTCTGGGGGGGGGGGGGGATATTAGGGTCTTACATTGTGGAGCCATGTTGTTTTGAAGAACGTGTGACAGGACCAGTTTGTTTAAATTTCCTTCAAAACTTCTGGTTTCAGCAGGACGGGCCTCCTCCCCATTACTATGAGCCGGTTAGGCAATTTTTACATCGTGGAGACAAAATCAGTGGATTGGACGTGGTGGCCCAACCGCGTGGTCTCCTAGGTCTCCAAATTTAACACCACTTGATTTTTATCTCTGGGGATATGTAAAAACAAGTTTTTGCCATAGCTCCTACGAACCGAGATGATATGAGAGATCGTATACGAGAAGCATTTAGAAATATTAGAATTAGAACTCTACAAAACGTCCAGTAAAATTTTGTTCGAAGACTACATTTATGCATTCAAGAACAAGGAAGAACCTTTGAACATCTGATTAAACTTAGGCAATAGATTTTAAAGTCGTCATTCTTTGATAAGGATTTGTTTGGTTTTGCTGTGTAAATCTTGGGGGCTTCATTTTTTTAAAATGTAATTTAACATTTCTTAATAAATCAGTGAGCAGAATAAGAAGTAAAGAATAACAATTAATGTAAGTAAAAGTATATTAAAATAGCTTTAAAAAATTAAATCATGCAAGCAACTTGATCTTGACTTGATTTTTATCTTGACTGTCACGATAGCGGACAAAAAAAATCATGGCAACTCGATTCTGTTAAGTGGTAGAAATGCACTGATCTGTTTAATACCGGTGGAAAGGAAAAAGTAGCAAAAATTTAGGATTTTAATTTAATATCCAAATACGGCAAATTCTAGCGGTATCAAATGTAGTATAAATAGAAAGGGTATAAAAAGGGCTTCCTAAAAATCAGAGAATATACAGGGTGTTCCATTTAAAAATAAAGATATATTTTTGATTTTGCATAATGTGATCACCCTATATTATTTTTTATTGAAAAGATCAATAGAAGGCAACTTTCTGGAAGTTTTTTTTATAGCTGATTTAATTGTTTCTAGTAATTTGGAAATGCTTACTAAACTTAGCCTATTTTTATGATAAAATCGTCATTATTTCTAAAACTGCTAAGAATAAACCCACATAATCCTATATTAAAATAATCAGAACCTATACGCCCGTCTTTACGACCAATAATATATAGGGTGTTCCATTTAAAAAAAATGCAAGTTTGGATTCCACACTTTTTTGAGTCACCCAGTATAACATAAAATATTTTTTTAAATATGCCGCTCTTAATTCCAGACCTTGTGCCGTTTTAACATATTAAAATTTTTTTAGATAAAGACATAATCTTCCGTCCACGCATCGTTGGCGGACCCTCTACATATTGTATTAGAATCATAGTAATAAAGATTATTGATATTTTATTTTTATGAAACAAGAATATGTAAGAAAACTCCTGCAGAATAATATTTTGAACTTATGCGCCAATACTTGCTAGACTATAGGTTTGTTATTGGTCTTCAATATTGTAGGTGTTTCTTTTGTTGTTTGGTTCTGAATTAGTAAGCACTCTGCTAAACTAATTAGTTTCTAAGTATATAGTGGCTGTTATCGAATTTTGATTCAATTTTATCCTAAATTTTAAAAATAAATAAATAATTACCAGACTCTAAATTTTAAACTGCCGTTTAATAAAATTCTTTATTGTTAATATATTGTAATTTCTTACACATAATAGCAATCCAAGTTCAAGTCTAGCGCGTGACATTAATGGACCTTGTTCACAAGGGAAACGTATAAATAGCTGTATTATATTTAAACATGTATTTTAATTAGAACAGAGAATGGCTTGCATTAATTAATAAATTTTCATACATTCTCACCGTAATGTTTAATAGTTTTAACCTATTATTTTATTCTCTACAACTACTGGGTGACAACCAGGTATTTATTTAAAAGCGAGAGTTCAACGTACATATTGAATTTTTGTTTATCCTAAATTTAAATATGAATAACCAGGAAAACAAATCTTGTAAGCGTGAAATTAATTGGCTAAAAGTTTTATTTCAGCTTCAAGTTAATATATCAGCTATTTTTGCGTTTGGTTACATACTTAGGATTGGATGTATGTGGAAAACTTTGTTTTTTGGTAAGTCTGTTTATATGAATTTAATTGTTAACAGTTATTTTTTATATTTATATCACAGAAATCTTTTCTAAATTGACAGAATAAAAATATACTTACCATTCATGTTTATATTTCGTTTCTTATTTTATAAAGTGACGCATTTAGAAAATGAATTCGGAGGAATTTAAAACGTAACAGACGTTGTTTAAGTGTCCTGGTTTTTATCGTGCTGTTTTACTTAATTCACCGATGTTATCGGTAAGCTGAATGGTAAGGTAAGCTAAGAGACATGAACCTGAGAAAACAAAACTCTCCAAATAGACCTTGAAAAATCTTAATGTGTCAATATCTATTATTATTTGGGCGAGCACTGCATGGTTTACCCAAAATTTAGCCATTTAAAGCAAGGCTAAGAAGATTACTTCATGCAAACTATTCTTCTTTGTGAGAAATTTCTTTAATACAATTGCATTATTACAATAGCGCCTTTTAGCGACAGAAATAAAAACGGTAAACATTTTTTCATAAATATATTTTGTTCGAAAAGTTGACACCTCTGAAGTACTACTAATGAAGAGCAAAGATTCCGATAACAAGATGTGGATTTTCATACTAAAGGTAAATATTAAAACTTTTAAGATCAGTCAGGGCTGGTCCTAAGTCAACTGGCCCCAGGGCATTATTTAAATTTAGCGCCCATTTCCCCAAAAAAGAGTAAATTCACAAAGAACATAATTTTTTCGTTTATACACTCATTATGAATCGCTAATATTCGTAAAAAGGTGGAACAATTTGAGTTAAAGGTGTAAGCAACCTAAAGAGTAGTAATCAGGTAAAATCTCAACTATTTTGGTTGTCCTAACATTGTTGTTGCTTAGGTATTTGTTATAGAAATCATAATCAACGATTTCCGCCATAGACACACAAAAAAGACATACAGGGTGAGGATTTTAAAGTGTACAATGTGACATTTTACCAAATATTTGAAATATTTTAGGAAAAATTATGCAAGGTAATAAGCAGGCAATAAGATATTTTAAAATATGTTTGATATTTACCCATTCAGTAGTAGTGTATGATAGTTCCCTTTGCATCCCCTGTCCCCCGGGGGAGCTCCTTATCTTGTAATCTATGACGTCATATCTCGGCCACCATTGCGCACGAGTCAATTTCAAGTGCGTCATCGGAGTCTACGTCAGTGAGGCTTACGTCAGCGATATAAATGTCACTTGTCATATGTAAAATGTCACCTGTCACTTGTCAAATGTCAAAATTAAAAACTGACACAGGGCACGTGTTGAGGATGACGTCATAAGACATGAGAAAAAAATTGTCAGCTGTCAGTTGTCACCTTCGATGTGTCACCTGTTACCTGTCACATGTCAAAGGTATAAATCGAAAAATTATCATATGTCACGTGTTCGGAGTGGTGTCACTAAGCGTTTAAAAAAAGAATGAAGTTGATCGGCCCTTGATTCCGGAGATATAGTTTTTTGCGATTAGCGACCTAACGGTTGAGGGTGGAAAGGTGAAATTTGGGTGTGAGATAGTGGTCGAAGAGATTGGTGAAATTATTTTTCAAAAATCTCAACTGGTAAGAAAAAAAATATATTTCAAAATTTCTACATCACTCTGTATATTAAATTTTCGATTAATTATATAAAGTATGATTCTCTGACAGTAGGGATAGATGAAATGTTCTGCATCAAGTACTCACATCGTTCTGCGCATGCAACCCAACCTGCGCATGCATCATCAGCGCGCGCATCTGTCATCTGTCATCTGTCAACTGTCATATGTCAACTGTCATATATCATATGTCATATGTCATACGTCATCTGTCAACGCCACACTCTTGGGCGTTAGTTACTTTGGTCTTAACTACTTGGGGCTTTAACTACTTGGGGCTTTAACTACTTGGGCATTAACTACTTGGGCATCAACTACTTTGGCACTATCTATTTGGGACCTAGCTACATCGAACATTAGTACTACTCCTTAAAAAATATTATTATTAAGTATTTCATGATAACGTCAAAAACTTTTTTTATTTATTTTACCCATACTGGGAATAGAACCGGGGACTTGCATGTTGGAATATCAGCGCTCTAGCCGATCTCGCCATCGAGTTCCAATAAAATATTGAGTTCATGAGATATAGGCTTGCAGCTATAAAAGCTCTCGTTTTCAATTAGAAATTTAATATACGTAACGTGTTGAGAATAGCGTTATTAGTTATGTATAGACGTATGTCAGCTGTCGCCTGTCATTTAAGATGTGTCAACTGTCACTTGTCACTTGTCAAATGCCAAAATAAAAATTTAACATACGTCACGTGTTCAAAATGGCGTTATAAGACATGTGTAAAAGTATATCAGCTGTCACCTGTCATTTAAGATATGGCAACTGTCACTTGTCATTTGTTAAATGTTACACTAAAAATTTAACATGCGTTACGTGTTCAGCGTGACGTAACAAGTCGTTTGGAAAAAAACCCGAGGCCAATCGATCAACTCGTTCGTGAGTTATCGCTCCCTATCGTCCCTTAATGACTGAAATGAAATGGATAAGTCAAAAAGACCTTTCTATTAGTTAAACTGTTTTAAAAATCCCTCACTTAGATTACTGGCAAAGCCTGTAACACTGCTAATGCCTAATGGCAATACCGTAGTTTTTGTCAATGATCTTTGCGTAGTAAGATATAAATGAGTATACCTCGTATATTCTAAAATTCATATACCGTATGCAACAGTTCTAAAGCACTGTTAAGTAAATTTGTATCCTACAATAATTAAATACTGTATGGGGTCTAAAAATATTATAATGTAGACAAAGTCCTCTGGAAGGCAGTTCCTAAACCACTAAAACAAATCCTGTTTCTGGAAACAACTTCTAAACAGATAAAAACAACTAATAAACAGACCCTGTTTCAGGAAACCACTTAAACGTCTAACAGCTCAACCACTTAACAGTTAAAAAACAAATCCTGTTTCTGAAAATAACTAATAAACAGACTCCTGTTTTTGGAAACAACTTCTAAACAGCTAAAAACAAATGATAAACAGACCCTGTTTCAGGAAACCACTTAAACTTCTAACAGCTCAACCACTTAACAGTTAAAAAACAAATCCTGTTTCTGAAAATAACTAATAAACAGACTCCTGTTTTTGGAAACAACTTCTAAACAGCTAAAAACAAATGATAAACAGACCCTGTTTCAGGAAACCACTTAAACGTCTAACAGCTCAACCACTTAACAGCTAAAAAACATATCCTGTTTCTGGAAACAACTTCTAAACAGCTAAAAACAACTAATAAACAGACCCTGTTTCAGGAAACCACTTAAACGTCTAACTGCTTATCCACTTAACAGCTAAAAAACATATCCTGTTTCTGAAAAGAAAAAACTAATAAATAGGCCTTGTTTCTGGAAACAGTAATTCGTATTCGTACTTGCTAATATATAAACAATATACAGACTATTTTCTTCAAAAATATAAGGGTACTAATGTCTGACATTTATCTGTTAAAAAATAAGCATCCAGTCCCTTTTCGGACTGAATTTAAAATAAAAATTTCGTTCAAAGATCTTTAATAACTGCATACGTAGATACAGGCTATTTTGATATAAAGCCACCAATATTACTGGAAATACTTATGTATTTATTTGCAAGAAATATGCCAATAACCCTTCTCTTTTCAGCTCGAAAATTAATATAGAAATTTTACACAAAGGAACTTTAACAACTACACTAAGTATAGACTAATTTGTATAGCCCTAATGAAGGCTATTAGGAAGATATTTTGTAGATTTTTTTAAGGTTCAGTTACAGTTCAAACAGTAAAAATATTAATTAAAATACATCACGTGTTCAAAATGACGTCATAAGACATGTGTAAATTTTGTCAGCTGTTACCTATCATCCTCGATGCGATATTAGTTGTTGGAAACAGAGATCTCAGGGTCCTATTAACGTCAAGTCTTAGGTTGATCAGAGGTTAAAAAACAACATAAAATATCTCCTCTTGAAAACACCAACTGTCAAGTGTGATGTTCTGTGTTTTAATTGGTTTCTTATTTCCTTAAAATAAATAAAACAAATAACCAGTATACTATTTAGTAACAGTATAATATTCAATATTAAGCTTATACAAATCATAAATATGCTTTGCAAATAGGTGTATTAGCTTCTCGGTCCATCTAAATAGATACTTGTCTGTTGCAGCATCTTCAAACTTGAGACTTCTCTTATCGCCATTGCGATGAAACACTAAAGTATACTGTCCAATTATCATAAATATATCCACCCAGTGCGTATTGAAACAATCAAAAGTGCTTAGAAATTCTTCAAATTCATCACTGGAGAAATAAATTTTACCATAACCAATAGTATCCAAAATTACTTGTTTGCGTTCCTCTTCTGATGTAGTAAAAATGACTGTTGTACAGTCATTAATCTCGTAAACTCGGTTAGGCTTAGTCTTAAGAACTGGAACATAAGGACATCCAGAAGGAGATTCAAACACCTTATCCCAGCTGGAAGAAGCAGCCATGGATAAGTTTAAATGGTAAGTTTTAAAAATATTCTAACCAAAGATTTCTTTTCTTTGTAAAACTTAATGTCTCTTTTAAGCTTGCGTCTTTCTTTCAAATGCTCGTCTAATTTAACTGACAAGTCGACTGTCTTTGCCATGTGCTCTAGTCGAAATGCCCAAATTTCTCAAGAGGTTCTAGTAATATATGATAAAATTAAACATGTAATGCAATTTAACATCTTTATTTAGGTAAAAAAACATAAATATATTCATACAAGGCTTTTGAATTCTCAGCACTACAAGTACAATATTCTAAACCATGATAAGGGCAAGTGGTTTTACTTAGAGATAATTTCGGTACATTAACACTATCCCTAGTAAATTCTAAATTAACAATATCGGGTATATTCTTAAGATATTTCATTGTGGAAAAAGTTTCAAGTAAAAAGGCCTTCTTTATATGTACCTACACATAGACGATATCAGCATCTCGTAGGTCGTTGTAGATAATGCGGTAAAGTTCATTGTAATCGGTTTCGTCAGAATTGTAATATAAACCATGTCGGTTCCCATATAGAAACTTTGCTTGCTTCTGTCAATCATAGGACAGCTCATAAAAGGGCTTAACTGGCTTAAAAAGATGGTTCTTTATTTGCTTTCCTTCGTAAATAGCCAATTCCTTAGCTTGAAATTCTGGAACGTTGATTCCTTGAACGTCAACCACAACAAACTTCATCGTGTCTGGGTTGAAGAGTAACTGACTACAATAGATCACGTACGTGGCCTGTTAAAGCCTGATACTCGAACACTCCATCATGAATAATTATACAAAAGGCACGTGACTCATCGGAAAAGTTTTCGGAACTTTGAAACTCCAACTTCACGTCGATTGTGTTACTCTTAAGGGCTTCATTTTGCTTGGAACAGTCAATAACAAAGAGGGTTCTACTAGCGAAAGCGACAAAATCCAAAAGCGGCTCACACCGTTGTTTTCCCAAATAGGTTTTTTGAAAGTCCGTATACATCTGGTAGACTTCTGTAAACTGTCTATTGACAAAGTTTAGGTTTAACGGCTCATAGGGATAAACTTCAGAATTTAAATGCAATTTGACGTCGGTAATGTCTAAATTATCAAAGTAAAAGTAGGTACAATCAGCTTGATAGTTATCTATTCACATTCATAAAAAATACATATATACATACTTATCGGGCTCTCTGAGACATGATCTTGATGGTCCAAATATCACGCTTTGTCGTTCTCAAAGCAGGCAGTTCATGTATTTCCCAGTTTCTAAACGGAACATATATCGGTTTGTTCTTTGCAATTTCGTCCAAAAGTCTTAATTTCACTGCATCACCCGGATAAATATGTCTAACTTTCAACTCAACCGTTTTTAACGTTATTGTTGCCTTCTTAGTACCAGAGGACTTGTAGCAGTTGTCGTCATGACGAGCACGAACTAGTTTAATTTTCTGTTTACCCAATATCCATTAATACATTGTCGTAATCGGCAAACACGCCAAACAATATGGAAAGTGGTATGCGAAAATTAAAGTTTTAAGAAGTTTCGTCCAAGGTCTTGACAGTTCCACTAGGCCTATTCCATCCAGCTACGTCTAGAGCGCGGCTTTCCTGCTCATTTAAACATAGCATATTTTGAACTGTGCTAACAATGCCAGGATCTCGAAGAACGATAAATTATGTGTAGAGTAATATTTATAGAGATGCGTCAAGAGAAGCAGAAACTGAAAATCCAAGTTTATAATTGCGATATGAAAAAAGAAAAGTCCCGAAGTGGCAAACATGATCAACTTTTGCCTTCTACAATTCGGTCGCTAATATGTGGTCCTAGTAATTGTGGTAAAAGCAATGTAATGATTAGTCTTGTGATTGATGAAAATGGCTTCAATTTCGAGAATGTATACGTGTATTCAAAATCTCTGCAGCAAGACAAGAATAACTTTCTTCAACAGGCTATGAAACATTCCCGTTTATGCTATTACGGATACAGTGATAACGATGAAGTTTTAGATCCTTCTAGTGCGCAACCTCACTCTGTATTCATATATGATGACGTAGCATGTAAGAAGCAGGATAAAGTACGTAATTATTTTTGTATGGGTCGTCATAATGCAATTGATTCATTCTATTTATCACAAAGTTCCAATACGTACAAAGAAACTCTGGGACTATACGATTTATTGTTTCTCAAGTTTCCTAAATTTAATTCCGCTGTCGATGAAGAACAATATAGGGATATTCTAAAGCGAACAGATTTGTACTTAAAGGAAAATTGACAATTAAAGGTAATAGATCTCACAAATACAGTACCAGTGTGAAACCACTAATTTTTAAAGGCTCTACCAGTAAAATTCCTTCACCCGTGGGTAAAATAATGACAAGATCGCAATCTGAGAAATCCGGATATGCCTTAATGGAATTCAATGAAAAACCCTAAGAATTTGTGTACTATGATGACGTAAACGAGTTAGTTGAGCGTTTTAAAAAATTGGAAGCTTCCAATCAGTTTGGCAACAATAATAACATGAACGAGATTTGGAGCATTTTGCAGGAATTGGAACAACTTGGAGTAATTGAATTCTATAAATAAGTTTGTTTAAAGCTACTACGTCTTAGTACCTCAGTAATCATGAATAAGTTTGGACGTTCCTTACCCTATTCGTCTAATCAGAAAAGGGTAAGAGTGTTGCAAACACCCAACTTGATCACTCTTACAAAAGATGGCGATTACAATATTCAAGATCATCGGCTCTGATGCCGTAAATAAAAAGTTTGTGGAGAGTATAATTACTCGAATTGATCAATCGATAAGTGTCCTTCGGCGAAATTTTATCGATTCTTTCTCCGATATTGAGAGTGCAAGTAACAAGTATACTGATTCGATGGTTGAACAACTACATAAATTACTACAGGATTTAAATAAGCGTAATACAACTCCACAAACTGCTAATGGTAAGCTGGAGAAGAACTATGCACTATTCGAACAAGGTATTATTGCCTCGGATAATAAGTTAAAAAATGTTAAAGACAAATTCAAGTTAGATTTTGATAAACTCGAAATTATTTTAAAGGCTGACATTACAACTCAAAGTTCCTTAAAACCCTTTAATGACGATCTGGACTGACTTCGTGCTGAGCTTGCTGCGTTAAAGTCAAAATTAGTGACGACATTATATAATTAGATTTTTAAGATTTCAAGCGTCATTACCCCTTGCGAAATATGGCAAAGAACATTACAAAAGCAAGAGAACAAGTTGTTAAGGAACTGCATAAACCAGCTATAATTAATATAAAAGTTGTTACTGTTAGAGTCGAGTGTAACATAATTTCTGGTTCGTATTACACAAATAATCCCTCGCATACTCTTTACGAATATTCACCAACTGTCGATCCAGGCTACAGGATAAATATCGAACCAAGGGATCCAATCTATTTACCTGTGAGCCAAGAAAGCATCTATAACATTACTCTCACGCTAGTAGACCAGGATTCTAGACCTCTTAATTTTCGAGGTGAAGAAGTAGTAATTCGATTGGAACTTAGACGAAATGGTTCTAGTATTTAAAAGGTATTTAAACACTAATACCTCAGCTGACAGATCATTAAGTGATCAGAAGTCGAAGGGGTCACTCACGTTTTCAAATATATTATATTTGCAGTCTAGAAGCAGTCATTACCGCTACCATGTCAGAAAGACTTCAAATCTTCAATCAAATCAAGAGCGATGTTTTCGTGTAATAAACTGTAATACTGGTTCGTTTGATCAACTTTTATTAATTTACAAAATGTTAACTTGTAAATATTAACACAAAATGAATAAAAATGTCAAGAGGTTAAAACCACGTCTTCTCGTCTTGCTTCTTGTTGAAAGAGAGAGAGAGGCAGAGGTTCGGCTATTGTCTTCTTCCTCTTCTGCCAAAGGGAGATTTTGCATGCGGCTCAACATGCCCCCGGCCTTGGAAGGGTCAGCTTTCAATGGGTAAAGGACATAATCTGACGATTGCCCTGGAGAGAACACCATCAGCAGTCTTTATTGTAGCAACTCTGTGGATCCCGTCAAGACCCGGAATTAGGTCTAGAACGCGGCCTAGGCACCACTTCATGGGTGGTAAATTGTGGTCCCTGACCAGCACTAACTGTCCAATTTGTAGTGCATTCAAATTGGAACTCCATTTTGCTCTTCTTTGAAGCTCGCTTATATACTCGCGGCTCCATCTGGTCCAGAAATGTTCATATAACTTCTGTATCTTCTCAAAATGGCTAAGTCGGTTATCTGGTACTTCATTTACGAGTAGAGTGTTTGTGCCGGTTGTCCATCAGGATATATATCCAAAAATCCCCCCACTCTTCACCCCACCAAATCCCCCCACTCTTCACCCCACCAAATCCCCCCCACTCCTCCCCCCACTCCTCCCCCCACTCCCCACTTAAGCCCCGCCTCCAAGAACCGGATTGGCCGGCGCAAACTTAAGCCCCGCCTCCAAGAACCGGATTGGCCGGCGCAAACTTAAGCCCCGCCTCCAAGAACCGGATTGGCCGGCCCAAACTTAAGCCCCGCCCCCTTAAGCCCCGCAAAAAAAAAAAAAAAACTCCCAGACGGAAAAAAAAAACTCCCAGACGGAAAAAAAAACTCCAGACGAAAAAAAAAAAAAAAAAACTCCCAAGCGAAAAAAAAAAAAAAAAAACAGACGAAAAAAACCCAAGCGGCAAAAAACTCCCCTCTCCCCTCTCCTCTCTCCTCTCAGGAGCTTCCAAAGGAGCTACCAAATCCTACCACTCTTATATCAAATCCAGCTCCACAGGAGCTTCCAAATGAACTTTAAAAACTCCCCCCACTCCTTTACATCTGCGCAATACGGATGCGCATGAGCATGCCCCGCCCACACGGATTCTCTTTATATTCTCTTTGCGCTTCCCATTCTGCAGTCGCACCTTGAGCTCGACAGTTGTGCTTTCTCCTTGTTACCTATATATCCTCAGCGGTTAGTTAGCGTTGATATTATATTAATTGTTTAGTTTGCAAAAACAGTATTGTGCAAAGTGTTGTGAGACCAGTTAAAAATATCCCAAGAACTGTTGAATAAATATCAACCTTTTCTGCTTTTTTGTTCAGTTCTCAAGATGTATCAGTGCAGTGAATGCAACAAGAGTTTTATTCATCAATCGAACGTGTATAGACATAAAAAAGAATCGTGTGCCATGAGGCCATCTTGTTCTCGCAAAAAAAGAAAGGCTAATACCCAGGTATGTGATGTATCCATGAAAAAAGCTAAAATAGAAGACAGACCTCCAATACCTAAACTTACTTTATCACGATGTAAAGATTGTGATACTTGGTATGTAAAAAATAAACTTGCTGCGCATTTACGGTCAAACCTACATAAAAGTGCACTTAAAAGTGACGATAATGTAAAAATTTTAACTTCCGCGTTTAAAAACAGGATTGTGTCTTACATGCTGCTTCCATCGAAAAAGTACGTGGACATTGAAGAGTTTTTTGATGAAGTACAACAAAAGTTTGTAAGTTTACTTTCCGAAGAGTTAGTTAATCATATAAGTGTTAAGATTAATGTAGAACTATTTGGACAATACATTTTACAAACCAAAGAGACAATCGAAACTAAATCGTTTAATACGAAAAATAAGGTCATAACTTCAACAACAGATTTATCTGATATTTATAAACAATTTTTGTCTGAAATAAAAGAAAAGATGTCAATATTTGCGGAGAATGGTTCAGGTTGGGCGTTGGAAAAAATATTACATTTGGAGCTTAATATAAATAAATTTAATCCAATTTAGAGCTTCATAGCTTGGGGGCACAAACATATAAGTATTTTGGAAGAGAAATCCAAGACTGATGATGATCAAGTTAATAATGTAATTGATATTCTAAAAGATTTAGTTCGTGACGAATATAAAACATAAGAACCCTGGAAAAATATTTTATTTTGAAAATGGCTCTGCTACCAGTAGGAGTTCTATTTCTATCAGCATTCGTTAACAATACTTTGTTCATACACGTTGATCATAATGTTCGAGAAGCATTTATTTGTCTATCTGTTAATAATGTAAATAATGATAGTTGGTCTTCAACATGGAAAAGAATGAATATAAATAATGGTTTATTTACCCACAAAATAGATGATAATATTATAAATGATTCTACCATTGTACAGTATAAGTTAAGATTATATTATTTCAATAAAACTTCAATAGTGACACAGGAATGGAATCAGTTGTATAGAAAATCTTGTATAGCAGAATGTAATTCAAATGAGTGTGTAGTATTATTAAGTATATTGTTAGTAGTGTTTCTATGTTCAATAGGATATATATTATTCAAAGTATATTTGTATTATACATAAAATTCAATAATAAAAAACATATCTACCATTGTACAGTATAAGTTAAGATTATATTATTTCAATAAAACTTCAATAGTGACACAGGAATGGAATCAGTTGTATAGAAAATCTTGTATAGAAGAATGTAATTCAAATGTGTGTCTAGTATTATTAAGTATATTGTTCGTAGTGTTTTTATGTTCAATAGGATATATATTATTCAAAGTATATTTGTATTATAAATAAAATTCAATAATAATAAAAACATATATATAATAATGGTTTTTATTCATAACAATACCTATAATTATATAACAATTTTACGTTTGCTAATGCACAATGCCATGGATTCACATTTTTGTGAAAATAACATTCTGAAATTTTCTTAAATTTACTTAATTTTGGTTCTTGGGCAATGGGAATAGCGTATATGAAATCTTCATCCAAAAACTTTTTTAAGAAGTTGATTTTTTCATTCCCTTTCACGTAAATTTTGGGCGATTGCTAAACTTCTAACACATGCTTTAAAATATTATCAATTTCATTAAGTTCTATATTTCCAAATTCCCATTTTAGTCCATGATACTCTTCGCCCCATTTAACCATTTTGAGATCGAGAGCAGATAACATATTTTTTTGAAATGGTGATTTAAACAGATAATTTGAGCAACGAATACCATCATAAATCGCTAATTCTTTTGGAATGTATCCAAAGGAACTGTTATATCCTTGAATGTCGATAAAAAGTTCTGTCTTACACTCATTCATGGTTAGTCGCTAAATGATGTTTAAATCTATAAGATTAGTGTTTAAATCCCCACACCACTCTTACTACTCCCCACTACCACGCTTATTATCCCCACTACCACGCTTGCTTATTTAAGCACTCACCCACAGTTCTACTCAAGCAAGCATCTGAAAATGTATCAACCAACAAGCCAACAAGAGTTTAGTAAGAAGCGCAATGCAGCTCTCATCAATGAAACAATTTACTACATTAACAAATCCAAATCCAAATGGGTCAGCATTGGATTTTCCTTAGAGAGAAAATATATTCCTGTTGTTAAACTCTGTGGATACAAATATAATCAAAATGTGATTTTTAATGAAGATCAATGGATTTCATTACTAAATAATCAAGGAATTATGTTAAGTTTCATTTATTCCAACAACACCGGGTGGCAACCCATGAAGGGGAATGGTTATGAGATTCACTTTGTGTTTATTGGTGATGCAAGAATAATTAAGATTACACAAGATGGAGGTAATGAAGTATTCCTTGCTGGTGATACCATAAATGAATTAGTGAACTTGGCAAATTTAATCAAATATCGTGTTGATATCTTAAAAAACCAGGAATTTTCCAAATATTACAATATTTTAGTTAGTGGAATCTCTATGAAAAATGGCGATTTGTTAAAAAATGTATATGATGTTATTTCACCTATGGAAAATAGTTTAAATGTTTGCTGTGTTTTAGAATTATTAAACTTTTACTCAGATTGTGTTCTGGAGGATGTAGAAACATTCGTATGTAATGAATTTGTAAAAAGTTGTATTGAAAATAAAAATGTATAGGTATATTTTTCTTTTTATTCCTCCCACCTCCTAAATTAATTTTTAAAGCTCTGAACTTACTTTAAGTGTCACATACTCATACAAGATGTGGTTAGCATATACATCTCAACGAGTAGCATATAACCTAACAAGCGCTATAGATAATCTATCACAACACTTTAGTAACTTAAAATTTGATGCTGTCCATGAAGCCGAGTATGGATTCGAAAGATTTTATACATATGATATGGAAAGAAAGTATGAAAAAGCTGCAGAAGCCTGTAACATATATTTTCATACTTCTGATCTCTCTCTTATGTTAACCGCGCGGCAACCCATGAAGGGAAATGGTTATGAGAATCACTTTGTGTTTATTGGTGTTGCAAGAATAATTAAGATTACACAAGATGTTGGTAATGAAGTATTCCTAGCTGGTGATACTATAAATGAATTAGTGAACTTGACAAATTTAATCAAATATCGTTTTGATATCTTAAAAACCAGGAATTTTCCAAATATTTCAATATTTTAGTTAGTGGAATCTCTATGAAAAAATGGTGATTTGTTAAAAATGTATATGATGTTATTTCACCTATGGAAAATAGTTTAAATGTTTGTAGTGTTTTAGAATTATTAAACGTTTATTCTGATTGCGTTGTGGAGGATGTAGAAACGTTCGCATGTAGTGAATTTGTAAAGACTTGTATTGAAAAATAAAATTTTAAAATATATTTTTCCTTTTTATTCCTCCCACCTCCTATTCCTCCCACCTCCTATCCTAAATTATTATTTAAAGCTCTGAACTTATTTTAAGTCTCACATACTCATACAAGATGTGGTTAGCATATACATCTCAACGAGTAGCATATAACCTAACAAGCGCTATAGAGAATCTATCACATGACTTTAGTAACTTAAAATTTGATGCTGCCCATGAAGCCGAGTATGGATTCGAAAGATTTTATACATATGATGAATGCATGGATATGGAAAGAAAGTATGAAAAAGCTGCAGAAGCCTGTAACATATATTTACATACTTTTGATATAAGAACTTTTCTGCAAACCATAAAGGAAATGGGATTTGAGGAGCATTTGGGTGAAGTAAAACAGTTTATTCCACAAGACATCATTGAAGAAATATTTGAAACCTAATTTATATCAAATAAAAAACTTTATTTCATTTATGTGTTTTATTCAATCATTAAATAATTATATAAATTGTATACATTAGTAAGTGCACATATACATGGTGATTTAGAATGATAAAAACAATGAGCTTCTCCTTCTTGTAACGATGGATTTTCATCAAGTTCCATGACTGGTTTTAATGAATATTTTCGAATGTATTCGGATTTCTCTCTCCTTTTTACTACCTCTCCTATGCCACCTCTCTCTTATGCTACCTCTTTCTTATGCCACCTCTCCCTACCACTCCTCTCTCTTATGCTACCTCTCTCTCGCTTTTACTAGCTCTCTCCTCTCTCTTATGATACATACCACCTCTCTCTCTTATGTTAATTTCTCGCTCTTTCCCTATGCTACTTCTTGCATACAAGCTGCCGTTTTACCATTTGTTTCAAACATTACATAGTTCTAACGTATAAAAAAGAATGTGCAAGAAGGTATAAAATGTCTATTTTTTCTGAATTTGGTTTCAGATTTTTCCAATTTATCTTTATAATATTGTTTATTACCTATACCAAATTTAAATTAGATTTATCAGCCACATCGCCAGCTAAAAGCTTGGTTTTTCTCTTCCAAGCCAGAAAACGATTTCTTCCATGCCTAATTACACACTCTTTATGTTTCCCAACTAATACCTCCAAATGAGAGCCATTCGACTTATCATTAACTCAGTCCTCCCAAGAAAACTCTCTTATTTATTTTCTATCGATACTTGCACGGATTTTGCTTTGAAGACCTCACCGCTATAATTATCATCCTTAATTGTTTATAATAGAACAACAAAAGGCGTGTTACGTATGCAAGGACCTCCAGATTATGGTTCAAAATTGTCTGCAGACGTTTTTCCCTGCCCCATCCCAATCTTCAATCCTTTAAATCCTGTGTCAATAGATCACATTTTCCTTCTCTCTTCAGACTCCCACGACACATTAGTACTTAGGCTTGAAGTTTTCGTGGACTGTCTCAGATAAAAAAGCCAAGTGTTTCACCTTTATTTGTGAAAAGACAATATTTTGATGTGGAATAAATAATGCATTTTTGAGCTTTTTCTAAGACCGATATCTTTCAAAAATCTTGCTCTTGATGGTAGTTTTCGACTGAACAAACTCCTGGCAACACATAACTGGTCAACTAGAACACCTTACTTTAAACCAATACTAAATCTAAACTTTCCTAGTGAATCTGAACGTTTATGTCGACAACACCAAAAAAGTATTAATCCAGTACACTTTGACGCTAAGAAATGAAACGTCCTTTGAAGCTATTTTTAATAAATTTGATCTTAGATCGGTACACTTAATTGTAGCAGCTCGAAAAGGCGGATTAAAACTTTGTTCTTTAACTTGATGCATCCCAGAATAATATAATGACAACCTGTGTTACTATCTTTATTTAACCCATCAGTGTACATCTTACCTAGTAAAAACATTATTGCATTCACAACTAAAACTATTAATAAAACTCAATTCCAAGTTGCTCCAGTTCTCTTAAAATACTCATAATTTCAGGTGTATTAATGCCATCCGTATTATTCTCTTCCAAACATCGAAATTGGTCTATCATGTCATTGACATCTGTGTACTCTAGGATAGGACTCTCCGTCTAACTTCCTGAAGCCCTCCTCCCCATTTTTCTACTTCGTAGTTCCCATCGCTAGTGTCTTCGATTAATTTTCTCCTTTGGATTTCGTTTTGAAATTTTAAAAATTTTAAATATTTCGTATTTTTCTTTTTAGCCACTATATTATTCAATTCTTTATAAGTGCTTCGGGGAGGAAATAGCTTTTTAATAATATTTACATACTTCCAACCAGACGATGAACTAATGCGTTCACACCGTTTAAAGTTTCTTTTGTGGGCATTTGTTAGAACTAAAATGTTTCTATATTGTAAGAGGTCGTTATCGGTGTACTCTAAAGGGTGTTCCTCAGTCAGGAGACTTAGGAGGCCATCTGTTAACTTAAACTCTTTCTCACTAATAATTAGAGTATTTCCTTTAAAAACAGCTGGCACATTTCCAAGAAACCAACTGGAGCACACCTCCCGAAAACCAAACACGTTTTTATTTGACATTTCCATCAACTTTAAAGTTATTTTGCTGATAGCCATCTTATCTCTTTGACATCTAACTTGATAATGAAGCTTTCTTAGTGATAGTAGGATATTTATTAACACGTAATGGCGTCGTAAAATAGACGTAACATAGACGTAACATAGACGTAACATAGACGTAACATAGACGTAACATAGACGTAACATAGACGTAACATAAACGTAAAATGGTATATGGCCTGTTTTTACCTGTTTTTACCCGGTTTTAGCTGTTTTAGCTGGTTTTTACCTGTTTTTAGCTGTTTTTAGGAAGAGTCTTTTCTATCAGTTAAAAAAATAGAATATTTCTTAACGAGGGAGAAAACACAATTTACGGATGATCGAACGCCACACTCGTGTGACATCATCCCGAGCCGAAGGCGAGGGGTGATCGAACGTCACACTCGTGTGACATCATCCCGAGCCGAAGGCGAGGGGTGATCGAAGGCGAGGGGTGATCGAACGTCACACTCGTGTGACATCATCCCGAGCCGAAGGCGAGGGGTGATCGAACGCCACACGTGTGTAAATTGTGTTTTCTCCCTCGTTAAGAAATATTCTATTTTTTTAACTGATAGAAAAGACTCTTCCTAAAAACAGCTAAAAACAGGTAAAAACCAGCTAAAACAGCTAAAACCGGGTAAAAACAGGTAAAAACAGGCCATATACCATTTTACGTTTATGTTACGTCTATGTTACGTCTATGTTACGTCTATGTTACGTCTATGTTACGTCTATGTTACGTCTATTTTACGACGCCATTACGTGTTAATAAATATCCTACTATCACTAAGAAAGCTTCATTATCAAGTTAGATGTCAAAGAGATAAGATGGCTATCAGCAAAATAACTTTAAAGTTGATGGAAATGTCAAATAAAAACGTGTTTGGTTTTCGGGAGGTGTGCTCCAGTGGGTTTCTTGGAAATGTGCCAGCTGTTTTTAAAGGAAATACTCTAATTATTAGTGAGAAAGAGTTTAAGTTAACAGATGGCCTCCTAAATCTCCTGACTGAGGAACACCCTGTAGAGTACACCGATAACGACCTCTTACAATATAGAAACATTTTAGTTCTAACAAATGCCCACAAAAGAAACTTTAAACGGTGTGAACGCATTAGTTCATCGTCTGGTTGGAAGTATGTAAATATTATTAAAAAGCTATTTCCTCCCCGAAGCACTTATAAAGAATTGAATAATATAGTGGCTAAAAAGAAAAATACGAAATATTTAAAATTTTTAAAATTTCAAAACGAAATCCAAAGGAGAAAATTAATCGAAGACACTAGCGATGGGAACTACGAAGTAGAAAAATGGGGAGGAGGGCTTCAGGAAGTTAGACGGAGAGTCCTATCCTAGAGTACACAGATGTCAATGACATGATAGACCAATTTCGATGTTTGGAAGAGAATAATACGGATGGCATTAATACACCTGAAATTATGAGTATTTTAAGAGAACTGGAGCAACTTGGAATTGAGTTTTATTAATAGTTTTAGTTGTGAATGCAATAATGTTTTTACTAGGTAAGATGTACACTGATGGGTTAAATAAAGATAGTAACACAGGTTGTCATTATATTATTCTGTTATGCATCAAGTTAAAGAACAAAGTTTTAATCCGCCTTTTCGAGCTGCTACAATTAAGTGTACCGATCTAAGATCAAATTTATTAAAAATAGCTTCAAAGGATGTTTCATTTCTTAGCGTCAAAGTGTACTGGATTAATACTTTTTTGGTGTTGTCGACATAAACGTTCAGATTCACTAGGAAAGTTTAGATTTAGTATTGGTTTAAAGTAAGGTGTTCTAGTTGACCAGTTATGTGTTGCCAGGAGTTTGTTCAGTCGAAAACTACCATCAAGAGCAAGATTTTTGAAAGATATCGGTCTTAGAAAAAGCTCAAAAATGCATTATTTATTCCACATCAAAATATTGTCTTTTCACAAATAAAGGTGAAACACTTGGCTTTTTTATCTGAGACAGTCCACGAAAACTTCAAGCCTAAGTACTAATGTGTCGTGGGAGTCTGAAGAGAGAAGGAAAATGTAATCTATTGACACAGGATTTAAAGGATTGAAGATTGGGATGGGGCAGGGAAAAACGTCTGCAGACAATTTTGAACCATAATCTGGAGGTCCTTGCATACGTAACACGCCTTTTGTTGTTCTATTATAAACAATTAAGGATGATAATTATAGCGGTGAGGTCTTCAAAGCAAAATCCGTGCAAGTATCGATAGAAAATAAATAAGAGAGTTTTCTTGGGAGGACTGAGTTAATGATAAGTCGAATGGCTCTCATTTGGAGGTATTAGTTGGGAAACATAAAGAGTGTGTAATTAGGCATGGAAGAAATCGTTTTCTGGCTTGGAAGAGAAAAACCAAGCTTTTAACTGGCGATGTGGCTGATAAATCTAATTTAAATTTGGTATAGGTAATAAACAATATTATAAAGATAAATTGGAAAAATCTGAAACCAAATTCAGAAAAAATAGACATTTTATACCTTCTTGCACATTCTTTTTTATACGTTAGAACTATGTAATGTTTGAAACAAATGGTAAAACGGCAGCTTGTATGCAAGAAGTAGCATAGGGAAAGAGCGAGAAATTAACATAAGAGAGAGAGGTGGTATGTATCATAAGAGAGAGGAGAGAGCTAGTAAAAGCGAGAGAGAGGTAGCATAAGAGAGAGGAGTGGTAGGGAGAGGTGGCATAAGAGAGAGGTAGCATAAGAGAGAGGTGGCATAGGAGAGGTAGTAAAAAGGAGAGAGAAATCCGAATACATTCGAAAATATTCATTAAAACCAGTCATGGAACTTGATGAAAATCCATCGTTACAAGAAGGAGAAGCTCATTGTTTTTATCATTCTAAATCACCATGTATATGTGCACTTACTAATGTATACAATTTATATAATTATTTAATGATTGAATAAAACACATAAATGAAATAAAGTTTTTTATTTGATATAAATTAGGTTTCAAATATTTCTTCAATGATGTCTTGTGGAATAAACTGTTTTACTTCACCCAAATGCTCCTCAAATCCCATTTCCTTTATGGTTTGCAGAAAAGTTCTTATATCAAAAGTATGTAAATATATGTTACAGGCTTCTGCAGCTTTTTCATACTTTCTTTCCATATCCATGCATTCATCATATGTATAAAATCTTTCGAATCCATACTCGGCTTCATGGGCAGCATCAAATTTTAAGTTACTAAAGTCATGTGATAGATTCTCTATAGCGCTTGTTAGGTTATATGCTACTCGTTGAGATGTATATGCTAACCACATCTTGTATGAGTATGTGAGACTTAAAATAAGTTCAGAGCTTTAAATAATAATTTAGGATAGGAGGTGGGAGGAATAGGAGGTGGGAGGAATAAAAAGGAAAAATATATTTTAAAATTTTATTTTTCAATACAAGTCTTTACAAATTCACTACATGCGAACGTTTCTACATCCTCCACAACGCAATCAGAATAAACGTTTAATAATTCTAAAACACTACAAACATTTAAACTATTTTCCATAGGTGAAATAACATCATATGCATTTTTAACAAATCACCATTTTTTCATAGAGATTCCACTAACTAAAATATTGAAATATTTGGAAAATTCCTGGTTTTTAAGATATCAAAACGATATTTGATTAAATTTGTCAAGTTCACTAATTCATTTATAGTATCACCAGCTAGGAATACTTCATTACCAACATCTTGTGTAATCTTAATTATTCTTGCAACACCAATAAACACAAAGTGATTCTCATAACCATTTCCCTTCATGGGTTGCCGCGCGGTTAACATAAGAGAGAGATCAGAAGTATGAAAATATATGTTACAGGATTCTGCAGCTTTTTCATACTTTCTTTCCATATCATATGTATAAAATCTTTCGAATCCATACTCGGCTTCATGGACAGCATCAAATTTTAAGTTACTAAAGTGTTGTGATAGATTATCTATAGCGCTTGTTAGGTTATATGCTACTCGTTGAGATGTATATGCTAACCACATCTTGTATGAGTATGTGACACTTAAAGTAAGTTCAGAGCTTTAAAAATTAATTTAGGAGGTGGGAGGAATAAAAAGAAAAATATACCTATACATTTTTATTTTCAATACAACTTTTTACAAATTCATTACATACGAATGTTTCTACATCCTCCAGAACACAATCTGAGTAAAAGTTTAATAATTCTAAAACACAGCAAACATTTAAACTCTTTTCCATAGGTGAAATAACATCATATACATTTTTTAACAAATCGCCATTTTTCATAGAGATTCCACTAACTAAAATATTGTAATATTTGGAAAATTCCTGGTTTTTTAAGATATCAACACGATATTTGATTAAATTTGCCAAGTTCACTAATTCATTTATGGTATCACCAGCAAGGAATACTTCATTACCTCCATCTTGTGTAATCTTAATTATTCTTGCATCACCAATAAACACAAAGTGAATCTCATAACCATTCCCCTTCATGGGTTGCCACCCGGTGTTGTTGGAATAAATGAAACTTAACATAATTCCTTGATTATTTAGTAATGAAATCCATTGATCTTCATTAAAAATCACATTTTGATTATATTTGTATCCACAGAGTTTAACAACAGGAATATATTTTCTCTCTAAGGAAAATCCAATGCTGACCCATTTGGATTTGGATTTGTTAATGTAGTAAATTGTTTCATTGATGAGAGCTGCATTGCGCTTCTTACTAAACTCTTGTTGGCTTGTTGGTTGATACATTTTCAGATGCTTGCTTGAGTAGAACTGTGGGTGAGTGCTTAAATAAGCAAGCGTGGTAGTGGGGATAATAAGCGTGGTAGTGGGGAGTAGTAAGAGTGGTGTGGGGATTTAAACACTAATCTTATAGATTTAAACATCATTTAGCGACTAACCATGAATGAGTGTAAGACAGAACTTTTTATCGACATTCAAGGATATAACAGTTCCTTTGGATACATTTCAAAAGAATTAGCGATTTATGATGGTATTCGTTGCTCAAATTATCTGTTTAAATCACCATTTCAAAAAAATATGTTATCTGCTCTCGATCTCAAAATGGTTAAATGGGGCGAAGAGTATCATGGACTAAAATGGGAATTTGGAAATATAGAACTTAATGAAATTGATAATATTTTAAAGCATGTGTTAGAAGTTTAGCAATCGCCCAAAATTTACGTGAAAGGGAATGAAAAAATCAACTTCTTAAAAAAGTTTTTGGATGAAGATTTCATATACGCTATTCCCATTGCCCAAGAACCAAAATTAAGTAAATTTAAGAAAATTTCAGAATGTTATTTTCACAAAAATGTGAATCCATGGCATTGTGCATTAGCAAACGTAAAATTGTTATATAATTATAGGTATTGTTATGAATAAAAACCATTATTATATATATGTTTTTATTATTATTGAATTTTATTTATAATACAAATATACTTTGAATAATATATATCCTATTGAACATAAAAACACTACGAACAATATACTTAATAATACTAGACACACATTTGAATTACATTCTTCTATACAAGATTTTCTATACAACTGATTCCATTCCTGTGTCACTATTGAAGTTTTATTGAAATAATATAATCTTAACTTATACTGTACAATGGTAGATATGTTTTTTATTATTGAATTTTATTTATAATACAAATATACTTTGAATAATATATATCCTATTGAACATAGAAACACTACTAACAATATACTTAATAATACTACACACTCATTTGAATTACATTCTGCTATACAAGATTTTCTATACAACTGATTCCATTCCTGTGTCACTATTGAAGTTTTATTGAAATAATATAATCTTAACTTATACTGTACAATGGTAGAATCATTTATAATATTATCATCTATTTTGTGGGTAAATAAACCATTATTTATATTCATTCTTTTCCATGTTGAAGACCAACTATCATTATTTACATTATTAACAGATAGACAAATAAATGCTTCTCGAACATTATGATCAACTTGTATGAACAAAGTATTGTTAACGAATGCTGATAGAAATAGAACTCCTACTGGTAGCAGAGCCATTTTCAAAATAAAATATTTTTCCAGGGTTCTTATGTTTTATATTCGTCACGAACTAAATCTTTTAGAATATCAATTACATTATTAACTTGATCATCATCAGTCTTGGATTTCTCTTCCAAAATACTTATATGTTTGTGCCCCCAAGCTATGAAGCTCTAAATTGGATTAAATTTATTTATATTAAGCTCCAAATGTAATATTTTTTCCAACGCCCAACCTGAACCATTCTCCGCAAATATTGACATCTTTTCTTTTATTTCAGACAAAAATTGTTTATAAATATCAGATAAATCTGTTGTTGAAGTTATGACCTTATTTTTCGTATTAAACGATTTAGTTTCGATTGTCTCTTTGGTTTGTAAAATGTATTGTCCAAATAGTTCTACATTAATCTTAACACTTATATGATTAACTAACTCTTCGGAAAGTAAACTTACAAACTTTTGTTGTACTTCATCAAAAAACTCTTCAATGTCCACGTACTTTTTCGATGGAAGCAGCATGTAAGACACAATCCTGTTTTTAAACGCGGAAGTTAAAATTTTTACATTATCGTCACTTTTAAGTGCACTTTTATGTAGGTTTGACCGTAAATGCGCAGCAAGTTTATTTTTCACATACCAAGTATCACAATCTTTACATCGTGATAAAGTAAGTTTAGGTATTGGAGGTCTGTCTTCTATTTTAGCTTTTTTCATGGATACATCACATACCTGGGTATTAGCCTTTCTTTTTTTGCGAGAACAAGATGGCCTCATGGCACACGATTCTTTTTTATGTCTATACACGTTCGATTGATGAATAAAACTCTTGTTGCATTCACTGCACTGATACATCTTGAGAACTGAACAAAAAAGCAGAAAAGGTTGATATTTATTCAACAGTTCTTGGGATATTTTTAACTGGTCTCACAACACTTTGCACAATACTGTTTTTGCAAACTAAACAATTAATATAATATCAACGCTAACTAACCGCTGAGGATATATAGGTAACAAGGAGAAAGCACAACTGTCGAGCTCAAGGTGCGACTGCAGAATGGGAAGCGCAAAGAGAATATAAAGAGAATCCGTGTGGGCGGGGCATGCTCATGCGCATCCGTATTGCGCAGATGTAAAGGAGTGGGGGGAGTTTTTAAAGTTCATTTGGAAGCTCCTGTGGAGCTGGATTTGATATAAGAGTGGTAGGATTTGGTAGCTCCTTTGGAAGCTCCTGAGAGGAGAGAGGAGAGGGGAGAGGGGAGTTTTTTGCCGCTTGCGTTTTTTTCGTCTGTTTTTTTTTTTTTTTTTTTTTGTCTGGAGTTTTTTTTTTTTCCGTCTGGGAGTTTTTTTTTTTCCGTCTGGAAGTTTTTTTTTGTTTTTTTTTTGTTTTTTTTTCGTCTGGGTTTTTTTTTTTTTTTTTTTTTCGTCTGGGAGTTTTTTTTTTTTTTTTTTTTTGCGGGGCTTAAGGGGGCGGGGCTTAAGTTTGGGCCGGCCAATCCGGTTCTTGGAGGCGGGGCTTAAGTTTGCGCCGGCCAATCCGGTTCTTGGAGGCGGGGCTTAAGTTTGCGCCGGCCAATCCGGTTCTTGGAGGCGGGGCTTAAGTGGGGAGTGGGGGGAGGAGTGGGGGGAGGAGTGGGGGGATTTGGTGGGGTGAAGAGTGGGGGGATTTGGTGGGGTGAAGAGTGGGGGATTTTTGGATATATATCCTGATGGACAACCGGCACAAACACTCTACTTTTACGAGTTCATGAGGTATGGACAGGATGGGTCGTCCAATCAAGAAATGAGCCGGTGTTAGGGCGGATAAATCATCAGGACAGGAGGTTAAGGGGAAAAGTGGCCTTGAATTAACCACTGCCTCGACACGAATAATTAATGTCTGGAAGTCATTGAAAAACAAAATCTGATTACCTAGAACTCGTTTCAGGTGAAATTTTACAGTTTTAACCCCAGCCTCCCAGATTCCGCCAAAATGGGGCGAATTTGCAGGAATAAAGTGCCATTGTATTCCCATACTTGAAGATGAATTGGCAATTAGACTGGCGTTATTTTGCAAAAATTGACTCATAAGCTGAATGTCTTTGTTGGCTTTAACAAAATTAGTACCATTGTCGGAGTACACATGGGATGGTTTCCCACGACGACTAATAAACCGGTTGAACGCCTGTAGGAAATCCTCAGAGCTCAATGACAATACCAGTTCTAAATGAATTGCGCGAGTACTAAAGCACACGAATAATGCAATCCAACACTTTATGGGTTTAGAACCGCGTTCGCGACGGTCATTCATGATAAATGGACCAGCGTAATCCACGCCCACAGTAGAAAATGGCAAAGACGGTTGCACTCGGGAAGCAGGTAATTCACCCATAGCCGGCTGAACAATCTGATTACTATACCTAGCACACTTTATACAATCTCGAAAAACCTTCCGTGCAAGGTTTCGTCCCGAAGTTGGCCAAATGTTTTCTCGCACGTACGCAGTAACTGAAGTCCCGCGTGCAACAAAGTTTCGTGCTCGAACCTGAAAATTAATTTGGTCAAGTGATGGTTGTGAGAAAGTAATATGGGATGTTTCTTAGAATATGAAAAATCAGAATTTTTTAGTCTTCCGCCCACCCGTATTACACCACGTTCATCCATGAACGGTTGTAAGTTTAGTATTTTGCTGTTTTTAGGTAAAGCCCTTTTGTTTAAAAGAGCATGGTGCTCTTGGGCGAACGATTCTACTTGATCAATTTTTATTAGCCTTTCAAATGCTGTATTTATTTCGTTCAAACTTAGATGAATGGTTAAGGGTTTATTTGTGCCCTTTTTGCAATTTTCTATAAATCGGAAAATATAGGCAGCTGACCGTTTAAGTTTCAGCAAATTGGAAAACCGATCGAAGGGAAAAGATGTAGTTTGGGAAGTGGCCAATAATGAGCACTTTCTTTTTTCGGGCAGATCATCTAAATTTATTTGCGTATCTGGCCAGTCGTCGACATCAGATAACAACCACTTAGGACCGTGCCACCACATCTTACAATCCATTAAATTACTTGGTCTTACGCCTCTGGAGACGAGATCGGCTGGATTGTCCTTGGTAGGTACGTGTTTCCAAGAAAATGATTCGGTTAATCGTTGAATTTCGGCTACGCGATTATCAACGAAAGGTTTTAATAAGTTGGGGGAGGTTCGCAACCATCCAAGGACAATGGTTGAGTCAGACCAACAATAGATATTATTGAACTTGATAGCAACTGAATTCAAAACCTTTGTTATCAGCTGTGACAAGATGAAAGCTGCACAAAGCTCGAGCCTTGGCACGGTCAACGATTTTAAGGGTGCAACCTTGGATTTTGCGCAAAGTAAGTTTGATTCGCATTCATTTTTGGCGTTTTTTGACACTACGTACACGCATGCACCATAACTGGCCTCACACGCGTCGGCAAAGCCATGGAGAGAAATTAAAGTAGGTTCATTGCAAGTTATTTTCTCGGTATATTCAAGTCGTTTAGAAGGTTTAATTCCTCTGAAAATTCTAACCACGTATTTAAAATGCTAGTCGGTAATGGTTGATCCCAATCCAACTTTTCTGCCCAAAGTTTTTGCAATAATACCTTTGCGATTATTACACACGCACTTACCAATCCCAGTGGGTCAAATATAGTGGCTATTCGAGATAAAATCACGCGTTTTGTGACTCTACGACTTTCCTTTGGAATGGAATCTTTATATGTCAGTGAATCGGAATGACATGACCAAGAAAGGCCAAGTATTTTGCTGACAGATTCATTTTTGGAAGAGAAATTCACAAATTTTGCTGAATTTTCCGTATCCAATTCACATATTACTTCCGGATTATTTGACTTCCATTTGCTTAACTCAAAACCGCGCTCAAGGAGAATTTCTGAGATTGTCTTACAAACGTACTTTGCTTCTTCGATGGTATCTACCGAAGTAAGCAAATCGTCTACGTACATATCGTGTCGAATAATATGGGAAATTTTTGGATACCCCTTTTCGCATTCATTGGCTAATTCGTGTAGACAACGAATAGCTAGAAAGGAAGCGGCTGTCGTGCCGTAAGTGACAGTATTTAGTTGATAAGTCTTAAGAGACTCATTCGGGGTTTGACGCCATAATATTTTTTGTAACTTGCGTTCCGAAGGATTAATCAAAACCTGACGATACATCATTTTGATATCACTAGCAATAACGATCGAGCGCATACGAAATCGTAAAATAATTGACAGCAAATCTTGTTGTATCGTAGGACCTGTCATTTGTAAGTCGTTAAGCGATATACCCGTAGAGCTGGGCGATGAAGCGTTGAAGACTACGCGAAGTTTCGTCGTTGTCGTCGTTTCGTCGTTGTCGAACTATCTTCTCGCAAAACACCGTGATGTGGCATATAATATTCGGGTGTATCGGCTTTATCATCTATTTCAGTCGTATGACCTAATTTTTCGTATTCTGCTAGAAAATCCGTGTATAACGTACGTAATATTGGGTTGCCACTAAGCTTGCGTTCCAAGCTAGAGAATCGTTTTATAGCTATTTCGTGAGAATCGCCCAATTTCAGTGTTGTGTCCTTAAATGGAAGAGAAACTATGTAACGACCGTCCGAAGATATTTTCGTATTGGCCCAAAAATGACTTTCACATAATTTTTCCTCGCCAGATAAAGGAGGGACCTTGGTGGAGATTTCTTCGACCTCCCAAAATTTCGCGAGCTGGTCTTGTACGTTTATATTCCGCCCAAAATTACAACACGTCCTGGAGGCGCTTGTGCCTATCGGACCGGCTACTATCCATCCCAGGCGCGTATTTTGTAGAATTGGATACTTTGAACCGAGATCGACCTGACCGGTACTCAAAAGTTGCCAAAAGGCGTCGGCACCGATTAAAATATCGATTTGCCCAGGCATGTGAAATTCTGGGTCGGCCAGTTTTATATCGACCGGAATGTCAAACTTCTTGTGATCAAGGGGGGTATCTGGTAAAGAATTGGTTATTTTATCGATTACGAAACACGATAACTTGAACGTGTACGGACTGTTTTTTGAACGTATTTGTATTTCGCATTTGTTGTTCGCGTAAGAAATTTTATCATTTATGCCGGAAATAGCAAGTTCAGTTTTTTTCAGCGGTACCTTTAACTGTGAACAAAATTGAGTGGTTATGAAGCTTGATTGCGAGCCACAGTCTAATAGTACACGGCCTGGTACTAACTTGCCCCATCTGTCGCATGCGTATACCTGCGCTGTTGAAAGAATCGCATTTTGAGATGTAGAAAATGTACAATTTGTTGTTTCTTTGTTCGTCTCATAAGTTTCGCCCTTGGTTTCCCTTTGAATGTCTCCCTTTCTCGATTCGTCGCTTAACGTTGCTAAAACCTTACGCGTTTCGGTTTGTTCATGTAAGGCTGTGTTATGTTTTGAACCGCAGATTTTGCAGCCCGACCATCTACAGTCCTTTGTAGGATGGTTACGTCTTAAACAGTCACCGCATAATTCTAACTGCCGTACTTTCGATTTTTTGTCTTTTACTGACAGAGCCAGAAATTCCGGACAATAATACAAACTGTGATCTTTCTTGCATAAGTAGCAACTGAACCTTGGGTTTGTTTCGTCTGAATTGTCGGTTTTGCTTAAAAGCCCACGAGTACCTCGATAACCCCGATTTGATTTCTTTACCTGTCGGTTATCATCGTTCGCTTCGAATGTTTCTAACAGATCAGCGCGTTTCTTTAGAAACTGTTTAAAGTCATCTAACGTTACTGTATCGTATTTAGTTTTATTCTTTTCCCATTCACGGGCCGAATTAGCGTCTAATTTGTTTGCGATTATAAAAATGATTAACGTATCCCAATGTTGTGTAGGCTCGCCTAATTGATCGAGACTACTTAAGTGTTTTGCCATGCTGTCACACAAGTTACGTATTTGTGAGGCTGATTCCGCGTCTATCTTTTCCGAATTAAAAATAGCTTTGATGTGATTCTGAATCAAAAGCCGTTTATTGTTAAAGCGATCGCATAATAATTTCCAAGCTATGGGGTAATTATCTGAACAAAATTCTAATGAATGAATGACTTGGGGCGCCGTTCCAACTAATGATGCCCGTAAATAATGATATTTTTGTATATTATTAATTTGTACATTATTGTGTATTAGTGATTCGAAAATATCTCTAAATTCCATCCAGGCTTCATATCCACCATCAAATTTTGGTAACTTAATTTCAGGTAGCCTGACACCATCGAGCGGGAGTGAGTGCGAGGATGCTGACTGAGACAAGTTATCTTCTTCGGAAGGTACACTAAGTTTTTCTAGTAATGCTTTTGCATGTGAAATAATTAAATAAAATTTCGTTTCGAAATCTTCGCGCTCCTTTGCCTGTTCAGATTTGTCACTTGTTTCCTCACACTCAATCTCACACTGTAATTCATCGAAGCTGTCAAGTATACCGTCGGCCTTAGAGATACGCTGCTCCAATTCTATCATTTTTGAACGTTCTAACGGAAGCGGATTAGGAATCTCTTCTGAGGGTCCAACCAAATTTTTAATCGTCTGTAAGTATTTCTCAAATAAAGTCAATTTTGACTTGACCGTACCGCGCTTTCTTATTAAAACCTGTAAATCTGCCATTCTTTTTATTTATGATCAACCCTCAAACAATAATAGTTTGCGTTTTCTACAATATTTAAAGCTTACCCTGAAGTTAATTAGTAAACTTATTTTTTCTTTTTTATGAACTATTAACAAGTAATAATAACCTATGCAAACCAAAACTCTTTAATTTTTCAATGACTTCCAGGCCGATCATGCGAAAATGCACTAATATCGGGTGGAAACAGTGGACCAATTCGTTTAGGCTGTAGAAATAAGGGAAAATGGTTAAAGGACTCACCGGTTGATTCTCCACTTGCTCAGCTGAAGACTTTACGATTGTTCTGTACTTCGTCGTGTTATCGGATTACTGGTCGATTGTAAAGATGGATGCTTTCATGCGTTTCGTTTTTTTCGTGTTTTTTGCTTTATTCGGCTCAAAGGAATATGTTTTCGTGTAATAAACTGTAATACTGGTTCGTTTGATCAACTTTTATTAATTTACAAAATGTTAACTTGTAAATGTTAACACAAAATGAATAAAAATGTCAAGAGGTTAAAACCACGTCTTCTCGTCAATGTTAGTGTTATATGTCAATTTTAAATCTTAATTAAGAGGATGCATTCCCCAAAAACATTTTCGTTCACAGGTATGTTAATTTTATGTTCATTATGACTAAGATTACTAATTAAAGCGGTTTTTCAGCACTGTATTCTGAAGAAGGTCACAAGAATTGACCGAAACGTTAATAAAAACAAAAACAAAATATAAAAAAATAGTGATCATTCCGGATCTATAAACCCCAAGAAAACATTCCTATAAAAATATATATATATATATATATATATATATATATATATATATATATATATATATATATATATATATATATATATGTATATATGTATATATGTATATATATATATATATATATATATATATATATATATATATATATATATATATATATATATATATATATATATATATATATATATATATATATATATATATATATATATATATATATATATATATATATATATTTATATATATATATATATATATATATATATATATATTCCGTTTATAAACTGGTAACTACCTGCTTTGAGAACGACAAAGCGTGATATTTGGACCGTTAAGACCATGTCTGAGAGAGCCCGATATGTTATTGTATTTTTTATGAAGAAGCGAAAAGATAACTATCAAGCTGATTGCACCTACTTTGATAATTTAGACATCACCGATGTCAAATTGCATTTAAGTTCTGAAGTTTACCCCTACGAGTCGTTAAACCTAAACTTTGTCAGTAGACAGTTTACAGAAGCCTACTAGATGTATACGGACTTTCACAAAACCTATTTGGGAAAACAGCGGTGTGAGCCGCTTTTGGATTTTGTCGCTTCCGCTAGTAGAACCCTCTTTGTTATTGACTGTTCCAAACAAAATGAAACCCTTAAGAGTAACACCATCGACGTGAAGTTGGAGTTTCAAAGTTCCGAAAACTTTTCCGATGTGTCACGTGCCTTTTGTATAATTTGTCATGATCGAGTGCTCGAGTATCAGGCTTTAACAGGCCAAGTACGTGATTTATTGTAGTCAGTTACTCTTCAACCCAGACACGATGAAATTTGTTGTGGTTGACGTTCAAGGATTCAGCGTTCGAGAATTTCAAGCTAAAGAATTGGCTATTTACGATGGAAACCATATAAAGAACTATCCTTTTAAACCATTTAAGCCCTTTTATGAGCTGTCCTCTGATTGCCAGAAGCAAACAATGTTTCTATATGGGAACCGACATGGTTTATACTGTAATTCCGGCGAAACCGATTACAATGAACTTTACCCCATTATCTACAACGATCTACGAGATGCGGATATCATCTATGTGAAGGGAGATATAAAGAAGGCCTTTTTACTTGAAACTTTGTCCACGATACCCGATATTGTTAATTTAGAATTTACTAGGGATAGTGTTAATGTACCGAAATTATCTCTAGGTAAAACCACTTGTCCTTATGGTTTAGAATATTGTACTTGTAGTGCTGAGAATTCAAAAATCTTGTATGAATATATTTATGTTTTTTTACCTAAATAAAGAAGTTAAATTGCATTACATGTTTAATTTTATCATATATGACTAGAACCCCTTGAGAAATTTGGGTATTTAGACTCGAGCACATGGCAAAAACAGTCGACTTGTCAGTTAATTTAGACGAGCATTTGAAAAAAGTACGCAAGCTTAAAAAATGAGACATTAAGTTTTACAAAGGAAAGAAATCTTTGGTTAGAATATTTTTAGAACTTACCATTTAAACTTATCCATTGCTGCCTCTTCCAGCTGGGATAAGGTGTTTAAATCTCCTTCTGGATGTCCTGATGTTCCAGTTCTTAAGACTAAGCCTAACCGAGTTTACGAGATTGATGACTGTATAACAGTCGTTTTTACTACATCAGAAGAGGAACGCAAACAAGTAATTTTGGATACTATTGGTTATGGTAAAATTTATTTCTCCAGTGATGAATTTGAAGAATTTCTAAGCACTTTTGATTGTTTCAATACGCACTGGGTGGATATATTTATGACAATTCTACAGTATACTTTAGTGTTTCATCGCAATGGCGATAAGAGAAGTCTCAAGCTTGAAGATGCTGCAGCAGACAAGTATCTATTTAGGTGGACCGAGAAGCTAATACACCTATTTCCAAAGCATATTTATGAATTGTGTAAGCTTAATATTGAATATTATACTGTCTAAATAGTATACTGGTTATTTGTTTTATTTATTTTAAGGAAATAAGAAACCAACTTAAACACAGAACATCACACTTGCCAGTTGGTGTTTTCAAGAGGAGATATTTTATCTTGTTTTTTAACCTCTGATCAACCTAAGACTTAATGTTAATAGGATCCTGAGATCTCTGTTTCAAACAACTAATATCGCATCGAGGATGATATGTAACAGCTGACAAAATTTACACATGTCTTATGACGTCATTTTGAACACATGATGTATGTCAATTAATATTTTTACTGTTTGAACTGTAACTGAACCTTAACAAATCTACAAAAAATCTTCCTAATAGCCTTCATTAGGGCTAAACAAATTAGTCTATACTTAGTGTGGATGTTAAAGTTCCTTTGTGTGAAATTTCTATATTAATTTTCGAGCTGAAAAGAGACCGGTTATTGGCATATTTCTAGCAAATAAATACCTAATTATTTCCAGTAATATTGGTGGCTTTATGTCAAAATAGCCTGTATCTACGTATGCAGTTATTAAAGACCTTTGAACGAAATTTTTATTTTAAATTCAGGCCGACAAGGGACTGGATGCTTGTTTTTTAACAGATAAATGTCAGACCTCAGTACCCTTATATTTTTGAAGAAAATAGTATGTATATTGTTTATATATTAGCAAGTACGAATACGAATTACTGTTTCCAGAAACAAGGCCTATTTATTAGTTGTTTCGTAGCTGTTCAGGAGTTGTTTTTAGAAACAGGATATGCTTTTAAGCTGTTAAGATGATGAGCAGTTAGACGTTTAAGTGCTTTCCTGAAACGGGGTCTGTTTATTAGTTGTTTTTAGCTGTTTAGAAGTTATTTCCAGAAACAGGATATGTTTTTATAGCTGTTAAGTGGTTGAGCGGTTAGACGTTTAAGTGGTTTCCTGAAACAGGGTCTGTTTATTAGTTGTCTTTAGCTGTTAGAAGTTGTTTAGAGAAACAGGATATGTTTTTTATCTGTTAAGTAGTTGAGCAGTTAGACGTTTAAGTGGTTTCCTGAAACAGGGTCTGTTTATTAGTTGTTTTTAGCTGTTTATAAGTTGTTTCCAGAAACAGGAGTGTGTTAATTAGTTGTTTTCAGAAACAGGATATGTTTTTTTAACTGTTAAGTGGTTGAGCCGTTAGACGTTTAAGTGGTTTCCTGAAACAGGGTCTGTTAATTAGTTGTTTTTACCTGTTTAGAAGTTGTTTCAAGAAACAGGAGTTGTTTTTTCAGCTGTTTTAGCGGTTAAGGAGTTGTTTTCCAGAAACAGGGTTTTTTTTAGCCGTTTTCGCGGTTTAGGAACTGTTTTCCAGAGGACTTTGTCTACATTATAATATTTTTAAACCCCATACAGTATTTAATTATTGTAGGATATAAATTTACTAAACATTGCTTCAGAACTGTTGCATACGGTATATGAATTGTAGAATATACGAGGTACACTCATTTATATCTTACTACGCAAGGATCATTTACAATAACTACGGCATTGCCATTTAGTCATTAGCCGTGTTACAGGCTTTAGCAGTAATATAAGTGAGGGATGTTTACAATAGTTTGATTAATAGAAAGGTCTTTTTGACTTATCCAATTCTTTTCAGCCATTAAGTGACTTAAGCGATAACTCACGAACGAGTTGGTCGATTGGCCTCGGGTTTTTTCCAAACGACTTGTTACGTTACGCTGAACACGTGACGTATGTTAAATTTTTATTTTAACATTTAACAAATGACAAGTGACAGTTAACATATCTTAAATGACAGGTGACAGCTGACATACTTTTACACATGTCTTATAACGTCATTTTGAACACGCGACGTATGTTAAATTTTTATTTTGGCATGTGACAAGTGACAGTTGACATATCTTAAATGATAGGTGACAGCTGACATACTTTTATACATGACCTATAACGCCATTCTCAACACGTTACGTATATTAAATTTCTAATTGAAAACGAGAGCTCTTATAGCTGGAAGCCTATATCTCATGAACTCAATATTTTATTGGAACTCGATGGCGAGATCGGCTAGAGCGCTGATATTCCAATATGCAGGTCCCCGGTTCTATTCCCAGTATGGGTAAAATAAATAAAAAAATTTGGACGTCATAATGAAATACTTAATATTTTTTAAGGTGTAGTACTAATGTTCTATGTAGCTAGGTCCCAAATAGATAGTGCCCAAGTAGTTGATGCCCAAGTAGTTAATGCCCAAGTAGTTAAAGCCCCAAGTAGTTAAGACCAAAGTACTGGATGAATTATGGACTAATTTTTACTTTCCAGTGGACGTCTTGTGCTATCTGGGAACTAAGTTATGCAATAAAAAAAACAGTGGTTTTGACGAAATACCAGTGAAAGTAATAAAGGGGGAAATTTGAGCTCCATTAGCAACAACAATAAATAAATCCATACAATTAGAACAGTTTGCTAATATTTTGAATCTTGCAAGTGGTATCCCCGTATTTAAAAGTGAAACGTTACAAATATGAAAACTAAAAATTTCCATTTTAAGCATATTTTCTAAAATTCTTAAAAAAATAGTTTATCCTAAAATAACTAACTTCTTAAATAGATTTAAACTGCTAACTCACTGTCAATACGATTTCCGACATAGTTGTTCCACAGAGAGAGCCACCATTAACTTTATTCAATACGTTTACGATAAAATGGATCAAAATGAATAAGTAGTGTATAGATAGGTAAATTCCTCCTCCTCAAAATTGGCATAAATTAGCATAACTTATAATTAATTAGTTTTCCTCCCTATAATTAGTTTTTTTCCTCCGCCGATCTGGGAGACCCTCCTCCCAATTAGCCTCATTATTATAATTAGTTTAACTCCCTATAATTAGCTTACCTCATAATAATTTTACTCGGCCTAAAATTTTCCTCCGCCTCTGGACTGAGACGTTTTAAGACCCCATATGACGAGAATAAAAGCGGAGTTAAGAGTGAAAGTTAAATTTAGCCTAAGCGAAACCTTGTGACCAATTCTGTCCTTATAAAAGCATTTTGCTTTGTGTCTGGAAACTACATTTTAAGTTTGCAAAAGCAGCAGGTGTATAGAGTAAATTAAAATATTTTATTAAAATTGACAAAGTTATAATTAAAAAATTAACAGTTAATTAAAAATTTGAAATGGAAGAAGAATTAGAAATCATGGATGTTATCGATGTAGAAGAAATTATTCCACACTTCGACTACAACGTCTCTCCAGAACTAAAGTCTATTTATTTCGACGATAGACCGAATATAAACAGATGCATGCTGCCTACAAGTGATCGGTTCAAACGGTGAAATTAGACAGGGCCGCATTGAGAATGAGAAGGAAAACTTTAAACTGCAAAACTGTTTACAATTAAATAAAAACTAAAATAATTGCCAGCCTTGACAACCGAACAAACAAAACAGCGATTAAAAGTCAACGCAAAAAATTAAAACTACAAACAAGTCAAAACTCGAAAAAAAGTCGAATAGCCTTTTTCACTAGACATTACAATCCTGCGAAATACCGCCAATAGCTGTCTGGCACGCCTCTTTCAATTTAATGTCCGGTCGACCAATACAAAGAGGAAGCTGGTGGAGGATCGACGAGATCGTCTGACTATGATCTGTAGGGTTAATATTTACATCGGTCTATCTTCGAGATGTCTATACTTTAGGTCCAGATCCCGTTGTAGAAAGTTTTTTAAGGATAAATCACGAAGATGTTAACAATTACGCAACCATAGAAACGGAATCGGGTGATTCCGACATGGAATTTGATGAAGAAGATAGTGCTGGTACAATGCGTGTATCTTTGATGCGTCAACCTGGACAAGTGGACTATTTAGAAAAAATATTCTATGTGACACAAAGTTACGTCATTATTTAAAGTATTATTTCCAGTGAACGACATAGTGTTTGATATTTTTGTTTCTACATTCATGAATTTTTTTTTGAAATGGGATCCTACAATCATGTGAATATGAACATAAAAAGAAAACTAAGACATTTAAAAAAGACTTACATTGATATATGTGTAAACGATCACTATATCTAATAATTTTACCAACAACCTGTCTAATTTGTAATGGTAGATATAAAATAAGTGATACAGATAGGCACACAAATATCCCAATTATACCACATTAAATTTATTGCTATTGTATAATATAGTAGCTTACATAAAATTAAAAAATATATATTTGTTAATGTAAAATATTTTACTTTATTACATATACTGTTGCTTTCGCAAACTTAAAATTAATATAGTCTTTTATTTTCAACAAACATTGCTTTGTTTTAAACGTTAGGATCGTATATGCACTTTAATTAAAAATTAATACACTTACAACCAGATTCTCCAACATTAGTCTAATTTGACAACCGAAAGTTTTAAGCTGACAAGTGTAAGAATAAGATAACTTACTATGAATTTATTACTGTGTTTTTTACAAATTTATAAAGAAAACCGCAATTTTAGTATGCACTTTCGACAATAATAGAACTCAAAATTATTACATTAAAATCATTTATAAGTTTTTAATGACAGTGACAGGACTAAAACCTGTCAAGACATAACTGATTGACTATAAGATCTTATTTTAAACTCGTACTAAATCTTAAACCTTCTTAGTGAATCTAAGCATTAATTACTACACTTGATTTAAAATTAAATATTTAGCAAAATAAAAATAAAATTTCGTAGTTACAAGATCTAAAAATGAAATTATTTTAGGGGCTAAAAGATTTATGTACAAAACACCTTTAAAATATTTTCAACTAAGCAAAATTGGAAAAACACTTAACATTACATTAAAATTGTCTCTAAGCAGTATTTACCTAACACTGCCCCTAAGCACTTTACACAATTTATTCCCGATATGTCCCATACAATCCCGCGGAATGAGCCGACGTACTGCTCACCTCGTTGGTCTGTATGGGAGGGTCGTCAGGGTGCTCGGGCTGTGGGTGTAGCTGCTCCAGTTCTAACTCATGTAGCCGCTGCAGATATGCCTGCCGCCGCTCCATCTGAGCTAACTGCTCCCGCTGCTGCTACACAAGCTGCCGCAACTGATGTATAAGCTGCCCCTGCTGCATATTTTGCTCTTCTAGCCGCTCCTTGTCTTGCAGGAGCTGGGGTAGCTGTTGCACCCCTCTAGCGTTCGCTGCAGCACTATTGCTTGCACCCTGTTTCCTTCTAAACGAAGCAAACGACCCCGCCAGTAACGGGATGACTGTGATTCATAATAAAAAAATTAGAAATTAAAAATAAAAAGTTTAAAAATATGCTGTTATTGACGGAAAATGACTTTCCTAACTGATTAACAAATAGCTTATATATACTTTAAATATCTGGAGAAACCTTAAAAATCAAAGATTTCACTTTTGCAGAGCGGAGTGCAGCCTCTAAATTTCAATCAGCGACGTCTCATCCTATCCCAAACATTCGCTTAATATTATTGGTTTGATAATTTTACGTTTACATACAATATTTGGCGTTAATTATGCTAATTTGCGAGTCACGTGAGCATACTTTTGTACCCGTTTATTTACACATATTTATTTATTATGTTTAATTAGTATTTTCAATTCGCCTCTTTAATAGGAATAAATTCAAAATGTAATTTTTTTCTACAAGTTTTAAAAAGCTAGGGGGTGTTGCACCCCCTAGCTGTTAAATAGAAGAGGAATAGAAAATATAATATTTTTTATCCACGTCTTTAAAATGAATAAATTAAAAAATGTTATAGTTCCTTCTATAAATTTTAAAAAGCAAGGGGTTGTACTTGCACCCCTAGCTTTATAAATAGAAGAAAGGAAAAGATATATTTTTAAAGAAATAATTAACATTTAAAAAAATTTAAAATAATTACCTAAATAATTATAAGCAATTATTTTCTGTATTTGTATTGTAAAAAGAGAAATATACCCCTTGTGGACGCCCATGAAGTTTAATATACGGGTGGTTTTCTCTTTACCAAGATGCAGTTTGCCAATGTCGCGAAAAAGAAAGAGTCGTTAAACAAAACCTTCACAGCATTCCATTAAAGCCAATATAATTATATACGCTCATAAATATACGTGTCCAAAAACGGATACATAAATGCAGCTTGCAAATGTAGGCCAAAAGAAAGACCGTTAAGCGATGCATTCCAATCAGATCAATATACGCCTTTAATATACATGTCCTAAAAAGCATCGTGAGAATACAACCTTTTGCGCGAAATTATAATGTAATATTATGGGCGGTCTCGTGTTTCACGAAGAATTTAATTAAGCATACAACATAATTGTGTAATATATATTTTTAATTTTAGAAAATATGGCACAGTTTAAAATGGCTTAATTTGTAGAATATTTTAAAATATTGTCTAAATACACTCTCTTACATTAATGCGTGTCTGGAAGCTTCTATAACACCTTATGGCAACGGTATGCGTTAGGGAAAAAACCGGGCATATTTAATAGCTAGGGATTTAGTTTCGTTGGAAAGTTTTGCATATTTTAAGGGGTTCCGCCACCCTGGAATTTTCAAAAAATCGAATTTTTTTTTGGCTAGCGGGGGACATCATGGCAACATTAGAAGACCCCATGTACGGTCCAAGTATCGCAGACTGAAGAGAATTAAAAGAAATATTTGATTTTCATACGCGGGCTTTTTTCTTTTGCGTTTTTTTTTCGAAACAACTTTTTCAAAATAGTGTACACGATATCTCAAGAAGATCTACTCACCCAATTTGACTCAAATTGACAACACTTCTTCTTTATCATATTATCTACGATTTGACATAGGATTTTTTCGATTGGATGTCTTGTTCAAAAGTTATAAATTTTTTAAACTCAAAATTTCGATACAAGTTTCAAGCTTTTTTTCAAACAGCTGTCATTTCTACACAAAAAAAATTTTCCCTACGTCACATTTTAGCTATTACCCTTTTAAATAAGAAAAAAATATTTTGTTGCGTTTTAGACAATTCCTAACTGAGGAATCACGTACACCACCAGCAAGGATTTTCAAAAGAGGGTCCTACTTATCGGCTCATATCTCCGCCATTTTAAAAATTTTCTTTAAATCTTTAATATTGCAAATTGTTCACAAAACTACTATTTATATGGGTGAAATAAAGATTTTTTATATACTTAATGGCTGCCTCAATTTTTTTTTTATACCTATTTTTCCGAGCGCCAGGGTGGCGTAACCCCTTAAGTGTATTTACAAATTTTCGTATGTATTTCTTAATTATTTTTATTGGAGCACTCCCCCTTTATAATTGTCACCGCTAAATTAAATGAAATAACCTAAATATTCTTAAGCTTTCCTAAATTCCAGGGACGCTGTTGATTAAAATTTAGAGGCCACACTGCAAAGTGAAATCACTGATTTTAACCTTTATGCATGTATAAAGAGTATATAAAATGGAAGTACCCTTAGTAGCATTAAGCTGTTCACGCATCAAACAATTCAGTGAGTGTTTAAAATGAATTCCAACCTATCCTGTTCAAATCCTGCTGAAATCGTTAAAAACAGTGAAAAAAGGTAATAATTTTGCAAGATATTAACATTACGAGATCGAAAAATTTTCAATATATGGTAAAAAGTATGTTAGAAAATAATGCGCAGCAAAAGGAATTGACAAATTATTAGGTTAAAAATAATGTAGAGAAATTTTTAGTTTTTAACAACAAAAAAAAATAGTGACCCAATTTCGTGTGGACAAAAGACACAAACTAATACTATTGATTTAGAATTAGAAAATTTTATTAATAAACATATTGCGACTGACAGCAATTTTAATGAACATAATAAGGAAAATAAAGACATTGACCGACAAAATGATAAAAATAACGATGAACAAAATGAAAATATAAATTTAGCCGAAACATTTTTGGATGATGTATTAGACACAGGAAATACAACAAAGACATTTTTAATACAACAAATCAACAAGACTATCTTGGACTTTTATCTAGTCAATTATTTAATGACAATTCAAGCGAAAATTGGGCCACATCATCCCAAATATTTCAAAATAATATTTGTAGTACACAAATTGATTGTGAGACAAGTTGTACTAACGAAAGCTCTTATTCTAATTTAGTGAATAATATCTTGGATTTGGAGGAAAATAGTATTTTAAGAAAATAAAATTTAATTCAAAATAATTTTGAAAACGAAAGTGAAAATCAAAGATTTGTAATTAAGAGTTCCCTTTATAGCAGCATTTCTGACGTTGAAGAAAATAATGGAAATATTTTGGATCATGATAATGATGTCTCAATTACTCCAGCACAAAGAGAAAACTTGCAAAATTATAATAATTTATATAAATTTGAGGCAGAAACGCCTATCTATGAAGGCATCCCTTTAGTTTTGGAGAAAATTTTATTAACGGCTTCAACTCAGACAAGTACTGAAAATAAGACAGTTTCGACGCAAACTAATTCTTTTAAGAATGTTTCTTTCGGCATTAAAAAAAATTAAAACAAAAAAAAAATCTAAAAATTATTTTCAAATTAAAATCTTTAGCTTTTCTCTTAAATTCAATAATACTCTTTCAATTTGAGACAGAACAACATTCATGGAAAAGGATGGAAACTGTTTTTAATGATATTATTGATAACCTTGAATAATTCCCACCTTATTCCTAGCCAAAACATACTATTTAGACCAACTTTTTCATTTATTTCTTTTATTGTGTTTTTTTTTGCGGGAATAGTTTCACAAGAACAGACCTAAGCAAAGATGAAGTATCAGTGCATCACATGCGAAAAAAGATTTACCCGAAGGGATAATTTAATGCGTCACCTTAATGGAAGCTGCAGCAAAATATCTCAAAAATGTAAACTTCAATTGCAAGAACTGAAAAATTCTAGATATCAAAAAACTTGTGGTAAGTAGTATTCATAATATAATGTTTTGATAAAAACAACATTGTATATTAATTATTTTTTCTTTTAAATTTAGAATGAAATAAAAAAATAATATAGTTGTGGAAAATTAACTAGACCAGTTTTAAACGTTTTATTATTTTAGATCTTTCTATATTTTATAATATTTATTAAATATAAAAAATTAGTTCAAAATTATTTTAAAAAATATGTTAGTAGTGATACGAGGGGGGAGTTATGATATTACCTCTTAGTAGTAGTATGCTAATGGGGGTACTATGTAAGCATGGGTGGGTCGCCTCCCATGATGCCCTCATACATTCTTGAGAAAAATGCGTTTATGTTGTTTTAAATAGATATTTTGTTGTAGAAGGCCTTAAATATTGCAAGGAGTGTAGAAAATCTGTTAAAAAAGTTTGTGGTGCAGTCATGCCAAAACAAACACAGACAAAAGAATCACATCTATAATGACAAGAGAAGAAGGAGTAGAAATAATTAAAACAGCCTTTCAACAAAGAAGTATTTCCTATAGGGTTACTGCAAAAAGGGGTTCATATAAATATTGAAGATTTTTTTAATGAAATTTCACCAAAAATTAGTAACATAATCCAAGAAGAACTTGACAAATTTACATGCATAAAGCTAAATCTAGAATTATTTGGAATGTATTTAAATCCTAGTGATGAAAGTTATCAGGTAAAGTCATTTAATACTCCATTTAAAGTGTTCTGTAGCAGTTCAAATATAACTGCAGATGAGAGATGATTGGAATAAAGGATAGAAAAGCTGATGAACTAGCAGAAAAAGACTCAGGTCATATTTTATGAAATTAATTAGCTATTTCTGTAGAATAAGGCTTTATATTACAAATAAAAATAAAATAATTACTTCTGTTTTGGGTTGGATCCTGCTTAATTTGTTATACGTAGAAGTTAATATCAACAAGTTTAATCCGCTAAGAGCTACATCTAATATTCCTCTACCTAAAGAGATAACGTCTAAAAATGCTGTAGTCAACATTCAAAATAATGAGGAATTTTGTTTTGATTGGTCTGTGGTAGCGGCACTACACCCACCAACTGGTTTGGAATATGAAGTAACCTCCTATCCTCATTACTCAACCGTTTTGGATTTAACAGGTATTCAGTTTCCTATACCAGTAAAGGATATCCCTAAGTTTGAAATGCTTAACGTGGTAGAGGATGTCTTCCTCGACCGAGGTGGTACCACCCCACACATCCTCTTAAAGGGCTGGTGAAGTCCGTACGGATGTTTCCAGCTCTGGATGTGTGAGTCGTATTTCCCCAGTACACCCACGGTACATAGTACTTAGACTCCGGTCTTCGTGGGCTGTCAGAACTTAAAAAATACAAAAACAAAAAAATCAACTTGTCAATTTATTGTTAATTGGTGATGATAACGGAAATTTCCATTACTCTTGTATTTCTGATTTACCTAAATTAATCTCTAATCAGTTATCTAAATATAAAGGAAAACATTTTTATGTGATGGTTGCTTACAACATTTTAATGTTAGAATATTTAATTAGACATAATGAGTATGATTGTGACTTTGTAAGAATAAATCTACCATGAAATGAACTAAATTTAGATAAATTCGGAAACCAAATTTCAGAAAATATCTTAAAATTTGAAAATATTCAAAAACAAATGGAAGTTCCATTTGTTATTTATGCTGGCTTTGAATGCATCCTTAAACCTCTAAATAATGAAGAAACTCACTTGGATCCGTCTACTTCTTACACCATTAAATAAGTTCAGCATATTCCTTACTCATTTGCCTATTACATAAAATGCTCATTTGATGATAGTCTATCAAAATTTGAATTGTACAGGGGTCTCAATAATGATCTCGTTTTTATAAATTACTTAGAGAGATGTACATGATTTATATAACAAACACCTTAAAGTTTATAAATAAATGACTAAACTTGATGGTATTGAAAAACTACGTTACAATTACTTAAATGAATGTCACATTTGTGTTCAACCGATTATAAACCAAAAAGACAGGGTTTCCGATCATTGCCATTTAAGCGGGAAATTCAGAGGAAACGCGCATTCTAGTTGCAATTTAAACTTTAAACAACCAAATTTTATACCAGTAATTTTACATAACTTACGGAATTATGATAGCCATCTCTTTATTAAAAAGTTATGTCAAAATAATGAACAGATTTCTGTTATTGCTCAAAATAAAGAAATATACATTTCTTTTGAGAAGCATATTCACGTAGACATCTATATCGATAGAAATAAGAAAAAAAAGGAAATTTATAATTCTTAGGTTTTTAGGCTCTTTTCAATTTTTACCCTATTCATTAGCAAAATTACCTGAAACACTAGAAGTTCAGCAATGTAGAGAAGTGAGAAAATATTTTAATGATGGGAAAAAATTTGAATATATTCTTCAAAAGGGTGTGTTCCCCTACAATTATGTTTATGAATATAATAAATTAAATGTTACATTTTTACCAGGTATGGAACAATTTTACAATGATTTAACAGATGAACATATTAGTATTGAAGAATATAAAAAAGCAAAACATGTTTGGAAATTGTTTAACTGTAAATCTATAGGTGAATATTCTGATATTTATTTAAAATCCGATGTATTATTGTTAGCAGATATTTTTCAAAAGTTTAGAAAAACATGTATAGAAACTTATAATTTGGATCCTGCGCACTATCACACCTTTCCAGGATTAAGCTTTTACGCATGTCTGCGTATGACTGGAATAAAATTAGATTTATTAACTGATACCGATATGTTACATTTTTTTAAAGGTAGTGTAAGGGGAGGAGTTAGTACTTGTGTCAGTAGAAAATCTCTTGCAAATAATGAATTAATTTCTGGTTATGATGCTTCTAAACCCACTAAATATATTATGTATCTTGATGCAACTAATCTTTATGGGTATGCAATGTCTCAATATCTCCCAGAAAAAGATTTTGTTTGGCTTTCAGATGAGGACATTAAAAAATTAAATATATTGGATATTTCTGACACTTCTGAAAAAAGATATGTATTGGAAGTTAATTTTTTTCATCCTTCAAATTTACACGATATTCATAATGAATTTCCTTTCTGTTCTGAAAATTTTAAGTCCACTAATTGTAAGATTTCTAAACTTATTCCAACTTTAAAGAAAAAAGAAAACTATGTTATTCACTACACTTTGTTGAAACAATGTTTAAAGTATGCATTAAAACTAAAAAAATACATAGAGTCGTACAATTTACACAATCACCTTGGTTAAAAAATACATAGATCTAAATACAAAATTAAGAAATAATTCAAAAAATGAATTTAAAAAAATTCCTATAAATTAGCTGTTTCGTTAGCTCTTGAATGGTAGAATGGTAGTGGACTGTATCTAGCGGCGGCCAGTGATTTATATCATTACACTTAAAGGTGACTTACTCTTTGGCTAACAGGCTGGTTTAATTGGGGGTCCCCACGACGGCAACACAGGAAAATGCGGGAAAAAAGCGTTAAGCACTTAACTGGTCCAAGTACTTTAGTAGACTCGTTCTAAATTCACGCATCGTGCACGCATCCTCCAGCGGTCAGAGAGACCAAAAAAAGTCACCTGGTTGATATGAAATCAAGCACTGTATGTTTTTGCGCGCTATCGCGTTTTATTAGAATATTGATTTTATACAAAAATAAACATTTATTAATTAATTTAAAGTTTAAAAGAAAAGCGAAAGTCTCAAGTTTATCTGCAAAAATCCCAAAGTAGGAAAACTTACAGGGCACAAAAGAAAAATCAAAAAATGAACAGATTATTTTTAAGTTGCCACTTAAATTAAAATAATTCCTAAAATTAAACATTATTTTTATATACAAAAATGCCTATTTTTAGTTCAAAACTGAACATTAGCTAACAATAGTATTTATGGAGAAACGATGGAAAATGTTGACAAAAGAACTGATATTATGTAGATTAGTTACTCAATGGTCAAAAAACCAAAGAAAAGATGGTGCAGAAAATTTAATAGCAAAACCATATTTTAAAGATTATACAGTATTTTCCGAGAATTTAGTTGCTATTCAAATGCAAAAAATTTTAGTTAAGTATAATAAACCTGTGTATGTTGGGTTTTCGATATTAGACATATCTAAAACTGTAATGTATATGGTAGCAAAGTTAAGTTATTATATTCAGATACTGACTCCTTCATCCTAGAAGTTGAAACAAAAAACATATATAATGATATTAGACTCCACATAGAAAGATCCGATACATCAAATTATAAAAGTAATAATATTTATAATATACCGAGAACCATTTCTGCTGTGGGTAAATTTAAAGATGAGTATGCTGGTGAACCTATAGAGTGTTTCTATGGTACTGGATCAAAAGCATATTTTGTTAAGACACAAAATAGTTTACTTAAAAGGCAAAGGGAATTAAAAAAGTAGCATTAAAAACCAATTAGATCTTGTAGATTATAGAGATGTTGTGGAAAAGAACTCTAAAATTTTTTGTACCATGTACTTGTTTAGACCTCAGCTGCATACTATTTATAACGAATTGGTAAATAAATTAGCATTAACTTCTAGAGATGATAAAAATTTTAAAATTCCAAATAGTTTTGATACCTTAGAATGGGGCCACCAGGATATTCCATTTTATGAGTGGTTCATGGAGCATGAACGATAAAAATTATCTCAAGGTTAATTAAAGACTATATATTTGTAAACAGAAATACAGCAATTTTATTTCTGTATATTACTGGAAACATTATAATGTGTTTGGAATCATCTGATCGAGGAATTGATAACAGTTTATACAAAACTTACGAAAAAAGGATTTCTTCCTTTAAAGACTGGAAGGGCGAATTATATCCAAAATCGTTGGCTAGTTCAGGATTTTATTATATATCTATTCTAGATGCTTGTAAATGTTTTTATTGTGGTGTAGAAATATTTATGTGGAAAAATGATGATTGTCCAATTAACGAACATTATAGATTGTCTAAGAATTGTGACGTTATTGAATGTTTATGGTTTGCAAAAAATTGTAATTGTCAAACCAATATTGGAAATAATTCTTCGACAAATTTTGAATTTAATCAGTGTATTATGTTAATTTTTGTTTTGTTTGTATGTTTAAATATTGCAACCAAATATATTTAAACTCTTGTTAAACTATGTAACTGACAGACCTTAGAATTATTTTGTCTTGTGAAGGTCTTTTCTTGTTTAATATATTTTTTAAACTATATCAGATTTTTAATCATGACCCTTAATCATTACCTGTATCCTTTTATATTACATTGCTAATAATATATTGTACGTGCATAATCCAAATAGAGTAACACATGCTATGGCGTGTTTTGGAAATAAAACAGATACTGCTTTTATTACCGCTATTTTATTTCACAGAATAAAGGATTTAGTTTTAATAATTATAGTGCGTTGAAATATGCATAGCAAACTTACCGGAAATCTTCGATAGTGGCTGATTCAGTTTATTTCAATACTTGCAGGTATTTTAATACTTGCAGGTATTAAGAGGTAAATTAAGGGATTAAGACAAAGGAGTGGAAATAGGGAAATAAGGAAAATACCTATCTTCCTGGAAGACCATAAGTTTTCGAAGGACACTTTCTCTTGTCACAACTAATTTTTTGAAGCCGGAAATCCGAATGTTTTAACTACTACAAAGTCTTTTTACTGTACTAAACAAAAATTAATTCTTTCTTCTATGTACACAAATTTGCCGAAACATACCCCGCACCCTGAAACATTGCTTTCCAGCTAAGATTGAAGAAAAGAAAAATAAGTAAATCCGCAAAAAATTAACCCAATGAACGCTAAAATTAATTTAGTTACAATATCCCGATAAATACAAAACAAAAAAAAACAAAGAATAATTCTAAGAGCACCACGATAACTCCCGGTTTTACTGAGACGGTAGAGGACATATCTTTACCACGGGACGGGAAAATATGCCCTTACTAGTCTTAATTGTAACATTACGAATAATCCTGTCTTTTCCAGGATGAACCTCGGTAATTATAGCCAATGGTCAATGAAGTGGAGGGCAATGATCATCCTTTAAAACCACCACTGTCCCAACATTAACCGATGGAGAATTCTCCGTCCACTTTCCTCTTATCTGCAGACTTGTCAGATATTCCAAACGCCACCGTTTCCAAAAATCTTGAACCATTCTATCGATTAACTGAAACCGGTCTAGACGGTTAAGTTGAATATCTAACAAATTATCAGCAGGTAAACTTTTAAGAGGCATTAGGGTCAAAAAATGGGCAGGCGTTAAGGCCTCGGGCGCAGACGCATCCGCTGACAGACCACACAAAAGTCTAGAATTTAGTAACGCCTCTATTTGAGTCAAAAGAGTTGAAAGTTCTTCATAAGTCAATAACTGCTCACCCACAACTCGATATAGGTGATTTTTTACCGCCTTGACGTTACTTTCCCACAACCCGCCCTGGTGGGGCGCGTGAGGCGTACTGAACGGTCACTCAACACCATCAAGCGCTAGCTCCGATAAAAGAACATCTTTATAGTTCGCTGAATTAACTAACTCATTGATTTCCTGTAATACCCTTTTCGCTCCCACGAAATTGGTTCCCTGGTCCGAATACATCACCTTACAGGGACCGCGCCTAGACAAAAATCTCTTAAAGGCTTGCAGAAAATGTGCAGTAGATAGAGAACTTACCAACTCTAAATGAATAGCCTTAACACTCATGCAAACGAACAGGCAACCGTAGGCCTTATGTACTTGTGTTGCTCTTCTTTTGCCCAAAGTAATCTTTATAGGCCCAAAATAATCAACACCCGTATGTAAAAAGGGCTTGGCTTGAGAAACCCTTTGAGTAGGCAAATCTGCCACCAATGGCGTAACGCTTGCCGGCTTCATCCGGAAACATCTATTACACTTTTGAATTCTATTACGAATCAAATTCCTACCATTCAAAATCCAATACCTTTGCCGCAGGACCGCCTCAAGCAAATGTGGCCCAGTGTGTAAATTAATAACGTGGCTAAAATCCACTAGTCTTTCCACAAGAAGGTCCTTCGCAGGCAATATCATTGGATGTTTTTGTGAAAACGAAAGGGAAGAATTTGTTAGCCGACCGCCCACCCTTAATAGTCCGTCATGCAGGAATGGCTTTAATTTCCAAAGCTTAGAAGAGCACCGTTTACCTCTTGATAATAATTTTATATCATTGTCAAAATGTTTTATTTGAACCAATTTAAACTTATTTCTGCCTTGTGCAAATCGTTCACGGAGAGATAATTTTTTATCGGGAGAAATGTTAAAAATCTAAGTACCCATACTGTAACTCGTAATATTTTTGACCACGACGAACATCTTTCAGCAAGCTCTAGAACTGGATGACCTTTTTCTTCGTCTGTCATCATCAAAACATTTTCGATAATATTTGAATTTTGTTCATTTAAACATGCATTTGAAAATCTTGTTTGTTTAACTGGCCATTCATCTTCTGCACGGTGCATCCACTCCGGACCCGATACCCATAATGGATGATTAATTAATTGTCTAGGAGTCAGTTCTCTAGACAAACAATCTGCGGGATTACCGATTCCTTCGATATGCCGCCATTGTGCATCTGGAATATTTTCTTTAATTTGATTTATCCGATTTGCTACAAAAATGTCTTTTACATATGGGGAATTCAACCAATTCAAGACCGTAGAAGAATCTGAAAACGCAAATACCTTCGCAATGACCACCCTGGTGGTATAGGTATTTATGACATGTTTCACCAAACTTGATAAAAGAAGTGCCGCGCATAGTTTCACCCGTGGAATAGTTACTAATCTTAATGGACAAACCTTTGACTTCACACTAACTAATCTAACTACAGGTCCATCCTCAGTAAAACCTTTTGTATAAACTACCGCACCGTAACCATCTTGACTTGCATCTGCGAATGCCAAAATTGCAACTGGACTATTGTCTGCCACCCCGAGATGGCGCGGAACCTCAAACTTAAATATATCGTTCCACTCTAACTTCAAGGTTTCCCAAATGCGACACACCCTTTCAGGAGGTGGTGCATCCCAGTCAAGTTTTGGTTTCCACAGTTCTTTAACAAGCAGTTTTAAAAAGAGGATAAATGGAGATATAAGACCTATAGGGTCATAAAACCGTGCAACCGCTGAAAGAATAGACCGTTTTGTACAGGTTTCATTTGGAACTTCAAGCTTAAAAGTAAAAATATCCTTTTCTGGATTCCATTGCATTCCTAAAATTTTTGTATGAGTTTTAAAGGTTACATCTTTTGATAAGCGTTTATTAACCGGTATTTTAGACAATAAGGTTGGAGAATTAGTCGAAAATTTAGTCAATTCAAATGCTCCCGCCGCGAACAGTTCAACTGATTCTTGGTAAAGTTGGTAAGCTTGATCTTCCGAGGTCATACTACAAATCAAATCATCCATATACAGTTCCCCCTTTATACGGCTTGCAGCTAAGGGATACCGTTGCTTTTCATCGTTTACTAATTGTTGAATCACGCGCAACGCTAAGTATGGCGATGGCTTGACACCAAACGCAACCACAGTAAGCTCATATGTTTCAATTTTTCTTCTGTACTAAAACGCCATAGTAATCTTTGAAAAGGCTAATGCTCTTTTATGACATTTAAGTAGATGTCAGTAGGATGTTTGGAATCACCCACATCCCGGAGGGATTTTATCTTGTAATCTAAGACGTCATATCTCGAACACCATGGCGCATGTGTCAATTTCAAGTACGTCATCGGAGTCTACGTCGGCGGGGCTTACGTCAGCAATATAAATGTCAGCTGCCACTTGTCATATAAGATCAGTCAAATGTCAACTGTCACTTGTCAAATATCAAAATCGAAAACTGACATATAGAACGTGTTCAGGATGACGTCAGACATCGTTTAAAGGAAAATACGGTAATCGGCCCTTCGGTTCCAGTAGGTCAAAGGTCAGCTGTCACTTGTCAAAGGTGAAAATCGAAAAATTGGCATATGTCACGTGTTCAGGGTGGTGTCAGAAGGCGTTTAAAAAAAGAACGACGTTGATCGGCCCTTTGATTCCGGAGATATAGTTTTTTGCGATTAGTTCCCTAACGGTTAAGGGTGGAATGGCGAAATTCGGGTGTTTGATAGAGATCGAAAATACCGTTCGATTGATGAAAAAAGTTTTCGAAAATTTCTACCAACAACGTTGCTAGCGGCCTTAATGTTGTCGAAAAGATACACCGTTCATATTAGTGCCCCCCAGAACGATCAGAAGGGGGTAGGGGAAATTCGGATGTTGGGTCGAGAGAGGCCGAAAAGACCTTTGGCTGAAGAAAAAATTTTGAACAATCTTTACTGGTAACGAAAATTTTTACATCATCCCGTATAATAAATTTTACATTAATTATATAAATGATGAATATTATTTTAGGATAAGGTCAATAAGGTTATTACTTGTTTTTCAGCTCGGACATGGTAACAGCATCATAGTCGGTGGATGATAAATAAAACTTTGGGTTGGCGAAATTTTTTTTTATTTAAACATGTTGTCTAATTGTCTTAAAAATATTAAATATTAGATTACTTAACAATAATGAACAAGCTATAGTTATAAATATAAGTAAATTAAAAGCACTGTTCGATAATGATGATCATGGCGTGGTAGTTAATGTATCTTCACTAATTAATGGTTTCCAATCTGTCTCGCCAACGGTGTTATCTCGAAAGATGAACTTCACTTTGTATCGAAGAAAGCTGCGAGATTCTGCTGTAGGAACCCTCATAGAGAAAATAGGTGTTTGCTGATTATCTATTCCTTCGTAAACCATCCTTAGCCATGTATTATTAGAGGGAAAATCATTGGTTTCAATCATGATGGCTGCATCTTTAACATTATTTGGCATGTATACGTAGAATACGTTGTGCGTTAACCCAACGAGGAGAATGTAGGACGAACTTAACACGGCCATGGTTAACGTCAAAATGATACAAAACTGCGAATGATAGAGATTTATAAGGTCGTAGATGTGTATAATTCCACTGATTAATAATACCAAAAGCGGTATTAAGAACAGAGAACTAACATGGAGCGTTCGGAGCGGTTCCTGTTCTTTTATCTCCTTCTTCTTCAAGCTGCGGGATGTAACTGCCTTTTTCAGTTGACGATACTTCCACAATACTTTAGCTAACTGACAATGTTTGGAGTACTTGTAGTGATCGGCTAGCGGATCATCTCCTTCCTGCCAATGGATAAACTCACAATGACAACAGACACATTGAACTATATCTAATCGCTGGATGTAATAAAAACCAGCTTGTGCTAAGTCTTTAGGGCGAACTTTATTGAGCCTGTTTGCAAACGTGATCAGTCGTTCTTCAAAAGTACGCATGACGCCAAGACCATCGCCTAAGCAATCAGTACCATCTACAATGTGGTTAGCCATTTTACGACGTCTTTCTACTTAGAATAATCTAACTATACTAAGAAATAAAACAAACAAAATATGTTATATACTTTTATTCCAGATCATTTAAAAAACAATGTCGGAAATTATACAATAATTTAACATTATTACAGGCGCAATGCCAAACATTAAAGTCCTTATGGTGAAAACATTCCACAATTTTCTTATATTTACTTAATTTAGGTTCAGTCTTTAAAGGAATACTATATATAAGACAAGAATCAAAAATCAGCTTTAAACAAGTTGCCTTGCAATCACCCTTAACCAGAAATTTAGGACAGTCATACTGAAGACGGATGTCACGTAAAACACTTTCAAACTGGTTCAAGTCCAGACAGCCAAACTCCCACAGTAATCCATGGTATTCTTTCTCCAAATGTTCTACTATTTTGAGATCTTCAGGCTTTAAAAATTTCCTGCCGTATGGAGGTTTGAAGAGAAAGCTGCAAAATCGTACACCATCATACACAGCCAACTCCTTCGGTATAAACCCACTGGCTAAAGGGTAACCTTGAAGATCGATACAAACATCCTGACGTTCTTTTGACATCTTACATACTTATGAAACGTAAAGGCAACGACGACGACGATGACAACGGTGTTGAACTAACTTCTAAACAGTCTCCAATAATGGTAGGCTTTAAATAGGAAAAAATACACCCCCACACCAGCTGAAACAGGTTTTATTCCAAGCATCCAAACTGAACTAGACCGCGAGTGTTACCTCCAACAGTATTAGAACTCCTTCCCAAATAAGTCAAACTGTACTTGTCATATTCATTTGGTCAACCAGATCCTGCGATAAAGTTTCAGCTATCCGTTGGGGTAAAAATGTTTGAAAGATCGCATTCTTCTGAGTAATATCGATCAATGTGGCAACAATAGTTTTTCCAAAACGTGTTGTGACAAACTTCAGTTTTTTAATAGGATACACTGTTCCTACATCCAAAGCGGCAAGTTTTCTACACTCGTGAAATTGAACACTTTGGTTAATTTGATCATTAAGTTCCAATAAGGTAAGCTAAGGTTACGAAACAAGTCGTGACAGGTCTAGACAGGCTACAACTGAAGGCAACGAATTTATGAACAACTATGAAAACTCTACCAGAATCGAATCGTATTTATTAGTAACCGCAGCAGTAGCAGTAGCAGCATAATGGGGGAGAGGGGAAAATAAAAGAACTTTGAACATTACAATATTTATTATTATTCAGAGACATCAGTATACATATACAGTTTATCAAAGTCATCTAAGAATTTTTGCTGATTGTAATGCAATAATTCCAACATGTAATAACTTTGTTCAGACGGGTTTAAATTATAGAGATTAGTTACAATTTGAAAAAAGTTTTCCTTAATATTAACAAAACATTTTGCATATTGCAAAGTATCATCATAATAGCTTCGAAATTGTAAAGGTTCAACTAATTCTAATCTACAGGTAATTAAATGCTTAATGCTAACAATAGAATTGATATCATTACAGGAAAACGTTAAAGTTACATCATTACTTCTAAGTCTAAATATTCGTTCATTCAAAAGAATAGCACTGGATACGGTAAAATTTTCCGATGAAGACGTTAGCGTTGTTGTCATGCTTCCATCAGTATCTTCAAGCATCTTATCAATCATCTCCAAAAACTCGATCCAGTCAGAATGGCGGAGGGAGACTTGCTGATGTTCGGGTGTTGTTGTTGTGGTTAGTTTTACACTTGATATCATACCCCTAGCAACACTAAGGCCTACAATTGCTGTAAAATTACCAACAGGATAGCAAAATTCACCCAAAAGTTTCTTCTCATTGTTAATTTCTCGGTTACGTCGGAGAATCATACTGTCTAGATATGTCCAATAGGGTGATGAGCTTCGGGAACTATCGTCTTCTTCTATCAACTCCGGAGCAGCAGCAGCAGCAACATCAGCGGTACAACTTTTACTAGCCATGGTTAGCAGTGAAATGATGTCTGTCACCTACGTATTATTATTATTATTATTATTATTATTAGAGGGAGAGAGATAGAGACAGAGAGAGGGAGGGGAGAGAGAGGGAGAGAGAGAGAGAGAGTGTTATACCCCCACTTTACATTTATTAATGTTAAGTTCGAGAAGCAGTAGTTTGGATAACGCCCATCCGCTTCCCATCTCGGTGAATTCGGAAGCTTTCTTCACTAGAGAGGTTTGGTATTCGGTATAAAACTCTTCCAAATTTGTGTTGGGAGAAATAACACTAAATTTTGTATTAAACGATTTTATGTTTTGTTCTTTTGTTGACGCCAACAGATAACGACCATATAACCCCATATTAACTTTAAGCCGATAGTAGGTCTTTAAAGGATCAGTGAGTAGAGTAATAACCGTATCTTTTAGATCATCTAAATATTGCTTAACATCAGTCGAATGTAAGTCACTCGTCAGATGATAAGTTAGTATCCGCTGATTAAAAGCAGTTCGAACTAGTTTTACATGAGAGTACAAGTTCTCACTACATTGTTGTTTATGTTTTGTGGTATGGTTATGAGCACTACGGGATAAAATTTCCGCATCACACTCCTTGCAATACGGCATAGTTTTAACTAGCCAAAAGTCGGAAAATGCTGTATATTTATACAAAGAACGAGCGTTTAAACCACATCCTTAACTATATCTATCCAACTGTTATGAGACTTATCAAACCCAAGCCATTTCACATACATCTTTTTGCCCTTTTCCTGCAAAACTTGTTCAATAAGAAATACGTCAGATTGTCTGGTTTTTCCAATTCTTCTTCATAGAATCCACCACTAATGGGTTGACCGCGCATATCCTCTAGCAAATAAGTTATAGGATTGGTAATCTTTACCTGAGATACTCTGAGCAACTCAGTGGTCCAATTGGGCACATAACCCTTTTCAAATACGTGCTTGGCCTTAGTTATGCGAACAATGTCACCAACTTTGAATTTCTGCTTTCCCACAACCTTTAAACGACTATAAACAGAGTCCAATATTTTTTTCTCATTACTCTTGTTAACATTCTTCGGTTTCATGCGGATTGTGTGATGTTTGGTGTTATTGTAATAATTTGTAACTTGTTCCAACAAGTCGATCCATGTATGATTACCATTCAAGGTAAATAGTCGAAACAGGTGTTCTTTGAGCGTTCGAATTACTCGTTCAGCAATAGAAGCCTTTAAAATACTAAAGGTACTGTAATGACGTATCCCATGCTTCTTCATAAGACTTTGAAAGCTAGCGTTGTAATACTCTTTCCCATTATCTGTAACCAGCTTTTTCGGAATCCTCCGAGACTGTTTGAGTATATGATCCATTGCATTAGTCACATCCTGAGCATTTTTTGACTTTAGAGGCCTGGTCCAGAGAAATTTTGAAGAACAATCAATAACAACCAAGATGTATTTAAATCAATTGTTTTCACGAGCGTACTGATCGAGTTGAGCAAGATCGGAGCCAAACGTATCATCTAAACCATACTGGATAAATCTGCGACGTTTAAATTTGATTGTAGCGGGTTTATGCAGTTCCTTAACAACTTGTTCTCTCGCCTTCGTAATACCTTTAGCCATTATTTCCCAAAGAATGAGGTTCTGCAGCAAGATATCGAATTATATACGACTACATTTTAGATAGTTGTTGGATGGGAAGATCCTTTCTTTAGCAAATCAACTGTTTGTAATAATTTTCATAGTTCTTCACGAATATTTTTCATATCCACACTGACTGGTTTGAGAGCATTTCGAATAGCCATATTGGTGTAAACTTTTAGGAGTTTTTCGAGGTCCTTGAATTGGGTAGATACGCGATCCAGGTTTGTATCCAAAATTAAAGTCTCGCTCTTGACTTTGTTGTCAAGGAGCTTAAGTTGGTCGGATACCGAGTCTACATAATCCTTATTAGTTTTTGTAAAGGCCTCCATTTGCTTGACAATACTACCGATAGAGTTGTTTACTTTTTGTTCCAACACATTTACTTGTCTCAGCATCTCCAAGTGGGATACTTGTATTTTATCATTCAACGATCTATCAATGGTAGTAGAAAGTGAAGTTAGCATAATCTCTACAAACTTTTTAGTTACGGCATCAGCGATATCTGTTGGTGATTTGACGTTACAAAGCCGATGATCTTGAATATTGTAATCGCCATCTTTTATAAGAGTGATCAAGTTGGGTGCTTGCAACACTCTCACTCATTTTTGATTAGATGAAGATGGCAAGGAACGTCCAAATTTATTCATGATTACTACGGTACGGTACTAAGACATAACAGCTTTAAACAAACTTATTTATATATTTCAATTACTCCCAGTTGTTCCAATTCCTGCAAAATGGTCCAAATCTCGTTCATGTTATTATTGTTGCCAACCTGATTGGAAGCTTCTAGCTTTTTTAACATGTCAACCAGCTCATTTACGTCATCGTAGTACACAAATTCTTTGGGTTTTTCGTTGTATTCCATTAAGGCCGATACAGATTTCACAGATCCGGATTTCTCAGACCGCGATCTGGTCACGATTTTACCCCCGGGCGAAGGAATTTTACTGGTGGAACCTCTCGAAGTTAGTGGTTTCACAATGGCATTATATTTGTGGGATCTATTACCTTTCAACTGACCATTTTCTTTCAAGTATAAATCTGTTCGCTTTAGAATATCCCTATATTGTTCTTCATCGACAGCAGTCTGAAATTTAGGAACCTTCAGAAACAATAAATCGTATAGACCCAGAGTTCCTCGATATACAATTTCGCCTACTTGAATATCACCATTCTTTAAGAAATTAACCGGTTCGATGAACCTAATCTCCAATAATCAGTCTCTATATCATATTTCATGCTGTTAGAATCTATTTCGCTAGAGCCCGTCCAATATTGTTTCAGATATTCTTGAGCAATCTTCGGATACTGATCGATAAAAGTCTCAAACACCCCAGATTTCCGAAGAGAATCTTCAAAATTCATTTTTATGCAATGATTGTTCCGCAGGATCCTGAGCTGGTTCTTCAAACACATCACCATCATCAGCATCCCCGTAGTGAGTTTCATCTGTTAAAAATTTTACAGGAGGTTTCACTTCTCGAGTTACTATGGGTGGGTTAAATTTTGGATTTGCACCAGCACTCTCTTCCACTTTAATCTTACGTTTCTTAGATTTTGCAGTGGTGGTGGTGGAAGCACTCACAAGCTTATTCAGAGGATCTGTAATCGGCATTAGGAATTTGTTAAGAGCTTTATCTTCTTCGCCTCGCTCCAACTTTAATGCTAAATACTTCTTTCTTATTGTTCGTGCAGCTTGGATAATCCTACGTTTAACGTCTTTATCGAGCTGGCTTATGGGGGTAGACATACTACAAACGGCTAAAAAACAGACCCTGTTCTGGAAAAACAGCTAATAAACAGAGCCTGTTTCTGGGAAAACAGCTAAAAATCAGGTCCCTGTTTCTGGAAAACAGCTATGAAACAGCTAAAAACAGACCCCTGTTTCTGGAAACAGCTAGGAAACAGCTAAAACAACTACTAAACAGACCCTGTTTCTAGAGACTTAACACATCTAACTTCTAGGACGTCAAGTGTTACACTGAGCCGCAAGGCTTAGGGTATGATAAAAGAATCAAACTTGTTACGATATCGGACTTTGGCAATATAATTGTCTTTCGCCATTACTAGGAACCCATACCTATCTGTCCAACATTCGGAACAAATATGTTTAAATGCATCGAATATCATGTCTGTATTAACGTGATCATCGTAGACATGTTTCAAGTTTAAGTCGTCTTGCTTAAATAAAATTAATACATTAGCATTACCACGAACCAGCTGTTTAGGTATTTTCGAGTAAGTTTGCGACAAATAGAATGAATCAATTGCATAATGCCGGCCCATACAAAAGTAATTACGTATTTTATCCTGCTTCTCACATGCTACGTCATCAAATATGAATACAGAGTGAGGCCGGGCACTGGAAGGATCTGGAACTTCATCATTATCGCTGTAGCCGAAATAGCCTAAACGGGAATGTTTCATAGCCTGCTGAAGAAAGTCATACTTGTCTTGCTGCAGAGATTTTGAATACACGTACACATGCTCGAATTTTAAACCATTTTCATCAATCAAAAGACTAATCATTACATTGGTTTTGCCACAATTACTAGGACCACATATTAGCGATCGAATTGTAGAAGGCAAAAGTTGTCCATGTTTGCCACTTCGGCACTTGTCTTTTTCCATTTCGCAATTATAAACTTGGATTTTGAGTTTCTGCTTCTCTTGACGCATCTCTATAAATATTTCTCTACACCCTCCCAGGACTTCATTACAAATGAAGACTTTGCAGGGCGCAGGTGTGTTAAATATAGTTATTAACAAGCTCCCGTTCGAGCTTCATTTGCCTGGCTATTCCTATTGCGGTCCTGGAACCAAACTTCAAGAGCGGCTGGCTCGAGGCGATCGACCCAAGAACAAATTGGATAGTGCTTGTCGCGATCACGATATCGAATACGCAAAGTCTAAAGAGTTGGAACAAAGACATCGAGCCGATCGAGTGTTGGAGAACAGAGCTTGGGAGCGAGTAAAGGCAAACTATTCCAGTTTTGGTGAAAAAGCTTCAGCGTGGTTAGTAACTAACGCTATGAAGGTAAAACGCAAGTTGGGTGCTTGCAAGAAGAAGATGAAACCCCTATCATCAGTGGCCACTCTGCTTAAGAAACAACTTAAACATGCGGATACTGGTGATGTTAGTAAGAAAAGAACACTCAGTAAAATACTTAAAGCTGCACGAGTAAAGGTCAAGAAGGTGGGAGGGCGTAAGAGGATCAACGTACCACGAATAATACCCTTACCGAAACAGGGTGGGTTTCTACCACTTATTCCCATATTTGCAGGGCTTAGTGCCCTGGGAGCACTAAGCGGGGGCGCCGCGGGGATAGCTAAGGCCGTTAATGACGCTCAAAATGCCAAGGAGAAGTTAAAAGAATCGAAACGACACAACGAAACAATGGAGGCGATTGCATTTTCAAAGAAGGGTAGCGGCCTGTACGTAAAGAAACACAAAACTGGCTATGGATTGTTTTTACGAAAAATGCCAAAAAACTACCAATAAAGCTACCTGAAAAACCGTTATCCGATCTTGATATTAATTCGTACGTCAGTAGATTAAAAATACCGCATTTTAGAGGAGTATTTATACGAGACACTTTACCGAACGCACCCCTCAAAACAGAGTGTGGTGTTATTAATTTGGATCGGAACACAGGATTCGGAACACATTGGGTAGCTTACAAGAAACATGGTAATCGAATTGTTTATTTCGATAGTTTCGGCAACTCGAAACCGCCCAAGGAATTTGTCAAGTACATGAAAAATGTTAAAATATATTTTAATTCCGAACAGTACCAGGATTATGGAATGACAAATTGTGGACATCTTGCTCTAGCATTTCTCTACAATAAAACTTTATAAATGCAGGTATTGATTCTTATTGACATCAGTCATGTCACAGACATTCACGTTAAAAGCTCGCTCTCACCGACTTGAAGGATACTTTGTACCTCCCATAGAGCTCGATTCCAGGTTTGATTACTCTCTAGCATTAATTTCGCTAAACACTTGGAACACGATCCCCAATATAGAAGAGGGACGAAACAAGTTTTATTACATTGTCAATAATCAGGAGGAGCGAGTATTGGAAATACCAACAGGGTCCTACGAGTTGGAAGATATCGAACAGTTTCTACAACGTAATCTCCTAGATCCCAGAGCTTCCGCAGATGAACGGAATCGCATCTTATCGCTTAAACCCAATAACAATACGTTAAAGTGCGAGTTAACCAGTGTCTACGATATCAACTTTAAGCCAAAAGACAGTATTGGAAAGTTGTTGGGAATTTCGCCTCAACTGTTAAAGTGTGGTAAATTCCACGAATCAGATCAGCCTGTGGATATTATACAAGTTGATACTATTAGAGTAGAGTGTAACATCATTTAGGCTCGTATTACACAAATAATCCCGCACATACTCTTTACGAATTCTCACCAGCTGTCGATCCCGGCTACAGTATAAATATCGAGCCAAGGAATCTAATCTATTTACCTGTGAACCAAAAAAGCAACTATAACATTACTCTCACGCTAGTAGACCAGGATTCTAGACCCCTTAATTTTCGAGGTGAAGAAGTAGTAATTCGATTAGAACTCAGACGAAATGGTTCTAGTATTTAAAAGGTATTTAGACACTAATACCTCAGCTAACAGATCATTCAGTGATCAGAAGTCGAAGGGATCACTCACGTTTTCAAATATCTTATATTTGCAGTCTAGAAGCAGTCATTACCGCTACCATGTCAGAAAAACTTCAAATCTTCAATCAGATCAAGAGCGATGAGTCGGTTATTCGCGAAGAATGGCACACTTATCACCCCTTTACCAACTCCTTTAATAACAATGACGAAATCGAGATTGTTATCAATCAACAAGATGTTTTTTTGGATATGAGTGAAGCTCAACTCTACATCGAGGGTACGTTTAAGGTGGAAGCAGATGCTGCTGATAAGACCGGTACTTGCGATCTAACCAATAATGCTGGAGCCTTCCTCTTTGACAACATTTCCTATGAAGTTAATGGTAAGGAGATTGAAAAGATTCGAGATCCTGGCATCGTTAGCACAGTTAAAAATATGCTATGTTTAAATGAGCAGGAAAGCCGTGCTCTAGACACAGCTGGATGGAATTGGCCTAGTGGAACAGTCAAGACCTTGGACGAAACTTCTAAAGACTAATTTTCGTGTACCGCTTCCAATATTGTTTGGCGTGTTTGCCGATTACCACAATGTACTAATGGGTAAACAGAAAATTAAACTAGTTCGTGCTCGTCATGACGACAACTGCTACAAGTCTACTGGTACTAAGAAGGCAACAATAACGTTAAAAACGGTTGAGTTGAAAGTATATTTACCCAAGTGATGCAGTGAAATTAAGGCTTTTGGACGAAATTGCAAAGAACAAACCGATATATATTCCGTTTAGAAACTGGGAACTACATGAACTGCCTGCTTTGAGAACAACAAAACGTGATATTTGGACCGTTAAGACCATGTCTGAGAGAGCCCGATATGTTATTGTATTTTTTATGAAGAAGCGAAAAGATAACTTTGAAGCTGATTGTACCTACTTTGATATTTTAAACATCACCGACGTCAAGTTGCATTTAAATTCTGAAGTTTACCCCTATGAATCGTTAAATCTAAACTTTACCAATAGACAGTTTGCAGAAGCCTATCAAATGTATACGGACTTTCAAAAAACCTATTTGGGGAAACAACGGTGTGAGCCGCTCTTGGATTTTCTCGCTTTCGCTAGTAGAACCCTCTTTGTTATTGACTATTCCAAACAAAATGAAGCCCTCAAGAGTAGCACTATTGACGTTAAGTTGGAGTTTCAAAGTTCCGAAATTTTCTTGGCTGCGTCACGTGCCTTTTGTATAATTATTCATGATCGAGTGCTCGAGTATCAGGCTTTAACAGGTCAAGTACGCGATCTCTTGTAGTCAGTTACTATTCTACCCTCTCAGCACGATGAAGTTTGTTGTGGTTGACGTTCAAGGATTCAGCGTTCCAGAATTTCAAGCTAAAGAATTGGCTATTTACGATGGAAAGCAAATAAAAAACTATCTTTTTAAACCCGTTAAGCCGTTTTATGAGCTGTCTTATGATTGCCAGAAGCAAGCAAAGTTTCTGCATGGGAATCGACATGGACTCTACTACAGTTCTGGCGAAACCGATTACAATGAATTTTACCGCATTATCTACAACGATCTACGAGATGTTAATGTCATCTATGTGAAGGGGCATGTAAAGAAAGCCTTTTTACTTGAAACTTTTGCTACGATGAAATATCTTAAGAATATACCAGATATCAACGAGACATCAAACGGTGTGAAGATAATAGATATTTAGTAAGAATTTTTTTAAAACTTACCGTTCAAAACTGACCTATGGCGGCCCCCTCCTCCTCCTCCTCCTCTTCATGCTCCGAATGGGATCAGGTGTTTGAATCTCCTTCAAGATGTCCCGATGTTCCAGTGACAGTTCTTAAGAAAAGGCCTAACCGAGTTTACGAGATTGATAACTTTATGACTGTCATTTTTACTACGTCAGAAGAGGAGCGCAAATAAGTAATTCTGGATACTATTGGTTATGGAAAAATTTCTTTCTCTAGTGATGAATTTGAAGAATTTCTAAGCACTTTTGATTGTTTTAATAACCATTGGGTAGATATATTTATGATAATTGGACAGTACACTTTAGTGTTTCATCGCAATGGTGATAAGAGAAGTCTCAAGTTTGAAGATGCCACAACGGACAAGTATTTATTTCGATGGACTGAGAAGCTAATACACCTATTTGCAAAACATATTTATGAATTGTACCAGCTTACTATTGAATATTATACTGGGTTACGGGCAGAAAAACAGCAGCTCTGATTTTATAAAAAAGTACCATTGTTTTTGACTTCATTTTATAGGTAAAGATTTTTATGGTGGGATTTTAGAAACTTTAATTAACAATTAAATAATAATTTAATAAATAATACCTTAACTTTCTGTACATCTTGGCTAAGAGAGAAATACTGATATATGCCTCAATGCCGGTTCGAGTGTTTTTTTTTTCATTATTATTTTCCATGTTTTGGTTAGTGGAATTTTGTGACAGTATTCTTGGCATATATTGCTAGTCGCCGAGACTTGATAATTGGATACATGGGTATTGAACTTCGATTAGATCGTTTGTTTTTGAAATTGTTTTATTATTATTATGAAATGTGACAGCTAGTTGTTTGAGATATAAGTCAAATGTCATGACGTTGACAGTGACATGGACGGTTCTTCTTCGTTTTAGATTTCTAGGCTGAGGACCATAAGCGTATTCCGGTGACGGACGACCGGGATTTTGATAAGAAAAAGGGTTAACTTTTTTAGGGCGATTTTGCGGATTGGCGAAGATTGTTAGGGACTTTGGCTGTTTGAAGTTTACAGTTGGTCATAGAAGGATATAATTTTTTGTATATTAGATTAGGAGGGGACAGCGTTTCTTCTCCCCTTTTCTTTGTTGGTCGTCGACAAGAAAGCACATGGGGGTTAAACCCAGATAAATTTCTCTTGGAAAATGCCACATGGGCAAATATAATTTCTGGGGAACCATCCCTTCTGGGATGTATTAGTAGGATCTTTGGATGTTATACATTCCCTGGCTACGATGCCGATAAAAATATGCTTTCTTTCGGGGCTTCAAAACCCTTATTAATTTAAGGTAAGCGAAATTGTATAGATCAGATTTAGGGTTGTTAAAATATGTAAATTCCAAATTTATTTAATTAGTTCTATGATAATGTCGTACTGTGAAAGGATTGTACTTAAATAGGATTGTTTAGCCTACATCTTCTATAGGGTATTTTTTTTGTAGGTTTTTTTTTGGATGGGCCTAAACTTTTTAGGTTGGATTAAGTTTTTTGGCTTGGACTAAATTTTAACTACCTAATTTTGGATTAAATGTTTTACGTTTGGGTTAAAGTACCTGAATTTATGGTTTGGACACATCGGGGTTGGTATTGAAGAGCCCAAAATTTCCTTAGAAGGTTTTGACGTGACCTTGAATGACCTTGGGACTAGATAGTTGTCAGTGTTGGTACAAACTTCTTTATCCTGTTCACGTCGGGACAACAAGGTTTTGCAGGGAACTTGAGAACCTTCTCCATGGTTTCAACGCACGGAGAGGCAACTTCGATGGTTGCAGTCAGCTAAGTGTAGCTTTTAAAATTTCATTTACCGGTGTGGTTACCGACATTGATTCTAGCCGAGGGGCATTTTTTCCCTATCTTTTATTTACCTGGTGCATTATTGTTTGTACCTCATCGAGGTTCTTTTATTTTGGAATGCCCTACCGGGGAATCCATGTTATGACCTTTACTGGTGGAGTCTTTCAGACACTTAATTTGCTATAATAATATGATCATTTTGTTTTACCTTCTTAATAACCTTTTTCTCTTGTGCGTTCGAACAAATGTAAAGTGCCGGAACGTGTAAACGCGGGCGGATTGTCGACAACACGCAGCATATTACCAGCCCTCGTTAGTCCAATCTGGACATTTAATTTTGGTATTTCGTAAATTCTCTTATAACAAATTTAAATATTAGAATCTATACGTGTAGTCATGTAACTACATTTTTACTTGGGCATAAATTTTAAGTGTACAAATTTGGGGAAGCATTCGTTTTCATTGGGTATTATTAGAGGAGGTGGATCCTAGTATCGTTTTGGCCTAGTGGACATATCGGGACTGGGGTAGCTAAGCTAACCCAGGGCTGGTATTCGTGACTGTATCCTGTAGGGGCACAGTTGGCTTTTGTGCAGGGGGTATAGTCACCGTCAAGCGTGCTAGTGTCCACAGTCACTTGGACCTTTTTGAAAGTATCCTTGTACATTTTTCTTCAGTAACTTTGTAAATTTTTCTATACCGTAACTTTAAAACTTAACTTGGATGTTTGTCAAACCAAGATCATTCTTGTAATTATATTTTTCTTTTCGGCGGTTAACAGTTTTGATGCAAGTGTGTTTGACCTAGCGGAAATTCTAGTTGTCTGGTCTATGTGGTCACTATACCCTTAAGGTACAGCTGACTTTATTGTGTGGATATAGTGACTGCCGTCTAACACACTTGGATCAATCTTTCTACAATTATTGTAAATTACGTAAGTAACTCATATTGTTTTGTCTCAGGGGAGTTTGCATTTAACTTAAAAGAAAAAAAAAAGAACTTGTTACTATTATCCTAAACTTTCATGATTAAATGTATTGGCCTTAAACAATAATTTGTTTTAATTACCCAGTAATTTCTAATACCGGACTTGACACATTGGTTTTCTTTTCCTGGTTTTGTTTCAACTCTAAGGGCTAAACGGACCACCATTTAGAGCCTAAATTTTAGAAAGTAAAACTATGGTGGCTCCTCTCTAAATTTTGACTAAATTACCGATTTGGACTTTAAAAGCTAAACGCTCATCTGTCACTAAAAGAACCTATACCTTGAGAATAGAGCTAGCGTATGGAGGTGTTCTACAAGCAGCTTGATTTGGTCGATTAGGTAAGAGTTGTAAGTAGATAACTTTCTCAGGGCGTACCTGAGTCACAATTGTTATCTGTATGATAACAGGTTTTGGGCGATTCATTTTGAACCGTATTTTCCGCGAGGTTACACAGGCGACTAACGTTACAATTCGCAACCTTTACAACTGTTACTAAATAAACAGCCTAATGTCAATTTGTTTGTGTTTTTTTGTTCTATCTAAGGAAATAAAGCATCAATATATACACAGAAACAAGCATTTAATAACGTGTAAAAAAGTTGAAAAAAGAAACCAGTGACCGAACAGTGGTCTGTAAATAGTAAACAGAGTAAAATAAACAAACACTATAAAAATCAAAAATAGGGTAAACTGAGGTAAAATATACATATAAAGTATCTAGGTAAATACATTAAATAGGGTAGACTATGGTAAAATAAATGAATACAATAAAACCCGTGACCGAACAGTGATCTGTAAATAGTAAATAGAGTCCAATAAATAAACACTATACAAATAAAAAATAGGGTAAACTTGGGTAAAATATAAAGTAAATAGGTAAATACATTAATTAGACTATCGTAAATAAATGAATACAATAAATATTGAAATAGATAAAATGAATACCTAACCTAATATCACAGCCTCTAAAATCATACATTTAGCTAACAAAGTTGATTGACACAAAGTTAGCTGTCAGTGATCAGTCTTGAGGAATTTCCAATGACTCCTTGTGAAATGCTATATCTCGATGACCCCAAGCGAGTATGTACTCAGAATCGGGAATAAGGTAACTCTTGTCGTCCGCGTGTGAGAGTGCTACCTTATTTTTCAGTTCGACATACATATCGGGTAAATGCGAACGGAAGGTGTTCATTTGGCGGTGCACTTGAGTTCCTTCTACGTCTACCGTTTCTCGGTAATCATCCAAAGTCAGTTCTTTTTTGGTAACGTAGTCAGGAACCCCTTTAGCCTTTTTCGTGCATTCCCCTTCAACATTTACGCAATAAGCTATCGCCCCGGTTCCGTAGAATTCCCAAATAATTTTTCCTGCATACTCATCTTTCATTTTACCCAAAATTGATTGGTTTACAGGAACATTATGTGGGTTGTTCTGTGAGTAGTTGGAAGTATCGAATATGTCTAAATTTTCTTTCATATCATTATAGAAATTTTCGGTTGTAATTTTTAAAATCAAGGAATCAGTGTCCGTGTAGAGCAAAACCGCATTGTTACCGTATTTTGGATTAATATACCCGTACAAAAAGTCGTACATAATTGTTTTGGCAACGTCCAAGATTGTAAAACCTACGTAAATAGGTTTATTATACACAAATTTTTGTTTTTTCATCTGAACTGCTACCAGGTTTTCGTTAAAAATAGTGCGGTCTTTAAATTGTGGTTTCGCGATCCACGCTCCAGCTCCCAATCTCCTACCAACATTTTACCAATGAGAAATAAGCTTGACATCTACCCGTTTCTCCACATTTTCCATTGTTTTTCCAAACAGAGCGTTGTTCATAAGTTTAAAAAAGCCTTTCTCAAACTTATTTTTAGCCTTATTTCGCATCGCTGTGTTTAGGTCAATGTACGATTTCAACCAGGGTGATTGATCGAAAGATATAACGCGATGAATTTTTGTAAGCTTAAGTCCATAGTCTAAAGCTTGCCGCAAATTTTGATAATGAATAATATATTTTTCTTCTTTAAGAAAGTTGGGTATTAATTTTGTACTGTGTTGAAATTTTGAATCTGGTGTTGCAATCGATTGTGGGCAAAGGGGTAGTTCGTTGTGCAAATAATGTAATTCTTTTGGATATTCTAAATCTACCTCTAGTACATAGCCAGTTTTAGAACTTTTCGCGACATTCATGTAATCTAAACTTTGAATTTCGACCTCATCCAGCCACTTAAAGTTTCCCGTTGGTAAATATTGCGACATGGCTGCACCATACAGGTTGGTTGCATCCAAGTACATGATGTAAGAGTTGGGTTTAGAAGCGTCATAATGAGGAACAAAAGTGTTATTAGCAAAAGCTTTTCTCACACTACACTGACTGACTCCACCACGAATCCCGTGTTTAAAGAAGTGTACCATGTCTAGATCTGTCAGTAACTCCAGTTTTACGTCTGTCGCCTTAAGGGCCGAATCTAGCGAGAGTACTGGTGCGCTAAAATACTGCGCAGGATCGAGATGGTAAGTATCTAGGCACACGTCTCTAAAACTTTCAAAGACATCTGTTAATATTAATACGTCGGATTTTAAATAAAGATTGGAATATTTGCCTAAAGTTTTACATTCAAACAGATTCCATACCTTCCAAGCACGCTTGTAATCCTCTTTGCTAATATCCTCGTTTTTTAACTGATTGTAAAAGCCTTTATGTGATGGAAGTTTAGTATCATCTAATTTTGCAAATGAATACACGTAATTATACGGGAAGACACCCTTCTGTCGAATAAGCTCAAATTTATCTTCTTCCGCGAAATATTTTCTAACTTCCCGACATTGTTCCGGTTTTAAATTTTGACTTAATTTATCCAATCCGCTGGCCATGAATCGAAAACTGTCTAGGAAGCGCAACTTTAAAAATACCTGTCGTTGTTTTCCTTCTTTGTTTACGATGTTATCCACCAATACGTGTTTGGTAAAGGAAATGTATTTTTCCTTGTTTTGGGGGATAACGTCCAACTTTTCATCGTTGGAAGCCAATTCCTTGACAAACAGGTGGGAGTCAAAGCCGGACATGTTGTGAAAAAATATTGGTATAAACTGTGGGATTTTGTAATTTAGGTTACAAACGGAGTGCGCGGGACCACGGTAGAATCCACTTATATGGTCATGTTTGCTGCTACATCAAATGGCTTCTCGCAAATGTGACACACTGTACCGTTTTGATGCTCAATCTCTTGTTCCGCAGGAATAGGTGACATGGGTACTACTGTCTTCATAAAGCGATTATAGATTGATTTACAATCACTCTCTAATTGTTTTATGAAATCTTTATGTACATCCTGTCCTCTGTAACTCCGGTAACTTGAGTGAGCATCGTCAAAGTCGCATTTGATGTAGTAGCCGAAAGAGTACGGAACATGTTTGTGTGTTCTCAAAGTGTAGGAAGTATCGGGATCCAACACATTTTGCTCCGTCGGTAAAGGTTCAAGGATTGTCTCGAAATCCGCATAAACAACAAAAGGTACCTTTATTTTTTTTCAAAGTTTACAAATTTCAAAATATTCTCGGGAATCTCTTCGCCGTATTTATTCTTTTTTAAATTGGTAGTCGGTACTTTAGCTAAAACGTGACCGCAATCGTGCTCCTGATGAGCCTTTAACTTTTGTTCTGAATAAAAATATGATAAGCACCCATCACATAAATACTTGGTGCCACAATGTAAGGATAATTGTCTTGAGATCAGGCGAGATAAACTTCTTCTTAAGCAGTAATGACTATTCTCATAATCATCGCTGATTACTAACAAATTTACATGTCTCTCCTCTTTGCGAGATGTAGTAAAGTACAAGGGACCAACAACTTCAATAATATTTCTACCCTCTTCGAACCCTTTCTCCTGTCCGTAAACATTGATGGAAATATTATTAAGTCGTTCAAACTTTAAAATGTCTTTCAGTTCAATTGGAAATTCCATACCTGTAAAGTCCAGCTCGTTCTCAAAAGGCAAATAGTTCGCGACTCTGTTTGCATTTTGAGTTCGGTTCACGGGATGTAAGGCAGCGAGGACTGACCACATGAAACACTTTTGATCGGTGTTTTGAATGTTTAAGACAGCCAACTTTCTTTCAATCACCTTTGGCAGCGGGATGTAGGAAGATGGTTTTAGAGGCTGGATTTTGTTAATGACTAAATCTAAATGGAGGAGTTGTTGGAGAGTTGAAGGGACCTGCAACAATAGAAATATTCCCTTAGTATATAGTTTTCACCAGATTTTGACGTTGACAATTACCCCCTCTTATCGTCCCATTGTAATATACTTACCACTATCCTTTTCCCTAAATTCTGAATATGTTCGGTCCAGAATAGTGACAAACTGATCAAACAGCTCCTCCAAGTCCGTAGCCCCATTCACCATCTGGTATTGACTATTGAAGGACTTTACCTCTGACGACTAGCTCGACTGCAGGAGGAAGCGGCCGAAAAGCTCCAGCCCAATCTTCAGCTGGTCGTACTTCTCTTGAATGTTTCCCACCAACTTGATGCATTTTTGTTTTAGATGTTGAAGATAATCCTTTACGTTGGTGGGATCCTGACTTGAAATAAGTCGATACGTAGCAATTCGGCTCCTGAATGACGTTTTAACCAACTCTACACCTTCCTTCTGCACCACGCAGCATTTCTCCCGATGCCCCAGGGTTCTTTGATGACTGTTCCAATGGGAGACGGGAACATCTAGCTGACATGTTGCACAATGCAGCGCGGATGATGTCGTTGGTTCTGTAAATAATAATAATAATAATTAGTACACAAACATAGTATCAAAATTGTAAAACAAATTGTTTCTTTCAATACTAACCATCTGTCGAAGCGAGTCTTGCCCTTTTAACCATTGGGGTTTGTGAGGTTTCAGCTTGTCTTTTGGGTACTGCATGTTTCTCCCTTTGATGATGTTGCAGGGTTCCCTCTGACTTGTAGGTTCCTCCACAAACATCACATATCTTAACCGCAGTACGACAGTCCCCATGGCGTTTGAGGTTTTGCTTCATGGTGAATACACCGTTGCAAAATTGGCAAACGAACATGTTCTGTAAGAAATCGTGCATTTAAAGTAGCTCACATATATGGAAGGAGAAGGTACCTCCCCCTCCTCCCAGTACTAGCTCCTTACCCAAAAATTGTACTACCTTATACGTAAATAATTACTTTTACACGAAAATTGTAAAACTAGATCCGTAAATAATTACCGATTTTAAACGTTGGAAACACTTTTAAACTATAATTTAAACCTTTTCCCCTCAGAAAATCATTACTGTATTACCCAACCTTTTCGACATAAAGACTGTGCATGCAAATAATTTCTCTTTTACTCGCTAATAACTTTTACACTAAAATTTAAATTAATTATTTGAGCTATAACACTAACTGGAATTTAAAATATTTGTGTGCGATTCAGACCGACTTTTTTCGGCAACCTCAATTAATGACAATCATTTATTTTAATATCAATAATGTATTGAAACTAGCTTGCATTTAAATTAATATTTTCCCAAACTAACTAGGACAATTTTTACGATTTTATACGTAAATAATAACCGATAATTTTAAGCGGGAATACAACCTAAATACAATATAGTGAAATAATTCCGCTCCGATAATGCCGTCTATTTCACCGGGTTCCGAGTACCGCATATCCGCCAAAGGAATATTTCTCCATTCCGAACAACTGTCTGACTCAATAGGTACCTTGGGCAACTTATCCGTAATCTTGTCTACTAACAAGGCATACACATTGAATTTATTTTCTTTATCGCCCCGAGAACCGACTATCAACTCCGTTTTACCTTTGACCCGTTGTGAACTCTGACCTAAGCCCTGAACCGAAGAATAGGCTTTAGAAAGAGTTAATCCCAATTTTTGGCAACATTTTACCGTTAATAGATTTACTTGACTACCGCTGTCTAAAATAAACCTTGCTGTTGCATTTAACACTGGACTGTTTAATATATACACCTCCGCTGTGGATAATAAAACTGTCTTGCCATGTCCATTATAATTTTCCGAAACCGTAGAGCAGATCGACTGTTGCTCAACCACTTGTGATTTTGAGGATACCGTTTCATCCGTTTCTAGTGATCTTTCACTATCCGGTTTTCCCGTGTGAAGCAGAATGGGATGTTTTTTAGAACATTCCGCGCTTGTCCTGTCCGTAGGACATGACCTAACCCCATGATTTGGCGATAAACAATTTTAACACCAATTTTTACCGCCTCATATCGTCTTGATGGTGAAAGCGCCTTAAATTTTTCACAGCGTCCCAAATAATGACCGACTTTCTTGCAAAATACACAAGGTGTAGGTTTTATTCTACTATCACCCCTAATCTGACCAGAAAATAACTTCGAATTACGAGCTGCTGGCGGTAGTGCAGTTAAAGGTTTATTTAAATTTAATATTTTGGACTGCTCTTTCACAAAATTAAGCAGATCCCCGTAAGTAGGAATTCCTGAACCCCTTTTGAAATTATCAAAGGCTTTAACCGTCTCGTTATCTAATTTAGTACGTGCCTGATAAAATAAAATAAAATCCGCTAAATCAGGTAAACTTAATTTTTTCAGTGCACAAACCGCTACATCAAATCTTTCCAAAAATAAATTTAAATTTTTTGCTGATTCGTTCTTTAAACCTTTAAAATTCATGATTTGATCCAAATAATTATTTGCTAAATATCGCTTATCTTGGTATCTATCAAGCGGTACTTGCCAAATTTTTCCATAATTATCACCAGTCGGTGCTACTCCGGAGCACACACTTAATGCCGGACCGCGTAAACGCCCTACCAAATAATGAACTTTCTCTGTATTATTTAAAGTAGGGTTTTCATGAATCAAACTTTTATAAATAGCATAGAATGGTTCCCATTGGCGAATTTCACCTGCAAATTCTGGTAACTCAATTTTCGGTAAAGAAGGTAATACTCGGTTTGGATCGACCGTTGTACCGTCCGCCGGCCTCGTAAGAGCTGGTTTTAATTTCGCCGCCGCTACCTGAATAACAACACATTTCATTAATAGTGGAAAGAACCCTATAATCTGGGGTAAAGTCCTGTTTAATTTCAAACCCTATATCATTAATTTTATCGATCACCGTAATTAAAGAGCTCCTGGTTGATTCTAATGATGAATACAAAATTTCGAATTTATCTTTTTGTGTTTGATTAGCAGGACCTTTTGACAAATCATACAAATTCTGTATAATCAAAAACAAAGATTCTTCTTTCGAGGTCAATCTTTTAAATTTGCGTTCTCCTGTGGTACTCATTTTAATTAGAGAAAAGAACTGAAAAAGGTAATAAAATAATATATTCCCTCTATAGTAGCCGAAAAACAACCTTTCTAATTATCGCAATATAGTATTCACTTAACAAAATAACAACTGAATGGATCCGGAATAATACAACACATGTATTTAAAAGCAACACTTCTGTATTATCCGTTTTATAAGTTCACATAAACCACCGACAGTATAGCGAATTAAAGTTACATACCACTTTGTAAGTAATAAAACCGTCTTTTATTAACTTCCGAAAATATCAATTAAGAAACAGAGAAGAAAATATTAATTAAATTCTTAAAAAATAATTAATTAGTTGTGACAATAAAATTACTCAGGTAAATGATGTTTACCAACCGCTGGCAACACCGTCCGACAGCAACCCGATTGTTACAAAAAAGGATCCCAAGTTTTTATATTTATTGTTTACCGAAAACAACTAAAATATTTTACAAGCATTAAAATTTTATAAATATCCGTCTCGAATGGGACCAAATGTTACCGCTATTTTATTTCACAGAATAAAGAATTTAGTTTTAATAATTATCCTGCGTTGAAATATGCATAGCAAACTTACCGGAAATCTTCGATAGTGGCCGATTCAGTTTTATTTTAATACTTGCAGGTATTAAGAGGTAAATTAAGGGAATAAGACAAAGGAGTGGAAATAAGGAAAATACCTATCTTCCTGGAAGACCATAAGTTTTCGAAGGACACTTTCTCTTGTCACAACTAATTTTTTTGGACCCGGAAAACCGTTCCGGTTAACACGAAATCCGAACGTTTTAACTACTACAAAGTCTTTTTACTGTACTAAACAAAAATTAATCCTTTCTTCTATGTACCCAAAAATGCGAGGTTGCCAATAACTACAAATTTATTATCCCAAGACAAATTTGCCGAAACAACTTTAAATAAGCATTGTCACTATATGAAATACAGACTAATTAATAACAATTTTACTTCAGCTTTTTCTCACTTAATGCAAAACGATGAAAATAATAGTAAATGTTTTAAAATATTATATTATTATCCTATTAATACTATTTTGGACACTAATTGGATTCAGAATTTGCAGACCGAAGAATACTCAAATAATACAGAATATGAAAGTATTAAGAAATCTTTAAAAATAATAACCTTGTGTTTTCATTATGGAAGGTGTATTAATATAAGAATAAATGTGATATAAAACCTTATTTCTTTTTTTCTTAGTATTTTTTCAACCAAATATACATCCGGATGTATTACCTTCTGCGACTCTTCTTCATCAAATCCACCTTCAATATTTTCGTTTTTAATATCTTTTAAGAGATAAGTGGTTTTGTTAACTGCACTTTCCTAATTTGAAAAGTTCCAATAGACCAGTTTGGTGTATATCCTTTATAGAATGCTTCCCTATGATTAGAAATTCGAACAAAATCATTTAATATAAATGTATTTTGTTTGGGATCAATCATTTTCTTATGAGTAAATGATTTTTTCATAATTATATTAGCGTTCTTCTCATTAACATTAGCGGTTTTGAACCCTGTTGTTTGATGTTTTTTATTATTATACTTTTTTAAAATTTCTGGTAAAATATTCAACCACTTGTAATTACCTTGATTGCTAAAATGCTTCCACATCATACCTTTCAAGGTACGATTTACTCTTTCAACAATACTTGCATTTAAATTTGAAAAAGTACTGTAATGATTTATATTGTAATTTTTCATGTTTTTGAAAATGTTGATTATAAAATTTTTAACCTAAATCCGTTTGCAAGTTTTTTGATCTTGTAGTACTTTGTAATTTTTTTTCCATAGCTTCCACAACATCCTTTCCTTTTTTAGTCTTAATAGGTTCAGCCGAAGCATATTTCGAAAATGCGTTGATCACTACTAAAATATATCGATATCATCTATTAAATTTTGCGTATGGTAGCATCTCAACGAAATCTGCTAGCCATAAATCGTTTAACTCTTTAACTATAAACCGTCTACTTTTGTAATTTCTCCTAGCGGGTTTATGAAGTTCGTTTACAACAGTTTCTTTAATATTTTCACTCATTTTTTAGTTTTTATATTTTGTTTATGTTTTAGTTGTGACTCTAAGTCCGAAATATGTTGCTGGCTTTGTGCTAATTTTGACTCTATGTCTGAAATCTTAGCATCAGCGGCTATTATATTTTTTCGATTAAAAAATGCAGTATGATGAGCCTCCTTAGCAAAACTTTTAAAATCATTTAAATCTTCTACAATTTTTTTCAAAGAAAAGGCTTTTGTGTATTTTTTAAAATCCTCTAGATCTTGGATGCTTTTGTCAACATTTTGTTGTAGTTTAGCAAATCGTTTTTCAAAATCCTCCACTATTGTTTTCAAACCTGCCTGTAATAATTGAAACACTTTTTCTATGTTTTCAATTGTTTGAACATTCTTTTTTACATCTTCTTCAAATTTAATTATTTTTCTAACCTCTTCACTAAAGTTTCTTTCTAGTTTTTCTCTAAATTCCTCATATTTTGTGTTATATATACTTCTGGAAAGATCATTCTGAATTTTTTCAATTTTAAAGTTTTCCTTAGTTTCCTTTAGTTCATTAAATTCTCTTTTTAGAGGTTCTAATGCGACATTAATATTAAAACGTTTTGAAATGTGTCTACCAAATTTGTCGAGAGTCATTTTGAATGTGTAGCAAAATATTTACAACCTTTCCTTTTATAAAATTATATTAGCCTCTTGTAATTCTTCAATAATAGAGTTAATTTCATTATTGTGCCCAGTGTGGCCAGCTGCTTTTGAAGCTAATAATAATTTTAACGTTTCAACTAATTCATTGAGATCATCGAAATAAGCACAATCTATTTTATTATTAGATAAATCCATGAAACCAGTGCATTTTTTTGTTAAATTTTAAAATATTGTTGTATTTGTGATACTTGAGCAATGGAAGAAGCTCTAGTTCTAGCCCTTGTAACAGGCGCTAGAGGTTTGGAGAATGAACGGGTACTACCGCTAAGAGGATCATTTAAAATCTCCTTATCTACAAGGTATGGATGAATAAGGGTAACATATTTATCTAAAGCTGTTTCGTGAATTTGTTCGTTCTCTTTATAATTTTTTCGATAGGCATTAGTTTTTTTAAAAATATCCATGTACTCGTCCAAGTCTTTAGCTTTATATCCCAGAGGATCTTTTTTAAATACCAATTCAAATAACCCAGGCGTGCCTTTGTATGTAAGACCGTTTACTAATACATCTTTTCCTTGAAAATTTATTCTTGAATCGCCAATAAAATAAGATTGAGCTTTTATATTATGTCTAATTCCATATTTGTGATCGAATAAGCTCTTAGTATCTCTTATCATTTCATCGACTTACTTTCTAGGCAGTGAATCAAATTGTTCCAAATATATTTGATATGTTTTTGTTGAAGGTAAATTCTGGATATATGATCTGCTTTCTTCAAGTTGTTTTCTAATTCCTTCGTAGGATTCATTGCTAAGATTAACTGATGTTACTTCAAAAACCTCTTCATCTTCTAAAAAAGAAACTCCCATTGGTAATAAATATTTATCATATGATGGTACTCTTCTTTGTTTAGTTTGTGTAGAAGAAAAATCAGGTTGTGCTAAAGATGGTTGCTTTGTAGTTAAGAAACTTAAATTTTCCAACGATTCCTCTTTGATTTTATCCTCCTTTAACTTATCTGTCAATAATTCCTTCAACGGCTTTATAATAGGTTCTAATTCTCTTTCCTTTTGAACCTGAGATTGAAGTACATCAGCTTTTAATGACTGAAATTTTCGTTTAACTGCCTTTCTAATTTTAACTAATTCTTTTGCCGCTTTTTCATCCATCTTGTTCATCTGAGTTTTTGTCATACACTATACAAACCTGATATAGGTAAACTATTTATAAATGAATGAAGGAATCAAATCCTTTACGATATCTTCCAGAATTTATATCTGAATCTTTATCCACAACAAAGAATCCATATTTCTCTAACCGACACAATAAATCTAACTCACGAAATTGTTTAAATGATATATCAATATTAATATGATCGTCATAAATACGTTTCAGATTAGTTGAATTTTGTTGGAATATTATTAATAAATTTGCATTATCACGAATTAATTGTTTAGGTATAGATGAATACGTTTGACATAAATAAAAACAATCTGTATTTTTATGTCTTCCAAAACAAAAGTAATCCTTAATTATATTTTGATTACAACAAACAATATCATCAAATATTATAATAGAATGTGGATTGATATCTCTTGGTGAAATGATATTTTCTTCATCTTCGGATTCGTAAAAACCAATTTCTTTGAGAGGTGTGAAAAGTTTTCTCAGATATTCATACTATGGTTGATACAAGGATTTTGAATATATATATATATATATATATATATATATATATATATATATATATATATATATATATATATATATATATATATATATATATATATATATATAGGGTGTCCCACGACGAACTGCCGCGATCGATTATGGAAAAAGTATAAATAGCAAAGATCTGAAAATTTGGCAACATACTAATGTCAATGGGGGCAATTCGGCTAAAATATTTTCAAAATGGTGGCACTTCCGGTTGTACCGGAAGTAGATATCAACTTGCTTATTTTAAATGGGACACCCTATATATTATTTCATTTTCGGATTTTACGTAAAATTCTAATCGCATTTCATGTATAATCTCCTATACCTAACTCTAACCGTTTTTGACATATTTCAAATTTTATGCCAAAAATGACGTTTGCAGGCCGAAAAATAATTATCGATTTTTCCTACATGAATGCCTTTATGATTTAATTGGGGTTGGTTTCCTTGTGGAAGGGAATCTACTTTAGTAGACTGTGTTGATAATTTGGTAATAAATAAATACAGGGTGATCAAAAACTAACATTAAAAATGAAATTGAAAAAATCGTTAAAAGTCATTTTTTTCAAATCGAAGCCCCCTATTTTTATAATTTTACCCTACTCAGCATTAAAAATAAGGGTAACTTTGTATAAGGTTGTCTATTCCGAAAATCGATAGTTTTAGAAAAAATGGCAGTTTAACATTTTTCTATTGTAAAAAATCATATACGGTTTTCAAGTTTTGTTATTAGTTGGCCATGACCGCGAGGCGCGGTCAAGAAAAACACTCGAGCACTACAGAAATGTCATTATTTCGTGCCATTTGACAATTATTGATAATAATCATGCCAGGGCGATTAAATTATACAAAGGAAGATTATTTAAATTTGTTTATTATCTATGGGGAATGTAACAAAGTTTTATCAGGAACATGCGAGACATTTGCTGACAGATATCCAGATAAACAGAAACCGTCACGGAACAGTGTTAAACGAATAATGGAAAATTTCAAAAATTCAGGAAAACAACTTATTTTAATAAATGTTCAAAATTTCCACCATGAGCTTTCAACAGAATTCTATGGATTGAGCTCTTTGAGATTCCTGTTTGTAGAGCCACTTGTCTTAACGCTGTCATAGGATATGCCGCAAAATATCCCAAAATTGCAATTTCGACATTTTCATCATTGAGAATGGGTTTTCTTTTATGCATTTTTGCCTTAACAGTGCCAAAATTTTTGAAATTTTCCATTATTCGTTTAACACTGTTCCGTGACGGTTTCTGTTTATCTGGATATCTGTCAGCAAATGTCTCGCATGTTCTTGATAAAACTTTGTTACATTCCCCATAGATAATAAACAAATTTAAATAATCTTCGTTTGTATAATTTAATCGCCCTGGCATGATTATTATCAATAATTGTCAAATGGCAAGAAATAATGACATTTCTGTAGTGCTCGAGTGTTTTTTTTGTCCGCGCCTCGCGGTCATGGCCAACTAATAACAAAACTTGAAAACCGTATATGATTTTTACAATAGAAAAATGTTAAACTGCCATTTTTTCTAAAACTATCGATTTTCGGAATAGACAACCTTATACAAAGTTACCCTTATTTTTAATGCTGAGTAGGGTAAAATTATAAAAATAGGGGGCTTCCATTTGAAAAAAATGACTTTTAACGATTTTTTCAATTTCATTTTTAATGTTAGTTTTTTATCACCCTGTATTTATTTATTACCAAATTATCAACACAGTCTACTAAAGTAGATCCCCTTCCACAAGGAAACCAACCCCAATTAAATCATAAAGGCATTCATGTAGGAAAAATCGATAATTATTTTTCGGCCTGCAAACGTCATTTTTGGCATAAAATTTGAAATATGTCAAAAACGGTTAGAGTTAGGTATAGGAGATTATACATGAAATGCGATTAGAATTTTACGTAAAATCCGAAAATGAAATAATATATAGGGTGTTCCATTTAAAATAAGCAAGTTGATATCTACTTCTGGTACAACCGGAAGTGCCACCATTTTGAAAATATTTTAGCCGAATTGCCCCCATTGACATTAGTATGTTACCAAATTTTCAGATCTTTGCTATTTATACTTTTTCCATAATCGATCGCGGCAGTTCGTCGTGGGACACCCGTATATATGTAAGTTTAAAATCATTTGGTCAAGGTCTAAGATGCGGATCGAAAAACAATCCTATACAATCAATATTCGAGATCATGATGTTGCAAAAAATAATCTTCGAAAACATGGACAATTATTTGATGGAAATAGTAAAAGGGGATTAGTGGTTGGGCCATCTGGATGTGGAAAAACTAATGTTCTTATTAGTATTATAGAGGACCCTAATGGATTGCGAACATATATATATATATATATATATATATATATATATATATATATATATATATATATATATATATATATATATACAGTGACCGGCAAAAAGTTCGCAACATATGGGAAAAATTTTTATTAGGAGAGTATCGGAAAAACTTTCCCAGGGGATCGGTTCTGCATGTCCGATAACCTAAAAATCGATTTTGACATACGTCACGTGACCACTGGAATAGCGTCAAATTAAAAAAAAAATTGTTAATTTACAAAAAGTGAGGTTAGTTGACGAGATATCAAAAAAAGTTATTTGAAAAAATTGCTTAGAATTAAATTCTAGGTCCTTGTGCAAAATTTTAAGATTTTATTTAAAAAAATTGGAAAACTCAATTTTTTTTAAATATTTTTTTATCGATTTACAAATTTCCAGTTTTTTTCGTTTAGATAGCTTGGCTATTGTAAAGCCCATGTATCTGGATGAAAATAAACGAATGTAGTAGTTTTTTCTACAATTGACAGGACAAAATTAAAAAAAACAGGGTTTCGCCGGACGCTAGCTGTTGCAATGATTTGTATCTAGCAGCAGTGTCAAAATTTTAGAGACATTTCAATGAGATTACATTGAGAAAACCTTAATCGTCTTAAATATATCTGAAGTTCGACTTTTTGTAAAGTTAAGGGGAGTAAAATAGATAATAAACAAAAAATTACCTGTTTATTTAATCGAAATTTTATAAACGAAAACCAATGTAAGAAAAACTTAAAAGTAGTCAAATTCTGTACTAACAACACAAAAAATCATTGTTTTTCCTTGGGTGCACAAAATTTAAAACTCAGTATGACCACCATTTCTCTCCATACATACTGTTGTTCTCGAGCGCAACTCTCGATTAACATTTCGGAGCATTTTACGATTTATTTGCAATACACAATTTATAATGACATTCTCTAAATTTTGTATATTCCTAAAGGGTCGATGTTTGTACACAGGGTTCTTTAGGTATCCCCACATAAAAAAATCTAACGGAGTCAGATCTACAATTCTACAATTGACAGGACAAAATCGAAAAAATAGGTGCTCGCCGGACGCTCGCTGTTGCAATGGTTTGAATCTAATGAAATGACTGTATCAAGATTTTATTAAGATTTTTCGCACATAAATTTAACAACCAGGTCTATTTAGTTGTACTTAAAACTACCAAAGCAGGCTCTGAAATTAAAACAACCAAATAATCTAGTAGGTTAAAAACAACAGAAAAATGTCAAACAAATTATAATTTGTTTGATTTCAACCTATGTCATTGGTTTATGTCTCGCATCTTACTAAGTTTGATATTTTACATAAGTTTATTAATATTTTATTCCTTAAAATGGCACCCACACTACTTCTTCAGGAAAAGATGGAAATTATTTTAATTTCTGGAGATAATTACAAAAGCCATAGAGAAACAGCAGTAATTTTTAATGAGAGGCACCCCGATAAATCCCTCCATTATTCCACAGTATCTCATCTAGTCAATAAATTTAAAGAAACGGGATCGGTAGAAAATCAGTATAAAGTTTCTCATGAAAAACCGGTAACAGGTGACGAAGGTTCTCTGGATGTGTGTTTGTCGATCACAGAAACACCCCAATTAGCAGTTAGTCAAATATCGGAGATCACTAACATTCACGAAAGATCTGTGCGGAGGATATTAAAAAGAAACAAATTTCATCCGTACAAACCTAAATTTGTACAAGTATTAAAAGATAGGGATTATGACGCCCGCTTCGATTTTTGTGCCTGGTTCCAGGGTATGATTGAGGAAGATTTTAATTTCCCAAAGAACGTTCTTTTCTCGGATGAAGCTACATTTACCTCTAACGGAACCGTCAGTTCACAAAACTGTAGATGGTGGGCCACCGAAAACCCAGACTTTGTAATTCAGAGTAAAGACCAATATAGTTTTAAGGTTAATGTGTGGTGCGGAATTTTCAACCTCAGAATAGTGGGACCTTTTTTCTTTAGAGACAATTTAAATTCAGAACGATATTTAGAATTTCTACAAACTGAGATATCTGACTTTTTAGACAATTTGTCATTAGCCGAAAGAAGAAATTTATACTTTCAACAAGACGGAGCTAGCATTCATTCCACAAATGAGGTGAAGAGATGGCTGGATCAAGAATTTGGAAACCAGTGGATAGGACGGTTTTCTGAAAATCCGTGGCCTGCGAGATCACCAGATCTGACTCCGTTAGATTTCTTTATGTGGGGATACCTAAAGAACTCTGTGTACAAACATCGACCCTTTAGGTATATACAAAATTTAGAGAATGTCATTAGAAATTGTGTATTGCAAATAAATCGTAAAATGCTCCGAAATGTTAATCGAGAGTTGCGCTCGAGAACAATAGTATGTATGGAGAGAAATGGTGGTCATACTGAGTTTTAAATTTTGTGCACCCAAGGAAAAACAATGATTTTTTATGTTGTTAGTACAGAATTTGACTACTTTTAAGTTTTTCTTACATTGGTTTTCGTTTATGAAATTTCGATTAAATAAACAGGTAATTTTTTGTTTATTATCTATTTTACTCCCCTTAACTTTACAAAAAGTCGAACTTCAGATATATTTAAGACGATTAAGGTTTTCTCAATGTAATCTCATTGAAATGTCTCTAAAATTTTGACACTGCTGCTAGATACAAATCATTGCAACAGCTAGCGTCCGGCGAAACCCTGTTTTTTTTAATTTTGTCCTGTCAATTGTAGAAAAAACTACTACATTCGTTTATTTTCATCCAGATACATGGGCTTTACATTAGCCAAGCTATCTAAACGAAAAAAACTGGAAATTTGTAAATCGATAAAAAAATATTTAAAAAAAATTTAGTTTTCCAATTTTTTTAAATAAAATCTTAAAATTTTGCACAAGGACCTAGAATTTAATTCTAAGCAATTTTTTCAAATAACTTTTTTTGATATCTCGTCAACTAACCTCACTTTTTGTAAATTAACAATTTTTTTTTTTAATTTGACGCTATACCAGTGGTCACGTGACGTATGTCAAAATCGATTTTTAGGTTATCGGACATGCATAACCGATCCCCCGGAAAAGTTTTTCCAATACTCACCTAATAAAAATTTTTCCCATATGTTGCGAACTTTTTGCCGGTCACTGTATATATATATATATATATATATATATATATATATATATATATATATATATATATATATATATATATATATATATATATATATTCAAAATCCTTGTATCAACCATAGTATGAATATCTGAGAAAACTTTTCACACCTCTCAAAGAAATTGGTTTTTACGAATCCGAAGATGAAGAAAATATCATTTCACCAAGAGATATTAATCCACATTCTATTATAATATTTGATGATATTGTTTGTTGTAATCAAAATATAATTAAGGATTACTTTTGTTTTGGAAGACATAAAAATACAGATTGTTTTTATTTATGTCAAACGTATTCATCTATACCTAAACAATTAATTCGTGATAATGCAAAATTTATTAATAATATTCCAACAAAATTCAACTAATCTGAAACGTATTTATGACGATCATATTAATATTGATATATCATTTAAACAATTTCGTGAGTTATATTTATTGTGTCGGTTAGAGAAATATGGATTCTTTGTTGTGGATAAAGATTCAGATATAAGTTCTGGAAGATATCGTAAAGGATTTGATTCCTTCATTCATTTATAAATAGTTTACCTATATCAGGTTTGTATAGTGTATGACAAAAACTCAGATGAACAAGATGGATGAAAAAGCGGCAAAAGAATTAGTTAAAATTAGAGAGGCAGTTAAACGAAAATTTCAGTCATTAAAAGCTGATGTACTTCAATCTCAGGTTCAAAAGGAAAGATAATTAGAACCTATTATAAAGCCGTTGAAGGAATTATTGACAGATAAGTTAAAGGAGGATAAAATCAAAGAGGAATCGTTGGAAAATTTAAGTTTCTTAACTACAAAGCAACCATCTTTAGCACAACCTGATTTTTCTTCTACACAAACTAAACAAAGAAGAGTACCATCATATGATAAATATTTATTACCAATGGGAGTTTCTTTTTTAGAAGATGAAGAGGTTTTTGAAGGAACACCAGTTAATCTTAGCAATGAATCCTACGAAGGAATTAGAAAACAACTTGAAGAAAGCAGATCATATATCCAGAATTTACCTTCAACAAAAACATATCAAATATATTTGGAACAATTTGATCCACTGCCTAGAAAGTAAGTCGATGAAATGATAAGAGATACTAAGAGCTTATTCGATCACAAATATGGAATTAGACATAATATAAAAGCTCAATCTTATTTTATTGGCGATTCAAGAATAAATTTTCAAGGAAAAGATGTATTAGTAAACGGTCTTACATACAAAGGCACGCCTGGGTTATTTGAATTGGTATTTAAAAAAGATCCTCTGGGATATAAAGCTAAAGACTTGGACGACTACATGGATATTTTTAAAAAAACTAATGCTAATATATATATATATATATATATATATATATATATATATATATATATATATATATATATATATATATATATTTATATATATATATATATATATATATATATATATATATATATATATATATATATATATATATATATATATATATATATATATATATATGTACAGGGTGATCCATTAAGGGTGGCGAGCGGCTGTATATCCAAAACCATACATGCTACAACTTTAGGGTAAAAAATTTATTGAGAAACGTGACTAAAAAAATTCACTGGAAAATATTTTTAAGTTCCCAATTCTCCCGCTTGGGGGCGTAGTCGCTATGCTATGATACAAAATCCCCACTTTCTACTAATATCTTCGATGCAATGTAGGTCACAAATTAACTTTTTATAATATCTGTACTATCCTCTATAAATTTTGTAATAACAATTTTTTCGTAGTTACCATGGCAACGGTGTGGGCAAGGGTAACAATTAAAAATACTTAAAGGGCTGTTACTTCGGTTTGCGTTAACTAAATGTAACAAACTATGGCTTGTTTTAAAGAACTTTTTATCCTAATTAAATATTTTTATAAATAATTTTAAAATTACTTTGTGCGGTTGATAAAAGAGGGCGCTTTTAAAATATATATTTCTAGCTTCGATTTCTTAAAAAATTTAAATGCAACCATTCATCCATTTTTAATATATTTTGTAGTTTATTAGTTACTAAACCGGACGTCGTTTTCTCTTGTCTTTTAAAAGTTATCGCAAGAATAGTGGAAGAGTGTAATTCCACTTTGGCTTTTACCAAAGTTTTGCTATTTTCCGTTACAAAAAGAGTTGGAATCCTACAAACATAGCCTTTTTTGGCTATGTTTACTCATTTTCAGCTTTTTTTAAAAATAAATTATGTTATTTTGTTTTATTTTAGTTATTTATCTAAAAAATGCAAAAATAATCTAAATGTACATTTATTGCCAAGGAGGCCATGGACAATTACGAAATAAAACAAAAGAATTACCTTGTCATTCCGTCTAAAATTATATAATTTGACAGTTTCTGTTATTGTCGTGACAATTAAGGCTATTCTTGTGAGATAAGTGATATATTTTTAAGGAACAATGCCTTTTACAAATGAAGAAGCCTACGATATGTTATCCATTTATTTTCAATTGTTTGAAAACGCAGCTTTGGCTTCGAGAGAATACGCTATGCGTTATCCTCATAGAGTTCACCATTCCAGAAAAATTTTCAGCGTTTAGCTCGCCGCTTAAGACAACATGGTCGTATTCAGCCAGTTCTCTCCTTAAGAAGACGCCGCCCTGCAAGAACAGAGGATAACGTTATTAATGTCAGTACATTAATTCTTTGTACTGCATCGTAAGAAATTCCTAAATCTCTGGCAATTTCTCTTATACTAATATGGGGTTCTGCGTGAACATATGCCAGTGCATATGTTCACGCAGAACCCCATATTAGTATAAGAGAAATTGCCAGAGATTTACGAATTTCTTACGGTGCAGTACAAAGAATCCTTGTGGACAAAAAATTACATCCGTACCATGTAGTGCTACATCAAGCCCTAAGTGTTGCTGATTTTGACAATAGATTAAACTATTGCTATTTGCTAAAAAATATGATTAGAGATAATCCCCAATTTTTATCTCAAATATTATGGACAGATGAGGCCTCATTTACTAACACTGGGAGAGTAAACCTGCACGACATGCACTATTGGTCAGAGATCAACCCACACTGGATGCGTGAACTTGATAATCAACATTGATGGACAGTTAATGTTTGGTGTGTATAAACGGAATGATTATCGGACTGCATATTTTTGAAGGTATCTTAACAGGTGAAATGTACCTAAATTTTTTACTATTTGATTTGCCAGGATTACTGGAAAATGTTCCTTTAAATGTAAGAAGAAGCATGTGGTTGCAGCTCGATGGGTGCCCCGCTCATTATTCACTTGTGGTACGCAATTTTCTTGACGAACATTTTCCCGACGGATGGATTGGCAGGGGAAGTGTATTTCCCTGGCCAGCGAGGTCCCCCGACTTAACCTGTTTGGATTATTATTTATGGGGCAGAGTTAAAGACATTGTTTACCAAGTCCGACCAACTACTAGAGAAGACATGGTTATTCGAATTGGAAATGCTTTGAATAGTTTATCTCGGGCTGAAGTAGAAGCAGCCGTAATTTCTACAAGAAGACGACTTAATTGTTGCATTTCAAACGATGGAAAACAATGTGAATATTTAAAATAAGTTGTTTTTAATTACATAAATTATTTTATTTATTTTTTTGTTTTATTTCGTTATTGTCCATGGCCGCCTTGGCGACAAATGCAACATTTGGATTATTATTGCTTTTTGTAGATAAAGAAATAAAAGAAAATACCATAATTTAATTTTAAAAAAAGCTGAAAATGAGTAGATATAGCCGAAAAGGCTATTTTTGTAGGATAGCAACGTTTAAATAAAGGAAAATTACCCTCTCCCACTATTTTTGCGATAACTTTTAAAAGACAAGAGGAAACGACCTCCGGTTTTTGCTGTTATCTTTAGTAACTAATAAACTACAAAATATATTACATGTGGATGAATGGTTGCATTTAAATTTTTTAAGAAATCGAAGCTAGAAATATATATTTTTGTAAAAGTGCCCTCTTTTATCAACCGCACAAAGTAATTTTAAAATTATTTATAAAAATATTTAATTAGGACAAAAGTTCTTTAAAACAAGTCATAGTTTGTTACATTTGGTTAACGCAATCCGAAGTTACAGCCCTTTAAGTATTTCTAATAGTTACCCTTCCCCACACCATGGTAACTACGAAAAAACTGATATTACAAAATTTATAGAGGATAGTACAGATATTATAAAAAGCTAATTTGTGACCTACATGGTCATCCATTAAGGGTGGCGAGTGGCTGTATATCCAAAACCATACATGCTACAACTTTAGGTTTAAAAATTTATTAAGAAACATGACCAAAAAAATTCACTGGAAAATTTTTAAGTTCCTAATTCTACCGCGTGGGGGGCGTAGTCGCTATGCTATGATACAAAATTCTCACTTTCTACTAATATCTTCGATGCAATGTAGCTCACAAATTAACTTTTTATAATATCTGCACTATCCTCTATAAATTTTGTAATAACAATTTTTTCGTAGTTACCATGGCAACGGTGTGGGCAAGGGTAACAATTAAAAATACTTAAAGGGCTGTAACTTCGATTTGCGTTAACTAAATGTGACAAACTATGGCTTGTTTTAAAGAACTTTTTATCCTAATTAAATATTTTCATAAATAATTTTAAAATTACTTTGTGCGGTTGATAAAAGAGGGCACTTTTACAAAAATATATATTTCTAGCTTCGATTTCTTAAAAATTTTTAATGCAACCATTCATCCATTTTTAATATATTTTGTAGTTTATTAGTTACTAAAGATAGCGGCAAAAACCGGAGGTCGTTTTCTCTTGTCTTTTAAAAGTTATCACAAAAATAGTGGGAGAGTGTAATTTTCCTTTATTAAAACGTTGCTATCCTACAAAAATAGCCATTTTTGACTATATTTACTCATTTTCAGCTTTTTTTAAAATTAAATTATGGTAGTTTCTTTTATTTTTTTTTATCTAAAAAATGCAATAATAATCCAAATGTTGCATTTATCGCCAAGGCGGCCATGGACAATTACGAAATAAAACAAAAAAATAAATAAAATAATTTATGTAATTAAAAACAACTTATTTTAAATATTCAAATTGTTTTCCATCGTTTGAAATGCAACAATTAAGTCGTCTTCTTGTAGAAATTGCGGCCGCTTCTACTTCAGCCCGAGATAAACTATTCAAAGCATTTCCAATTCGAATAACCATGTCTTCTCTAGTAGTTGGTCGGACTTTGTAAACAATGTCTTTAACTCTGTCCCATAAATAATAATCCAAACAGGTTAAGTCGGGGGACCTCGCCGGCCAGGGAAATACACTTCCCCTGCTAATCCATCCGTCGGGAAAATGTTCGTCAAGAAACTTGCGTACCACAAGTGAATAATGAGCGGGACACCCATCGAGCTGCAACCACATGCTTCTTCTTCCATTTAAAGGAACATTTTCCAGTAATCCTGGCAAATCAAATAGTAAAAAAATTAGGTACATTTCACCTGCTAAGATACCTTCAAAAATATGCGGTCCGATAATCATTCGTTTATAACTCCACACCAAACATTAACTGTCCATCGATGTTGATTATCAAGTTCACGCATCCAGTGTGGGTTGGTCTCTTACCAATTGTGCATGTTGTGCAGGTTTACTCTCCCAGTATTAGTAAATGAGACCTCATCTTTCCATTTTTTTTTGTTTTTTTTTTTTCCTTGGGCTCCGTCCGAGACCGGAAGCACTGCGGCCACTAGAGGCCTATTGTGCCTACCCAATAACTTTTGTTACACCCACTCTGTTATCCCAGTTTCCTGCACAAGCCTGTACAGGTCCACAAGGGAGCGGGTGATCAATTCCTCCGGTTCTAACTTTGGTTGCCCGAACAGTTGGTGGCGCTTCCGATCTAGTGACTCGCAATTATATATAATGTGCTGAACTGTTTCCCTGTCCCTACCGCATAGTCTGCAGCTAAGGTCTCCCTGGTACAGTTTCATTTGGTTGAGAAGGTCCTTTACAGCCATGTGTCCTGTTAGTACCCCTACGATTGTCCTCAACTGGATCCTGCTCAGATTTAGCAGTTGCCTGGTGAGTCTAGGATTGGGATTTCCTATAGCGGCCTTGCTGTGGTTCAGTCCCTGTAGTCCGTTCCAGTGGACTTTGTGTTGTTGTTTGATCCATCTGTTTACCGCCTCTCGTGCCGTGCACTTTGGCACCCCGAGAGATGGTTCTGGGCCAATGTATGGTGTAGCCGATCCCTGTCTAGCAAGTTCGTCGGCTTTTTCGTTACCAGTGATGCCCTTGTGTCCCGGTACCCACATGAGCTTCACTGAGTTTCTGGCAGCTAGCGCGCCAAGATCGTTTATGCACTCCCATACCAGTCCCGAAGTGACTCTGTGGCATGAGAGTGCCCTCAAAGCGGCCTGACTGTCTGAACAGATATAGATCCGCTTATTTGAATAAGCCCTCCTATTGTTTTCCAGCGCACATTGTAAGATGGCGTAGGTTTCTGCTTGGAATACCGTGGGGTACTTCCCCAAGGAAAAGGACATGTCCCTCCTTGGTCCGACCCCATGTACTCCTGCTCCGGTTCCCGCTTCGGTTTTTGATCCGTCGGTGTACCATATGATTGCCCCCGGAGGAAACTCTGGGTTTGTCGAAGTCCATTCCCTGCGATCCGCTATTACTACCTCGTAGGGGATGTTGTATTGGAATTTTGGAGTCATGTAGTCCGATCTCATTTCTAAATCGGGCCCTCCAATCTTCTCTCTTATGAGTTCATGTCCCGCCCTTTTCCGTAATGAAGAGGGCAGAGTGTTTTGCAGTCGATAGAGACCCATCCTCGCCTCTCCCTGGATGACCAGGTGCAAGGGAGGAAGGTCTAGGAGATTCTCCATCGCTGAGGTAGGGGTCGATCTCATTGCCCCTTTAATGCCCAGACAGGCTAGTCTTTGCAGACTGCTGAGCCTGAGCATTATTGTTTTCTGCGTTGCCTTGGTCCCCCAGACCAAGGCTGCATAAGTTATTGCGGGTTTCACCACTCTGGTGTACAGCCAGTGCACCATCTTTGGTGAGAGACCCCATGTTTTCCCATACGTTCGTCTGACCACCGCAAGGGTGATTTCCGCTTTTCGTATGGTTTTATCCACATGCTTGTTCCAGGTAAGTTTTGAGTCCAGTGTTACCCCCAAATACTTTACCTCTTCCTGCAGTGTAATTGTGACTCCTCGCAGGGTTAGAGGACCGAGCCCCTCCTTTTTCCTGCGGTTAGTGAACGGGACGATGACAGTCTTGTTTGGGCTTACATTAAGCCCTTCCTGTCCTACCCATTTATCCACTACGGCGAGGGCGCTCCTCATGCAGTCCCTCACGGTTGTGTTGAATTTTCCTTGAGTCGTTATGACCAGGTCGTCTGCGTAGCCCAGGATCGAATAACCCCTTTGGCTTAGTTCTTTTAGAAGCCCGTCCATTACCAGGTTCCAGAGGAGGGGAGAAAGAACCCCCCCCCCCTGAGGGCATCCCCTTGCCACCCGGGCTGCCAAAGTTTCACCGAGTAGATCTGTATACATTACCCGGCTTTTAAGCATGCTTTCTACCCATCTGCAGCAGGTCTCATCTAGCCCGATGCCCCTGATTGCTCTGGATATAGATGTGAAGGATGTGTTGTCAAACGCTCCTTCAATATCCAGAAATGCTCCGAGAAGCACTTCTCCGTTACCTATCGCGTTCTCCACTCTGCTAACTAGCTGGTGGAGTGCTGATTCGGTCGATCTTCCTGTTCTGTAGGCATGCTGGTCTTGATGAAATGGTCCGTCCCCCATTATAGCATCCCTTATATGCCTATCTAACAGTTTTTCTAGTGTTTTTACAACAAAGGACATTAGACTGATGGGTCTGAATGCCTTGGCGACCGAGTAGTTGGGACGTCCATGTTTCGGTATGAATACCACTTTGGTCAGTCTCCAGATCCTCGGTATGTGACCTAGGGCCAGCCTGGCCCTTAGTATGTGACAAAGCTTGCTGACAAGCAGGTCTGATCCCTGCTGTAGCAACGCTGGACAAACTCCGTCTGGACCCGGAGATTTGTAGGGTTCAAATGAGCTTATAGCCCATTTTATTTTTTCAGGGGATATCACCTTCTTAGCAGCCTGCCAGTTGTCCCTATGAGCTCTGTTAGGAGCTTCATTAGGTCCTCCAAATCTCCAGGCTTCAGGTGTTTCCTTTATGATTTTGGACCCAGGGAAGTGAGCCCGAAACAGTTCGGTCATTGTTTCCTTCCCCGTTAATGTTTGCTCTCCATTCTCAGTGACAAGAGAGTTGATTGCAGGCTGAGTGTCCTTTGACAGTATCTTTGCGAGTCTGGCACATTCTGGAGTGCTTTCAATAGCCTCGCAGTGCCTTCTCCAGGATGCTCTCTTGGCCTTTCTCAGCGCTATGTTGTATTCAGTAAGGGTAGCCCTATACGCTTCCCAGTTGCCTGATCGTTTTGCCTGATTCCAGTTCTTTCTTACTTGTCCTCTTTTGGCCTCCAGGTCTGGTCCCCACCAGGGGACCTTCCGGGAGGAATCTCATGTAGTTTGAGGACAATTTGCTTCGAATGCCGAAATGGCCGCGTCCGTCAATTGATCCGCTACCAGTTCGAGGGCCGTCACGTTATTTATTACCTCTTTAAGCCCCTCCAGGTTACGTTCTAGGTCTACCCGATAGTTACCCCAGTTCGTTCTGCGAGGGTCGCGATAAGAGTTAGATTCCCGTTTTATACACGTTATTTCGAACCGTATATGTCTGTGGTCCGAGCAACTCTCTTCCTCAGACACATGCCAGTTTTTAATATAATTGCCGACGTAAGCCGTTGATATAGTTATATCTAAAACCTCCTGCCTTTGCCCCGTTACAAAAGTCGGATTATTACCTCTATTCATAATGTCTAAGTTATTTGCCATTAGGAATTGAAAGATGTGCTCACCTCTTTGATTGGTGTTAGTGCTGCCCCAGATGCTGTGGTGTGCGTTTGCATCACACCCGATGATCAGCTGCGATCCACTTCCTCCGCAGTCTCTCACCAGTTCCTCCACAGCGCTGGGGGGTGGCGCTTCCGGGTCATCGTATGGGAAATAAGCCGATCCAATAGTGATATTCTTCGGCCCACCTCCCTCCGTGGTTGCTAGTCTTACTGCCACGAGATGCCTAAGACAGAACTTAGCCAGTGGCAGCATCCTTATATTCTTTTTAATTAAAATGCAGGTTCTCGGTCGGTCGGTGGTTCTATTGTAAACCAATTCACCACCTACTCCCGAGAGACCTTTTATTTTACCTTGGTTGACCCAAGGTTCTTGAATGAGGGCGATGTCGCAGTTCTCCATCACCCTACACAGGACAGCCGAGGCTGCCCTGCTGTGGTGAAGGTTAACCTGCACGACCATCACTTTGAATGTAATTTTTCTTTTCTACTCCTGTCCATTCTTGTTCCCACGAGTCTGGGGGAAAGGGTGGTCCGCACCGGCAGCGCCCCCTTGCCGGTGTAAGGCTGCTTACTCCGGGATGTCGCCTGGTGTCCCGGAGGCTCCGTTTCAAACGCCTGATTACGGCTCAGGCGCCATTCGTCCCTTTGGCACGGGTCGCGTCACACCGTGGGATTAAGTCGCATGTGTTAGATGTAGGTGTTGTAGTGTGCTCACCGCTGTACGCCGCCGCTCCGCGCAGGGCGGCCGCAGCAGGACAGGCAGTGAGCTGGTGTTAAATGTGTAGTGTTGTAGTGTGGGCACAACTGTGCAGTTGTATCCTTCTTAGTCTGGCTTCTAACCTCAGAGACCTTCCCAGCATGGTTGAACCTAGCTGGCCTAGCCCTCCGAGTCAATGAAGCTCGCAAGCCCCGCCGGTACGTCAAACCGAGGATACGATGGGGGGTCATCTGTCCATAATATTTGAGATAAAAATTGGGGATTATCTCTAATCATATTTTTTAGTCAATTGCAATAGTTTAATCTATTGTCAAAATCAGCAACACTTAGGGCTTGACGTAGCACTACATGGTACGGATGTAATTTTTTGTCCACAAGGATTCTTTGTACTGTACCTTAAGAAATTCCTAAATCTCTGACAATCTGAAAAACTTTTCTGGAATGGTGAACTCTATGAGGATAACGTATAGCGTATTCTCTCGAAGCGAAAACTGCGTTTTCAAACAAGTGAAAATAAATGGCTAACATATCGTAGGCTTCTTCATTTGTAAAAGGCATTGTTCCTTAAAAAAATATCACTTATCTCAAAAGAATAGCCTTAATTGTCACGACAATAACAGAAACTGTCAAATTATATAATTTTAGACGGAATGACAAGGTAATTCTTTTGTTTTATTTCGTAATTGTCCATGGCCGCCTTGGCAATAAATGTACATTTAGATTATTATTGCATTTTTTAGATAAATAACTAAAATAAAAAACAAAATAAAATAATTTATTTTTAAAAAAGCTGAAAATGAGTAAACATAGCCAAAAAGGCTATGTTTGTAGGATTCCAACTCTTTTTATAAAGGAAAATAGCAAAATTTTGGTAAAAGCCAAAGTGGAATTATACTCTTCCACTATTCTTGCGATAACTTTTAAAAGACAAGGGAAAACGACCTCCGGTTTTTGCAGTTATCTTTAGTAACTAATAAACTACAAAATATATTAAAAATGGATGAATGGTTGCATTTAAATTTTTTAAGAAATCGAAGCTAGAAATATATTTTTTTAAAAGCGCCCTCTTTTATCAACCGCACAAAGTACTTTTAAAATTATTTATAAAAATATTTAATTAGGATAAAAAGTTCTTTAAAACAAGCCATAGTTTGTTACATTTGGTTAACGCAAACCGAAGTTACAGCCCTTTAAGTATTTTTAATTGTTACCGTTCCCCACACCGTTACCATGGTAACTACGAAGAAATTGTTATTACAAAATTTATAGGGGATAGTACAGATATTATAAAAAGTTAATTTGTGACCTACACTGCATCGAAGATATTAGTAGAAAGTGAGGATTTTGTATCATAGCATAGCGACTACGCCCCCAAGCGGTAGAATTAGGAACTTAAAAATATTTTCCAGTGAATGTTTTTGGTCATGTTTCTTAATAATTTTTTACCCTAAGGTTGTAGCATGTATGGTTTTGGATATACAGACTCTCGCCACCCTTAACCCTTAATGGATCACCCTGTATATATATATATATATATATATATATATATATATATATATATATATATATATATATATATATATATATATATATATATATATATATGTTCGCAATCCATTAGGGTCCTCTATAATACTAATAAGAACATTAGTTTTTCCACATCCAGATGGCCCAACCACTAATCCCCTTTTACTATTTCCATCAAATAATTGTCCATGTTTTCGAAGATTATTTTTTTGCAACATCATGATCTCGAATATTGATTGTATAGGAGTGTTTTTCGATCCGCATCTTAGACCTTGACTAAATGATTTTAAACTTACAGGTTTTTATATATAAGCAACTTGGTGTCAGAAAATTTTTCAGTTCATCCAATGACTATATCTTATCCAAATCGCATTGAACGCAAAAGAACATTCACAAAGAGAGCAAGTGGTGTCTTAAATACACTAATTAATAAAATTCCTTTCGAACTGCATCTTCCAGGTTATAACTTTTGTGGTCCAGGAACAAAACTATAAAAGAGACTTGCACGAGGTGACAAAGGAATAAATCCCTTAGATGAGGCGTGTAAAGTGCATGATATTGCATATGCAGCTTCAAAAGTTATAAAAGGTAGGCATGTTGCTGATAGTTTATTAGCTCAGAAAGTTTTGGAACGGTTCAAAGCAAAAGACTCAAGTTTTCGTGAGAAAGCTGCTGCTTTAGGAATAAGTGTAGTAATGAAAGTTAAAACGAAATTAGGAATGGGGACGAAAAGAAGGAAAAGCAGAACAGGGGGTTGTAAAGGACGTGGAATTTCATTAAACATAGCTATTTCACTAGCCAGAAAAGGAATTCAAGGAAAAAATATTAACAGCTTAAAAGCGGGTGCTAAAATAGCGTTAGCATCAATAAAAAAAATTATGGTAGGGTATCTACTCCAAAACGGAGAATCCTACCAATTCCAAAATTTTGTGGATTCTTATCACATACCATTATTCGCAGGATTATTTGCTTTAGGCGCTCTAGGTGGAGGTGCACCTAGAATTGCTAAAGCTGTTAATGATGCTAAAGCTGCAAAACAAAAATTAAAAGAAGAGAAAAGACATAATCAAACTATGGAATCTATTGCGGTAGGAAAAAAGGGAAGTGGACTTTATTTAAGACCATACAAATCAGGTTGTGGCTTATATCTTAAACCATACTCAAAAAACTGTTAAACAAAATACCTCGAAAATCGCTCACAAACATTGATATAGTTAAATATGTTAAATAACTAAAAATACCATACTTTTGAGGTATTTTTATGAGAAATAAAGTACCAAAAAATTTAAAAAACGGAGTGCGGAATAAGTAATTTAGGCGAATCTAGGGGGGATGGAAGTCACTGGACAGCTTATGTTAAAAAGGAGCAAATATAATATATTTTGATAGTTATGGAAATTTACGTCCTCCGCTTGAATTAATTAAACACTTTTATAGTGATGGTAAATACAACATAATACAATATAATCATGATCAGTATCAAAGGTATAATGCAACCAATTGTGGACAATTATGTTTAAAATTTCTTTATAAAAACATGTAACGAATATTTTCTAATTTATTCCTTAATAGAAGTCTAAAGAAACATGTCATATAGTTTTGTAATTAGTGGTAATTCTTCTACACTAACAGTAGAGTTTAGCCCGCCAATATATTTAGACGAAAATTTTGAATATGTTATCGGACTTATTAATTTTGAAACTTTCAATGCTATTCCGAATATTGATGCAACAAATAATTTGTTTATTTATAATCATACGAAGGAATTTAGAATACAATTTGGAAGCTATGAAATAGATGACTTAAATCTATTGTTACAAAAACATCTTGATAAAGAGGCTTATATTTTCATCTTTTCCCCAATAATAATACTTTACGAACTCACATTAAAACAACTTTTCCAATAACTTTTCGAGAAGGCACGATAGGAAAAATACTTGGATTTGATAATAAAGAATTGATTGCAAATCAAGAATATATATTAGATCGACCCGCTGAAATTATTCGGGTAAACTCCCTAAACATAGATTGTAGTGTTGCAGAAGCATCTTATTTAAATGGAAATCCAGTTCATATAATTCACCAGTTTTCCCCAGTGTAGGTCCTGGTTATAAAATAATAGAGTCACCTCAACACATTATTTATTTACTTGTAACAGTTAAAATTATCGACAAAATTGCCCTTAAAATACTCGACGAAGAAGGTGACATCGTCAATTTCAGAGGAGAAACCGTGACGGTAAGAGTACATCTTAAGCAAATAGAAGAATAATATTTTTTATACAACTATATATTTTTATACAACGAAAAGACAAATTTCCGTCATCAACAAAAGTTTAATATAAGTAAATTCAATCAAAATTCAATCAGTAAGAGGGTAAATTCTAAAGCGTTAACATCTCCTAATAGCAAATTTCTCGTGTCTATAGGTTTCTAAGTTAAAACAAAACAATAAAATGGAACACTTAAATGTAAAAGAAAACGTTCTTGTCGATGAATGAATAATGAGTTGGGAAATACTTTCTTTCGATCCATTTAATCCAAGTAAACTAGGACCAAATGATGAAATAAGAATTTCTTTGCAACAAACAGGAAAATATCCTCTACCCTGTAAAAGTGAATTATACTTAGAACTAAAAGTCTTAAATGAAAATAATCAACCATTAAAAAATACCTTATTAATTAATAATGCACCAGCATTTTTATTCAAGAAATTGAGATATGTTTTAAATGGAGTTACTATTGATTCTGTACGGGATATTGGAATAACTTCTACATTAAAAGGTTATGCATCATTTAATGAAAATGAAAGTGTAAAACTTCGAAATGGTTGTTGGTATCCAAAATCTAAAAAAGGGGACATGATGACTGATGATCAAGGAAATGTTTCTCTGTGTATTCCTCTAAAAATGTATTCTGGGTTTTTTGAAGATTATAATAAAATTATTTTAAATTCACAACAAGAATTAATTTTGATAAGGAGTAATAATTATTCTAAAGCGTTAGTATCAACGAGCGATATGAAAAACCAAAAATCACATTAACAAAACTTTGTTGGTGAGTTCCCCATCTTACTGTAGGCATTCCGCAAGAATTAGCACTTACCAAAATTATTGACAGGAACAGTGATATTATTATTACTTTCCGTAGTTGGGAATTACTTGAATATCCTGAATTATGAGAAACCACGAGGCACAAATGGCCTGTTAAAACTTCTACAAAAGTTGAGACGCCATGCCATATTTTAATCGCTTTTCAAAAAGATAAACGTAATGGGATCTTCAGTTAGATTTTACAAATAATAAATTTGCCACATTATACGAAAAGTTTTCCGAATTTCGTCAAATGTATTATAACCATCCGGTAGAACCAATCTTCAGTCCAAAAGATTTTAAAGACAACGCACCTATAGTTTATATTAACTGTTCCCATCAAAGAGACTTACTTCAGACCGGTCCAGTAAATATGAGAATTGGGTTTGAGACAAAATACACAGTTCCAGCAAAAACATCAGCATATTGTCTAATAATTCACGATAAAATATTTACTTATAATCCACTAACTAAAATAGTAAAACAACTATAATAATTCCCCCACTCCAGTTTATAGATTAAATTTATTTCAATCACATTATTCTATAGTTCTAGTAATAATTATGTATTCAAAGGTGATACACCAATGACCTTACCACAAATGATACATATTGAAATTTTTATTAAAAAAATAGAAATTCTAAAAAACAAATAAGAGAATACTCTCTAAAAAAATATATCTGCCAGCAATTTTCGTTGCTAAAAATATGCGACTAGTTTTGGATATACAAAGATTTAAGGATGAGCGAAACACCTTTATTACCAAAGAATTGGCTACATATGATGGAAGCAGAGGTAGTCATTATGTCTTTAAACAACCCTATCCATTAAGTTTTCTTTCCCCTGATTTACACAAGCAAGCTACACGGTTAATGAAGAATCATCACTGCATCAATTGGAATGTTGGATATACCCCACTCCACTATTTTTCCAATATTGTTCAAAAAATGACCGAAGAGACCCAATTTGTTTATGTTAAAGGAAGTGAAAAGGCTAACTATATTAGAAAATATTGTAAGAAACCTATAATTGAACTAGACGAAAAATCAATTCTACATCCATCAACACCTAAATGTTTTTTCCATAGTAAATCACCGTCCATGTGTGCACTTTCACATGTATTGTATATGTATGAAAATTTTTTTATGAATGAATAAAAAGACTGATAAAATATATTACTGTTTTATTTCCCCATATGTTAATTGTAATATATACAAGTGATTACAAGTATAATAACCTCTTAAACAACCCCCATTACCAATTTTCATTTAAAAGGGTATTTTTTAACATTAAAGGGATTATTTTCACAAGTATTGTATTATAAATCAATAAAAATAATATTATTGTTCATATTTATATTTTAATACAGAAATGTTGTCATTTAATTCTAACCGATAAAATTTAGTCACTAACTTTACAAAATTCTTTGTCTTTAAAAAGTCTAAACAAGCTTGCGCTGCTTCTTGACACATTGATGCATGTTCCTTATATTTTATGTATAATATTACATCTTGAGCTTCCGTATCCTCTTCAGCTCCAAGAGAATAATATTCGAACATGCTTCTGACATAATAAAGTCTTCATACATTTCACTGACTAAAGTCTCCATATTTACACTTCACCAAAACTAGTAACTCTCAGAATCACTAAGAAGAAAGTTCGTCACATTCTTGCTCAACTTTCTTTATTAAATTGAACACCTCCGATTCACTACCGGAGATATATTTTTGAAAAGTAAGCACCTTACTAGAAAATCCATTACTTAAAAAATTTCTTATTAATTGTAGATCTTCATATCTATACCATTTTCAAAATATTCCACCATATCCATGTAAAAAGGAATCCATTCTGGTCTACTTTGCATAGCAAATTTTTGATACAAACTACTTTCTTTAATAAACTCTTTTTCTATTTGTTGAACTTCTTGCAACACTTCTTCATTCACTGAAATTTTAACCTTACTGAATACTAAACTAAATTAAATTAGCACCTCTATGCAAAACTTATACATCTCCAGTCCCTCTACTTTGATGGTTAGAGTGGGATTTAACCTTGCTTTTTACTTGTGTATGTGACCTTAAAATCATTGTCTTGCAGTGGTAAAATAAAATTTTATATGGAATAAAAGTTATTATGAGGTAAACTAATTATAGGGAGTTAAACTAATTATGATAATAAGGCTAATTGGGAGGAGGGTCTCTCAGTTCAGAGGCGGAGGTAAAATTTTATTCGGAGTAAAATTATTATGAGGTAAACTAATTATAGGGAGTAAAACTAATTAATTATAATATGCTAATTGGGAGGAGGAGGGATTTACCTATCTATACACTACTTGATTATGTTTGGGAGTATGGTGGGTTTAGGTGAGTCGGGCGTGTCACACCCTTGAATCAGGATTTATAGAATCGAAATTGTATTCTTTAGTTATTCGTGGGGTAATTAATAAATGGCTGACCTCCTTAAAAAATAGAAAGGTGGTGGTTTATATCGACGATTCACAATCAATCAAAATTCACAGTTATCAAAATTTCCTTTTCACAAATTTAAAAGCACAACACCAACGATGAATCAAGAATCAATAAAATGCTGTGCATCTTATTCCTTGTGCAAATTACTAAAAAAATACATCGGAATGACGAGTCAGTTACTGAGAATCAGGTTAAATTAGCACGAATACACAAACAATGTTTCAATAGCACAACAATAGACAAAAAACATTAATTGAACTACAATGACGCCAAGGTTATATAATAAAGATCACAATTATTTTAAAATTCGATAAACCCAATCATATAATTTAAAAAAGAAGAATACTGTAAATGATAGAACAGGCATTATTGGTGGTTTATGTAAGTCGCATTTATAATAACCTTAAACAACAAAAATGTGTTATCCCCTTGATCACATTTAAACAATACGTTACATATCAGAAGATAAAAAAGTCATTGTAGAAAACCATAATAAAAATTTAATCCAATAATAATATTCCTAACTCTTTATAGTTTGTTTTATTACTAATTTCTTTTCATGTTTTATTTCTTCTAAAAATATGTGTCTAAGATTGCCATACGATAAAATAAAAAGAACAAATTCCTGTCAATAACTATTCAGAAATAACAATACAGAAATCGATATTAGTAGCAATTAGAACATTATGATTTCAAGGTTAGTTTTAAAATGTTTTACTGTTTGTACTGTCTGAATGTCAGAAGTGCTTTTTAAAATATATTGTTTATTATTATTTTATCTTCATATAATCAAATTGTAATTTATTCCAGATAAAATAAAGAAATATTTTAAAAATGCTTTGAAAATGCCCATAACAAAGGCAAAACGTCAAAATAAATTATGTTCTTTTAATTAATGAACCTAAACATAATAAATAAGGATAAATTCAAATGCTTTTAAAGTTTTTGCATAATATGGTAATTGGTATTATGGTATATTTTAGCATTGTAAGGATATGATAATGATAAATTTTATTTAAAGTTCTGATATGTTAACTTCTTTATGCAGCATTATTTCTGGTGATCCTTGGAATTCTTGGACAGACTGCTGGGGCACACAGGCTATGGGCGCATGGTAGCTTTAAGGCCACCAAGAGCCTAAAAGTACTTTTGATGCTATGTCAATCTCTTACTGGACATGTACGTACCTTTTACTAGATTGCTATATATCTTCGAAACAAGCAAAGAGAACACGAAGAAATAAAATTAATGCCAAGCTTAGGCTTAGCTTTAATTTTATTCAAGTTTTAAAGTATTAAATAAAGGTTTTACTTAGGTAAGACACAAATCAGAGTTTTGTGGCAAAGCCAAAATGGAGAACTATAATACACTTACGGGCATAGAAATAGACCTACCTCACAATATTGAAATTGAATGAATTTATTTTTAGAAACCAAGCATAAGTTTAAATAAAAAAATTGTCAATCTTGATTGATTTAGGTTAACTTTAAAGGGTATTAAGTAGTAGGGAAATTCTTTCGGTCTATAGGTAGTATAGTAAAAATGCAAAGAAATAAATTTTTCGCTAGTGCAATAAAAGACCGTCAAGAGAAAACTCAAAAGAGAATTTTTGATTCTGGTCCAGGTACCTTCCTGCTGCGATTTGTGGGTTCTTACTCTTCATCAGGCAGGCTTACACCCAGGGCGGCTGAAAAATTATCCACGTTTTAACACAATCAATATTAGACCCTTGTCATCCATCAATGATTCTATATGGGTGACATATAGTTGCTCGCGCCAACTAGCTCGCCCAGGGTGTGTGCACTGAAATTGAATTCGGCTGCTAACACACTTTAATAAGTTGAATTTCTTTGACAGTTCAAGTGCACAACTGTACGAAAAGATAGGCAAATTCTTTTAGTTTAGAGATATTTTATTAAAAATACAAAGAAATACATTTTTCGTTAGTGCAATACAAGACCATAGAAAAACTCAACAAAAAGAGACTATTTTTGATTCTGGTTCACGTGCCCTCCTTCCATCGCGAATTCTGGGGCATTATCCTTCATTAGGCAGTATTGCACCCAGGGTGGCTGAAGAACAGACCAGGTTTTACCAGAATCAAAATCAGACCATTTACATACATCAATTAGTTTTGTATGGATATAAGATGTAGGTTTGCTAGCCAACTGCCAACTAGCTCACCCAGTGTGTGTGCTCTGAAATTGCATTCGGCTGCTAACACAACATAAAATGTCAATGCGAATTTATTTGACAGGTTCACCACTTTACGTAAAGATAGAGAAATTTCTCTACTTTTACTTACATAGTACGTTGTCTTGGTGCCGTTTTAAGAGGAACAATTTAATAAAAGCACAAGCGCCACTAATGTTACTACACATTATGTATAGTAATCGTAACTGAATCAATAAAACTGGCTCCAGTAAATTAAATAACCAAGATACGAACTGAATAAATCGCAAGCGTTTTTTATAGACAAACCCTAACGTTACAGCTGGACATGATTTCGTGTGAGAGACATTTTGTTGAACTGTATTTAATATACTTAGTAGACAAGTAGATTGTGCAGCAGGACTTTTGCGACAAAACTACTTGTTATTTCTTATGAAGTTTCAATTTGCATTTTTGGTGCCATTTTAGGGCGTGGTCACTTTTTCCCTAGGCAGAATTTATGGCAAAGGTTGGTACGATACCAACAAAAATCTTTTCCGTATGTAATAGATATTTGCGCACTCTGTATAAAAGCATTTATAGGAATAATGACCCTACCACATCCCATAACTTTGATATCAAATCCAGCTCCTTCCAGACCAATCCAAATCCAAAATGAGCTGCCAATTTACATGTATATATATATATATATATATATATATATATATATATATATATATATATATATATATATATATATATATATATATATATATGGATATAGTGCACTCAATTCCAGGAAATGGCATAAAATCCAGTCCAGCTCCAAATGAGCTTTCAAAATGATTCCACAACACCCACTCTTCACCCTACCAAATCCCCCCACTCTCCACCCTACCAAATCCACTCACTCTTCACCCCACCAAATCCCCAACTCTTCACCCCACCAAATCCCCCACTCTTCACCCTACCACTTCCCCCCCACTCTTCACCCCATCAAATCCCCCCACTCTGATATCAAATCTAGCTCCATAGGAACTTTCAAAACCATTCCTCCTACCAGCTTTTCCCCTCACCACTTTTATTGCTATAAATTTCCAGTATTTAACACAATCCAGAAAGGTAAAAAAATACACTGTAATCTTTAGTCCTTTGATTTGTACCATTTTGTTACCTTAAAATTAATTTTTTATTTAATAACCCACGTATATAGACTTCAAGCCTAAGTACTAACGTACGATACCAACAAAAATCTTTTCCGTATGTGATAGATATTTGCGCACTCTGTATAAAAATATTTATAGGAATAATGACCCTACCACATCCCATAACTCTGATATCAAATCCAGCTCCTTCCAGACCAATCCAAATCCAAAATGAGCTTCGAATTTACATATATATATATATATATATATATATATATATATATATATATATATATATATATATATATATATATATATATATATATAGATATATCTAGCGAGCAAGGTGCCGCTTTCCATGTAAAAATCGGGGTAAGACTGGCCTCCGCGGCACATTGGCCTCCGGTAGACGGAGGCCAATTGGACATTGACCTGAAAACTCATAATTGCCTATAAAATATTACAAGTAACAAGAAAATGGTGGAATTGGCCGGAGCCCAATTTAGGCCAAATCTGCATAAAACTATACATCGTAGTCTGGTGTGTCTACCGTCTGGTGGCTCTGTCGTCGGTCACCAATATACATGAGCAATCTAGATAGCGGCTAACCTGACCTCCAAGAATCGTGGCAACATTGCCGATAAATTGAAGACAAATGTGCTATTCTTGTTATTTCCACTTTCGGGAGATCTTATAAAGATGATGGTGCTTTGACTAATTAGAGTTACGTTAGTTATAGGAGGTTTTATATAAATTTTATTCGGCCCTATACTTTGCCTTCTACTTATAATACAAATTTTAAAGTATCTATATGATTTAAAATAATCATGTAAATAAAGTGATAAATTCATTTAAAATAGAGATTGGTAAATTTTCTAACAATTGCTTTCTATTTATTTACGTGAAAATAAAATGCAAAGGATAATTTTATGAAATAAAACTATGCTTAATTAAGATAATAATTGTTATTTGGAGGCATATTATACACAGAGTCTGCCGAAGAACATGTTATAAATAAAAATTTTGTTTGTTCCTATAATTTGTCAAATATTTTTCTGCAGGGAATAAGATCTGTTTTTAAGAATAGTTTGCTACTTTAACTACGTAAAATACTCTGAAAAATACACACATCTTTTATAAAATTTTAGAATATCTAATTGTGTGTAATAAATGTTAAGAAAATTAACATGGGGGGGAGGGTATAAATAAAAAGAAGCGGCTGGGAATTTTTCCAAGATAATGTGATTTTCGGGGTTATTGAGCTTGTCTAACGGTTGTTAAAAAATATAACGGGGGGGGGGGGGGATGGGATAAAAAGGCGCTGCTGGGAATTTCACCAAAAATGTTAGATGTATCATTTTTGGGGTTATTAAGGTCCGAAAATCTAATTCTGTCTAACAGATGGTAAAAAAAAATAACGGAAAGCGGTGGATAAAAAGAGAGCGATTGACAATTTATTCCAACAATATGCCACTTTCGGCGTTATTAAGGTCAGAAAATCTAATTCTGTGTAATAGATGTTAAGAAAGTTAACGTGGGGAGGGGGGGGGGGGAATAAGAAGCGACTGGCAATTTTATCAAAAACGTTCACTTATGTAATTTTCGGTGTTATAGATGTAAAAAATCCAATTTTGTCTAACAGATGTTAAAAAAGATATCGGGAAGGGGGGATAAAAGGGAACGACTGAAAATTTCTCCAAAAGTGATAAATATCAATTTCTTGATTATTGAGGTCATAAAATGTAATTTTGCTTAGTGTATGTTAAAAAAATTAACGGGGGGGGGATAAAATAGAGCAGCTGGAATTTTTTTCAAAATTGTTAAACGAGTCATTTTTGGGATTATTGGGGTCATAAAATCAAATTTTATTGAACAAATTAACGGGGGGGGGGGGGGAGCGGTTAACATTTTTTCCAAAAATGTTGTAATTTTTGGGGAGATTAAGGTCAAAAATATAATTATGTGTTAAGAAAAATGTTAAGAAAAATTAATGGGGGGGGGGGGGGGGGCGATTGGCAATGTATTCAACAATGTTAACCAGTGTAACATTTTCGGGGTTATTAGATCAGAAAAGCTAATTTTGTGTAACAGATGTTATAAAAATTAACTGCGGGGCGGGGGTTTGGAATTTCGTCTAAAATGTTAACTGATATGTCATTTTTGGGGTTATTGAGGTCAAAAAAGCTAATATAACATGACTATTACAAATTCAAAGCGAGGGAGATAAGACGAAGGGAGAGGGGAAGAATGGGTGCACTAAAAAGAAAAAACAAATATTTTATAAAAATGAATAAAATTAAGTTGACAAATATTATGTATTTCATACTTTTCAGTGCTTTTCCTTTGGTGAAGTTGTTTCATTTTGTGAAAAAATTGAAATATTTTTAATAGCAATAATTCATAAATACAACGTGGCAAAATCTAATATTAATTTAATTTCATTTACGGTCCAGTGGTGGCTCCTGGAATTTCAGATTGTCTTATCTCAGTTCCTACGCATGCGACCCACACCAAATTATAAGATGTTACTGCTGGGTATTCTACCATCATTTTCGTGAAAAAATATTTAATTTTAAAATTTGCGAAAAAAAGTTAGTTTTTTGGGCCGCTTCACCTGAGATCTGAGATAGATCTGAAGAAAATTTTACTCTCATGTTTTTTTCATAACTTTAATCAGATTTTATCGGTAGAATTCAAATTTCATTGAATTACCTCTAATATCCTGATTAATTAGGTTTTAAAATTTTGACCCTAAAATATTTTGTCTAAGAAATAACTAAAAATGTCATTTCTTTAAGGAAAATTAGAATATTTTCACCAAATTTGGAATTTGTCGATAAAATTTGATATACTTTATGAAAAAATATGGTAAGTAAAGTTTTCTTCAGAACTTTCTCAGATCTCAGGTGAAGCGGCCCAAAAAATTAACTTTTTTTCGCAAATTTTAAATCTTAATATTTTTTACGAAAATGTTTATAGGGTACCCAATAGTAACATCCTATAATTTAGTGTAAGTCCCATGCGTAGGAACTGAGATACGACACATCTAAAATTTCAGGTGCCCCCACTGCATTTACTTAGCTTTTCTATCAGTTCCCTGTGTTCGACCCCGATTTTGCGTCATGTTATATTGAAATTCCTCTAGATACGAGTATAACTAACCTAACATAACCTAACCTAACTCATGTTTCATATATTCATAATCATGACATCAAACTACACTATTATCACCTATACCACGCGGACGAAGTCGTGGGAGAAAGCTAGTTATGCCAAGCTTTTTTTACTGTACCACTAACTACTTTTAATTAACAAATTAGGACGCCTATTTAGTTCTTAAATTTATTGTTCGGTAAATTCCATATCTTGCATCGTTTTGAAATTATGTAATAAATTAGTCATTCGTTTATCCTTTTTAAAAAGTTTTAAAACGGCAAATACCAACGGATATTTGGCTAAATATTATATATAAAAGGCGATGTCCTATTAAACAAAAAGCAAGAAAAATTGTTTTTAAATAAAGCGCAGAATATAGCCGAGTATCAAGGTAATTCAGGTCTGTTCCAAAAAAATAGTTTTGGTTAGTCAAAAGGTCTGGATCAGCATGTATTCCGAAAACAAAGCATTTTAGGACATACATATGGACTTCTTTAACTTACAATCAGCCTAGGAATCACATTCTGAAATATTCTCTACATATTTAATATCACCTTGTACAGTAAAATATCCCCTCCCGCATATCATAATATCCTGACAAGGGGAATTTATCCGTTACTAGAGATTTATTTGGCAGTCTACATAATGAATTTTCTGTTATTATTAGAAACCTACATATATTAACCACAAGACCAGAAAAAATTATTAAATATTTAATTTATTAAAATTAAAAAAAAATAAAAATTTTGTCTGATGCATTCGATTAACTTTATTTTTTAACATATTTTCAAATACTAAATTCTTTGCTAAATAAAATGCTTTAAAATCGTTATTTCTCTTCGCAAATATTTTTAATTTCTAGTGACCTTTAGGCCGGCGCCGCGCCGGCCGCACATGAAAACAGTAGAGTTTCATGTTTCCTGTTTCGCGTTTCAAGTTTCTTTGATGTGCAGCCGGCCTAAGAGTTTCCATTCCTATTATTTTGTTTCTTTTAGCCTTGCTGTTCTGAAAAAAAAACTATACGGTGAACCAAAAAAATACGATAATTTTATTACAAAGTGAATTTTTGAAAAAAAGAAACTTATTCGCTGAAAGTAAAGTTAGTAAAACAAATATTAATTAATAATTATTAAGTTTATTTAAATGCTGTATCTCCTAGAACAAGAACTTCTAAGATTTATTGACTTTCAGTTCTATACAATTCAATTTCTATGTTTCTAAAATGTTGATTTTTAAGATTTTCTATTTCTTATTTTTGGCACATTGCCTCGGAGGATCAAAAATCGTACGTTTGCAAGTACTCGACACGTCACAGTTTGATATATCAAAACACTACACAGACACTAATATGTTTATTTGGCATTTATTGTGACATTTTGTCACGTGAAGAAAGCGGACAGTCATCAATGATAACACGATTTCGACGTTGGTCTGGAGAAATTATTGTCTGTGCAACTGGGTAAATATGTTTAACTTTTCTAATATGATTATAAAATGAAAGATAGCCGATAACAATGATTGTTGTCATTATCTTGACAATGACTAACAATCAAATTTATCCTATAATCATAAATTAAAGGTTTTTATTTAGACCGCGAGACTGACCAGCAAGAGATTTTTTTTTAAATTCCCCCTCTGTATTACACAGCAAAGAAAACTAAAATTTTAAATGCAATCTTATGCCACGTGGTACCTCATTTTAAAGGCCTTCAAAAAAGAAATATTTTACCGCGGCGCAAACCCTAGGTCCGTATCTTAATTTTTTTAAATGGCAAGCCTATAGAAATTAAAAATCGTGAAAAAAAGATTAAAAATTTAAAAGTTGTTCAAAATGACCACCATGAACTTCTTGGCAGTAATAAAGTCGATTTTGGAACTCTGCCAAGAAATAAAATCGACTTCATTACTGCCAAGAAGTTTATGGTGGTCATTTTGAACAACCGTTACAATAGTTATAAAGGTATTTAAATTTTAAATTTTTTCACGATTTTTAATTTGTAAAGGTTTGCCATTTAAGAACAAATTAAGATACAGACCTCGGGTTCGCGGTAAAATGTTTCTTTTTTGAAAACCTTTAAAATGAGGTGCCACACAGCATAGGGTTGCATTTAAAATCTTTGACGTTGAATAGTTTTAGAGAAAATCGCCTGTGACAGACGGACGGACACCGAAGTGATTCCATAAGTATTCCGTTTCACGAAACACTAAAAAGTAGATTTATTAACCAGTAAGATACACATAAAATTTGATACCTCTATATTTACTAATAGAAAAGATATTTGTCCATTCTAAGACTTCTTAGACACCCTGTATATTATATTACTTTAACTGAAGGCTTTTCGTCTTTCGCATTTTCAAATTACACAATGTACTTAGGTAAATAACTATTTGTATTTTAGTTTCTAATCGGACCCAAATTTTATTTACAAATAGTGTAGAGACACCCCTGGCATGGGCACCCGCAGACTTTTTTCTGATGGGGGGGGGGGGGCAAAATAAGAAAATAATAACACCTATATATTTTTAAAGACTTTATTTGTAGTGATTTATACAAATACACTAATAATTACAAACAGACAAAATTCGGTCAAGTGCAAGCTATACTTGCACAATTAGTATTCCGTGCCATCAGCCCCCCACTTAACCTGAGCACATCTTGACCGTCCGTTCTTCGTCCATCTGCCGCGCTACCCGCTGCCGACGGCACCAACGCCGTATCACGTCGCGTATGCACGGAGCTAAGTGGGGGAGCGTGTCGAGTGAGCCAAATTAAAAATTTTAAACAAGGTTGTAACAACAAAAGTTGTTCCTTACATTGTGAGAAATGTTTTTTGTCGAAAAACTTTTTCTCTAGAACCAATGGTTCAGCTGTTATAAGAAAATAAACAATTTAATTGTTTATAACAATTGTTCGCGCAAGAATTTTTCAACCCTGATAATTTTAGCTCAATCTACACCTGTTTCTTAATGTTCATGATTTTTTTCAGATTTTTCTGAGCAATTCTTTTGGTCATGAGGGTGGGGGACAGCAATTTTTATGCGTTTCTCCTGAAAATTGTTAAAAAAAAGGCATACAAAAGACATCATATATATCGTTGAATTCGTGCTTCAATAAGCTTTCATTTGACACTCCACACGATGCCCTTTTTTTTCATATCTTAATCTCCCCTAGAATCAAAATTCAACTTTTTATACTTCACATCTATGATTGGGCCACCACACTCTATGTCTGTGCTAAATTTCAAATTTTTACGGCGAATGGTTTCAGAGAAAATCGCCTGTGACAGATGGACACCGAAGTGATTCCATTTTGCTAATTTTAGCACGGAACACTAAAAAAACATGTTAAAAACTTCTTCATAAAATAAACATGCCGCCTGCAGAAAATGCATAGTAATTTGGCTGCCAGCTGCATTGAGTTAATACTGGGTTTAAATAATAGTCCTAATTCTAATTGAATTTTTTGTACGTGGCATTCTAAAGGTGTCCCATCATTAGAAAATTAGACAACATTTATCATAAAAAGAGATATTTATTATAAAAATAATAGATATCTGGCAATTCGTCCAACAAAAAGTACGAAGTATGACAATCCGACAATCTCAGGGGCTGTCACGGTCCCCCTGGCCCTCCTCTGTGGGCGCCCATGGCCCCTGGAATCACCTATGTTTAAAACTCTTGTTTGTGAAATATAACTATAAATGTGATTTATTGCGAAAATTCTAGGGTAATTTCTACTCCTTGAATAACAAATATTAGTAGTTAAAAAATCTATGTCCTTTATTTTTTGATCTCCTATATTACTCGTCCCTGTATACCAAATTTCTTTAATAATAACTCGTTCTGTCGGTCTTCAGATATAACAAAGTAACATTAATCTAAAATAAATGCTGTGCTTTGCTTTTTACAGTCTGACAACACTGTACGGATCCCACTTTACCAAAAAATGGTATATACAGAAGCCAAAGTATGCCAAATTATGAATAATTATGTAGGGTATACGGGTGGATGCCAACCTTACCGTCTGTTGTACGGAGGACAACCAGACCTTTGCACGAAATCCTAATATACAGGGAGTATATTCGTGTATATAGGGTGGACGCTAACTTGTGCTATTTTTGGGCGGATGCCATTTTGACCGTCAGATATATATATATATATATATATATATATATATATATATATATATATATATATATATATATATGGATATAGTGCACTCAATTCCAAGAAATGACATCAAATCCAGTCCAGCTCCAAATCAGCTTTCAAAATGATTCCACAACACCCCCTCTTCACCCTACCAAATCCCCCCACTCTCCACCCTACCAAATCCACTCACTCTTCACCCCACCAAATCCCCCACTCTTCACCCCACCAAATCCCCCACTCTTCACCCTACCAAATCAAGCCATTCTGGTATCAAATCTAGCTCCAAAGGAGCTTTCAAAACCATTCCTCCTACCAGCTTTTCCCCTCACCACTTTTATTGCTATTTTCCAGTATTTAACACAATCCAGAAAGGTAAAAAAATACACTGTAATTTTTAGTCCTTTGATTTGTACCATTTTATTTACCTTAAAATTAATTTTTTATTTAATATAATATACCCACGTATATAGACTTCAAGCCTAAGTACTAACGTACGATACCAACAAAAATCTTTTCCGTATGTAATAGATATTTGCGCACTCTGTATAAAAATATTTATAGGAATAATGACCCTACCACATTCCATAACTCTGATATCAAATCCAGCTTCTTCCAGACCAATCCAAATCCAAAATGAGCTTCCAATTTATTGCGAAAATTCAAGGGCAATTTCTACTCCTTGAATAACAAATATTAGTAGTTAAAAAACCTATGTCCTTTATTTTTTGATCTCCTATATTACTCGTACCTGTATACCAAATTACTTTAATAATAACCAGTTCTGTCGGTCTTCAGATATAACAAAGTAACATTAATCTAAAATAAATGCTGTGCTTTGCTTTTTACAGTCTGACAACACTGTACGGATCCCACTTTACCAAAAAATGGTATATACAGAAGCCAAAGTATGCCAAATTATGAATAATTATGTAGGGTATACGGATGGATGCCGATCTTACCGTCTGTTGTACGGAGGCCAACCAGACCTTTGCACGAAACCCTAATATACTGGGAGTATATTCGTTTATATAGGGTGGACGCTAACTAGTGCTATTTTTGGGCGGATGCCATATTGACCGTCAGATATGTATATATATATATATATATATATATATATATATATATATATATATATATATATATATATATATATATATATATATATATGGATATAGTGCACTTAATTCCAAGAAATGGCATAAAATCCAGTCCAGCTCCAAATGAGCTTTCAAAATGATTCCACAACACCCACTCTTCACCCTACCAAATCCCCCACTCTCCACCCTACCAAATCCACTCACTCTTCACCCCACTCTTCACCCCACCAAATCCCCCACTCTTCACCCGACCAAATCAAGCCACTCTGATATCAAAAATCTAGCTCCAAAGGATCTTTCAAAACCATTCCTCCTACCAGCTTTTCCCCTCACCACTTTTATTGCTATTTTCCAGTATTTAACACAATCCAGAAAGGTAAATAAATACACTGTAATTTTTAGTCCTTTGATTTGTACCATTTTATTTACCTTAAAATTAATTTTTTATTTAATATAATATACCCACGTATATAGACTTCAAGCCTAAGTACTAACGTACGATACCAACAAAAATCTTTTCCGTATGTAATAGATATTTGCGCACTCTGTATAAAAATATTTATAGGAATAATGACCCTACCACATTCCATAACTCTGATATCAAATCCAGCTCCTTCCAGACCAATCCAAATCCAAAATGAGCTTCCAATTTATTGCGAAAATTCAAGGGCAATTTCTACTCCTTGAATAACAAATATTAGTAGTTAAAAAATCTATGTCCTTTATTTTTTGATCTCCTATATTACTCGTACCTGTATACCAAATTTCTTTAATAATAACCAGTTCTGTCGGTCTTCAGATATAACAAAGTAACATTAATCTAAAATAAATGCTGTGCTTTGCTTTTTACAGTCTGACAACACTGTACGGATCCCACTTTACCAACAAATGGTATATACAGAAGCCAAAGTATGCCAAATTATGAATAATTATGTAGGGTATACGGATGGATGCCAACTTTACCGTCTGTTGTACGGAGGCCAACCAGACCTTTGCACGAAACCCTAATATACAGGGAGTATATTCGTGTACGTGTTGGACGCTAACTAGTGCTATTTTTGGGCAGATGCCATTTTGACCGTCAGATATATATATATATATATATATATATATATATATATATATATATATATATATATATATCTACATATATATATATATATATATATATATATATATATATATATATATATATATATATATATATATATATATATATATATATATATATATATATATATGTTTGAACGTAGACTTTCACGGATGGAGAAATGTGAAGAAATATTGGTCCGGGAGTACATCCGTTCGTTTGTTAAATTCCTATTGGAATCTGGCAGACGTTTCGCCAAGGTCTCACTTGGCATTATCAATGCTTACTCGTTGCTGTCAAGTCGTAAACGGATCAGTTTACGACTTGACAGCAACGAGTAAGCATTGATAATGCCAAGTGAGACCTTGGCGAAACGTCTGCCAGATTCCATTAGGAATTTAACAAACGAACGGATGTACTCCCAGATCAATATTTCTTCATATATATATATATATATATATATATATATATATATATATATATATATATATATATATATATATATATATATATATATATGGATATAGTGCACTCAATTCCAAGAAATGTCTCCACCCTACCAAATCCACTCACTCTTCACCCCACCAAATCCCCCACTCTTCACCCTACCAAATCAAGCCACTCTGATATCAAATCTAGCTCCAAAGGAGCTTTCAAAACCATTCCTCCTACCAGCTTTTCCCCTCACCACTTTTATTGCTATTTTCCAGTATTTAACACAATCCAGAAAGGTAAAAAAATACACTGTAATTTTTAGTCCTTTGATTTGTACCATTTTATTTACCTTAAAATTAATTTTTTATTTAATAACCCACGTATATAGACTTCAAGCCTAAGTACTAACGTACGATACCAACAAAAATCTTTTCCGTATATAATAGATATTTGCACACTCTGTATAAAAATATTTATAGGAATAAAATTCTCGTATTTACTTTTATTTGTGGTCACGATGCTTTTATTTTGTTGAGCTGGTCGTCTGCATATTGATTTTTACCTTTAACTGCAAAAAGCGTTAAAGATTTTTTTATAAAATGTTATGGACATGGTGCAGCTGCATATCATCAAAAAATACGAAATGTTACTTAAAAGAAAAAAGCAAAGCAGGCGAAGTAGATTATAAAGTTTATTGCCGTATCAGAAAAAGCTGCATCTTGTATATTCAAATGTATGCAAATGTATGCAAATGCATGCAAATGTAAAAGAAAAAAACCTTAACTATATCGATGCCAATATTTTTAAGACTTGAACTTTTATTTTTTCTTACAGGCATTTTAAAATCTCTGGTGAACTTTTATTTTTTCTTACACGCAGCTCGCTTTACTTCTTTTTTGTTCTTTGCGTATACATTTTAAATTACAGGGGGGAGTGGAGAATTTTTTCTTTTTTGTTCAGAGAGTATATATTGACGAATAGCACTAAAGTACTTTATTCAATCGAAACAAATCCTAAGAGTAGGCAGTACTCTTTTTGAAAAAAATTAAAAAAATGTACTCCAAACCAAATATTAAACAACTTGCACGATTAAGTGGCCGAATCAACATTTTAGAAAATATAGTAATAAGACCGGCTAGAGATGAAATCAGCGAAGCAGTTCAAAATCTAATAAACCAAGAACTTCCTGAAAATTTATTGGAAGACGCATTTAACTTGGAAGATATAATCCAAAATCAACCAGAACCAAATGTGAACCAAATACCTGTCCAGGATGTCTATGTAGTCCAGTCTGCTGTCCAGGACATCGCTGTAGTCCAACCCGCTGCCCAGGAAATTGCAGTCCACGCTGACGTCCAGGAAATTCCAGAAAGTCCAATCCAGGAAATTCCAGGAAGTCCAGTCCAGGAACGTCTTATTCTTAATGATGTAGAAATGCTAGATGATATCACGGAAAGACGCGCATTACTTGCTCTGGAAACAGAAACGCAGTTAGATGAAATAAAATTAACCAGATTAGAGATGGAAAGGCGCCTCACCCAGTACACTACCATGATTGCCAACATTAATGAACTTTTAGACCATTTAAAGAAACGTGAAAAAGCGGTAATGGAAAATCGCGCATCTATTTTAGAAAGTGAAAGACTCATTGATATTATTAATAATAATCATTTGTAATGGTTTTTAGATTTAGTGATATTTTTTCATATATAATAATACTTATTTCATGTTTAATTTTTCGTTTGTATTCTATAGGCATATTACTTCATAAAACTGATCTTTGTTACAAAAAATAACTCTACCTTTCGAATTTGTTGTATACATTTTTGCATCTACTTTTTTCAAAAAGGGCACTACCCACTATTAGGATTTGTTTTGATTGAATAAAAAAATTTTAAACACTACTTGTTTTATTTTACCTAATAAATATAGGAAAATATTTTTCTCATAGAATTTAAAAATACAGATTGTCATTACAAATTGTTTTTAAAGTAAGCTTGCAAACTTAAGACATATCCGTGTTCTCGTACTCACCTATTTTTTCTATAAAAGATTTCATTTCTCGAACTCTTAACACTAAAAACTTCCATAAACAAAAACGACATATTCAGCAATTATTTTAATTACCTACTACTTAATAACAAGATCGAAAACAAACTAAATCGGTCATTCATACCAATTAGCGTCATCTGCGGCCGGTTGAATTAATTAAATTTTACGTACTGGAAATCGAGAAGGTTGCGTGAAGAAATCATATAAAAACTCATATTTTTATGACACGACCAAAACTTGTTAGCCTCGTAAACTTAAAGGTTTAAATGAAATTAAAAAGTTAAAAAATACACTGTAATTTTTACTCCTTTGATTTGTACCATTTTATTTATTAACCTTAAAATTAATTTTTTATTTAATAACCCACGTATATAGAAACACACTGCATACAGCTTTCGCGGAAATTTAGCATAACCATCCCAAAAACATCAAGAAAACACACATTTTATCGCATTGTATGTATATTCAACCAAATTAATCTTAATCTACAAGCAATAAAAAAATATTAAAGGGTAAAAATAATGTTATCGCTCACTAACTCAACAGCACAGGAAGACATGTGAAAAAATTCTCTCATAGTACGCATGTATGATCCTAAACCTAAGCATCAAAGATTTATACCTTACCCATAAACTTTGCAAATTAAAAAAAACTTCAAAACACTTTATTTGTCATCTTCGCGATGCGCATAGCGTAAGAGCACTTTCAAAAAAATGTCCCAGCAACAGATCACTAAATATAAAAATCTATCAACTGAGGTACTTTATTTAGAGTGCTCAAATGAAAGCTTATGGAAGTATATTGACAGAAGCACAAAATTCCACTACATCTTTTAACACGAATTAACAGCAATTAGATGCAAAAATTGTAGGAAAAATTAATTCGAACCACCGTACTTTGTGTTATATTATGTTCACTCTCTGAGAAATTTAGTCAGCCAGATTTTGCGGGATACTAAAATTGCTATACCTTGCAGAACCAGTGTTGCCAGATGAATTTTTCAAGAAGTGGTAGCACTTGGCCCAAAATAGTGGTAGAAAACGGTAGATTGAGTCTAGTGTGATAGTGTGAACTAAATAGTATATTCCTATCGTTCTCAGGTGAACAACCTTAAGACGTGCAGAGTATTATAGAAATTTAAATTTCGATATGTTTAGAAGGAGATAAACATATTGTCATACTGAAAATACTTTTATAATAATTTAGATATTGACACGGAAAGAGGGTAACAAAGTCGTCATTATATTATTCTGGGACGCGTCAAGTTAAAGAACAAAGATTTTAATCCGACATTTCGAGCTGCTACAATTAAGTGTACCGATCTAAGATCAAATTTATGAAAAATAGCCTCAGAGGATGTTTGATTGCTTAGCGTCAAAGTGTACTGGATTAATACTTTTTTGGTGTTGTCGACATAAACGTTCAGATTCACTAAGAAAGTTTAAGATTTAGTATTGGTTTAAAGTAAGATGTTCTAGTTGATCAGTTATGCGTTGCCAGGTTTTTGTTCATTCGAAAACTACCATCAAGAGCAAGATTTTTGAAAACTACCGAAGAGTTTAAGCAGAAAATTTACATACCCTTTTTAAGTATTTTTATAACTATTTAGTTAACTTTTTTTACTTTAGCTAGTTTAAATTTAGTAGATTTCTTTAACAACGATACTATAAATTAGGTGTCGAAGCGTCAAAAAAAACTTTTTAATCAGATTAGGTCTTAGAAAAAGCTTAAAAATGCATTATTTATTCCATATCAAAATATTGTCTTTTCACAACTAAAGGTGAAACACTTGACTTTCTTATCTGAGACAGTCCACGAAAACTTCAAACCTAAGTACTAACGTGTCGTGGGAGTCTGAAGAGAGAAGAAAAAATGTGATCCATTGACACAGGATTTAAAGGATTGAAGAGTGGGATGGAGCAGGGAAAACATCTGCAGACAATTTGATCCATAATCTGGAGGCCCTTGCATACGTAACACGCCTTTTGTTGTTCTATTATAAACAATTAAGGGTGATAATAATTATAGCGGTGAGGTCATCAAAACAAAATCCGTGTAAGTATCGATAGAAAATGGATAAATAAGAGAGTTTTCTTGGGAGGACTGAGTTAATGATTAGTCGAATGGCTCTCATTTGGAGGTCTTGGTTGGGAAACATAAAGAGTGTGTAATTAGGCATGGACGAAATAGTTTTCTGGCTCGAAAGAGAAAACCAAGCTTTTAGCTGACGATGTGGGTGATAGTTAAATCTAATTTCAATTTGGTATAGGTAATAAACAATATTATATAGATAAAGTGGAAAAATCTGAAACCAAAGTTAGAAAAATGGATATTTTATACCTTCTTGTACATTATTTTTTATACGTTAGAACTATGTAATGTTTGAAACAAATGGTAAAACGGCAGCTTGTGTGCAAGAAGTAGCATAGGGAGAGAGCGAGAAAGTAACATAAGAGAGAGGTGGTAGGTAGGTAGGTATCATAAGAGAGAGGAGAGCTAGTAAAGGAGAGAGGTATCATAGGAGAGAGGAGAGCTAGTAAAAGAGAGGCAGCATAAGAGAGAAGGGTGGTAGGGAGAGGTAGTAAAAGAGAGAGGTGGCATAGGAGAGAGGAGAGCTAATAAAAGAGAGGTAGCATAAGAGAGAGGTGGCATAAGAGAGAGCTAGCATAAGAGAGGTAGCATAGGAGAGGTAGTAAAAAGGAGAGAGAAATCCGAATACATTCGAAAATACTCACTAAAACCAGTCATAGAACTTGATGAAAAACAAGAAGAAGAAGCTCATTGTTTTTATCATTCTAAATCACCATGTTATATCAGAAGTATGTAAATATATGTTACAGACTTCTGCAGCTTTTCCATATTTTCTATTCCATGCATTCATCATATGTATAAAATCTTTCGAATCCATACTCGGCTTCATGGGCAGCATCAAATTTTAAGTTTCTAAAGTCATGTGATAGATTCTTTATAGCACTTGTTAGGTTATATGCTACTCGTTGAGATGTATATGCTAACCACATCTTGTATGAGTATGTGAGACTTAAAATAAGTTCAGAGCTTTAAATATTAATTTAGGATAGGAGGTGGGAGGAATAAGAGCTGGGAGGAATAAAAAGGAAAAATATATTTTAAAATTTTATTTTTCAATACAACTTTTTACAAATTCATTACATGCGAATATTTCTACATCCTCCACAATACAATCTGAGTAAAAGTTTAGTAATCCTGAAACACAGCAAACATTACTGTTTGTGTTTGTCAATGGTGAGATAATATCATACAGATTTTGCATTAAGTCACCATTTTGTGGCGGACTTTTAAACATTTTTCTTATAGTTATCTGGAAACAAAAAAATCTGCTAAGTATTAATAATTAACAAAAAAGTGTGTAAAATTTAGCAAATAGCTATGTAAATATAAATACTCTTTCAATTTATTAGTAGCACTAGTGTACTTGCATCCGAAAAAATTAAGAGTTTTAGGAGATATTCTTCCTTTAAAACACTGACACTCGAGTGTGTTTAAATTAAACGAAAAATTTCCTTACTTAGTCTTATCAATGAAAAGGCGATTACCTACCATTACTGTAATACTCTTTGGGGACAAATTAGGATGATGTGATAAATGCACACACAATTTGTGAATAATTACTCTCATTTGTGAGCATTGGTAGGTTGTAAGTAATTTTGTTACTAAGAGGCGATTGTGAGTTATCGGAAGGTCAACATATATCCACACATACGCGTACATAATATATTCTTAGCAGTTAATGCAGAATTCCGATCTGATAATTTATGAAAAAAATTATTATTTTTAAAAATATTAATTTAAGCATAATTGTCCAAGATCTAGCAGTAATTATAAATATTATGTTATTAACAAAACTACGACTTTACTATTTAGAGTCTTTAAATTGCTATTTAGAAGTTGTGAGTACTTAAGTGTAAGTAATCCGGGTAAATTTGGGGAGTAAATCAAGAAAGACCAGTTGACAACCCTGGTGGGCACATCACTCTTAGCCTAATTTTTAGACTAATAATAGCGAGCGGGTGATATAGGCAGGCCCGGCGCTAGGAGTTTGACCACCTGGGCAAAGTCGAAAAATGCCGCCCTCATAGACCGAAAAATTAACACAATGAAAGACGTTTTTTTTTGGCAAATATATCTTTATACACTATAGTATATAAAACCAGAACATTCATTCAATGCAAGACCACACCACTATTCTACCTACTAACTACAGCTAAGGCTAAGTATATACTACTACTACATATTTTAGAGATATATTTTTTTAAGGAATAATATATACAACCAAACCAGACATAATACCACTATAATGAACTGATGCTTCTGACTACAGATATTCATATACTACTCAAATTCACAACGAAAAATTGGACAAAACAAAATATTTTGGATTTAGCCTCAAAATTTCAAAAAATTTCTTAACTTTTTTCTGAAAAATCATTTATTATTTCTTCGTAGTCTAACCTTTCTGCGATGCTCTATGGATATTATAGCAAGAAAATTTAAACGGTCTTGCTGTATGCTACAACGCTTGTACTCTTCAATTACTTTTAGTTTGGAGAAAGACCTTTCACCTGGTGCGACCGACACCGGCAATGTTAGCAGAATTTTTAAGGAAATCTATACGTTTGGAAAAGTTCCCTCTAATTCATTATCGGTCAAAAATGGGTTCAGGTGTTAATCCATAGTAAGATTTTTGAAATTGTGAAAACATTTCATATAATGATGCAAATTTATTTTTAGCAAAGTCTAACCAGCTATAAACAGCTGGGAGAGCGAGAAAGTAACATAAGAGAGAGGTGTTAGGGAGGGAGGTATTATAACAGAAAGAGATAGCATAGGAGAGCTAGTAAAAGAGAGGTAGCATAAGAGAGAGAGAGAGAGAGAGAGAGAGAGGTCAGGTTTGCGCGTTTTAAGGCTAGCTCAGGTCGAGGGCGCCTCGACCTGAGCTAGCCTTAAAACGCGCAAACCTGTTATGATACCTCCTCTGTTATGATACCTCTCTTTTACTAGCTCTATTATGCTATCTCTCTCTGTTATGATACCTCCCTCCCTAACACCTCTCTCTTATGTTACTTTCTCGCTCTCCCAGCTGTTTTTAGCTGGTTAGACTTTGCTAAAAGTAAATTTGCGTCATTATATGAAATGTTTTCACAATTTCAAAAATCTTACTATGGATTAACACCTGAACCCATTTTTGACCGATAATGAATTAGAGGGAACTTTTCCAAACGTATAGATTTCCTTAAGAATTCTGCTAACATTGCCGGTGTCGGTCGCACCAGGTGAAAGGTCTTTCTCCAAACTAAAAGTAATTGAAGAGTACAAGCGTTGTAGCATACAGCAAGACCGTTTAAATTTTCTTGCTATAATATCCATAGAGCATCGCAGAAAGGTTAGACTACGAAGAAATAATAAATGATTTTGCAGAAAATAAGTTAAGAAATTTTTTCAAATTTTGAGGCTAAATCCAAAATATTTTGTTTTGTCCAATTTTTCGTTGTGAATTTGAGTAGTATATGAATATCTGTAGTCAGAAGCATCAGTTTATCATAGTGGTATTATGTCAGGTTTGGTTGTATATATTATTCCTTAAAAAAATATATCTCTAAAATATGTAGTAGTAGTATATACTTAGCCTTAGCTGTAGTTAGTAGGTAGAATAGTGGTGTGGTCTTGCATTGAATGAATGTTCTGGTTTTATATACTATAGTGTATAAAGATATATTTGCCAAAAAAAACGTCTTTCATTGTGTTAATTTTTCGGTCTATGAGGGCGGCATTTTTCGACTTTGCCCCAGGTGGTCAAACTCTTAGCGCCGAGCCTGCCTATATCACCCGCTCGCTATTATTAGTCTAAAAATTAGGCTAAGAGTGATGTGCCCACCAGGGTTGTCAACTGGTCTTTCTTCATTTACTCCCAAAATTTTCCCGGATTACTTAGAATTAGGTACTCACAACTTCTAAATAGCAATTTAGAGACTCTCTAAATCGTAAAATCGTAGTTTTGTTAATAACATAATATTTATAATTACTGCTAGATCTTGGACAATTATGCTTAAATTAATATTTTTAAAAATAATAATTTTTTTCATAAATTATCAGATCGGAATTTTGCATTAACTACTAAGAATATATTATGTACGCGTATGTGTGAATATATGTTGACCTTCCGATAACTCACAATCGCCTCTTAGTAACAAAATTACTTACAGCCTACCAATGCTCACAAAGAGAGTAATTATTCACAAATTGTGTGTGCATTTACCACATCATCCTAATTTGTCCCCAAAGGGTATTACAGTAATGGTAGGTAATCGCCTTTTCATTGATAAGACTAAGTAAGGAAATTTTTCGTTTAATTTAAACACACTCGAGTGTCAGTGTTTTAAAGGAAGAATATCTCCTAAAACTCTTAATTTTTTCGGATGCAAGTACACTAGTGCTACTAATAAATTGAAAGAGTATTTATATTTACATAGCTATTTGCTAATTTTTACACACTTTTTTGTTAATTATTAATACTTAGCAGATTTTTTTGTTTCCAGATAACTATAAGAAAAATGTTTAAAAGTCCGCCACAAAATGGTGACTTAATTCAAAATCTGTATGATATTATCTCACCATTGACAAACACAAACAGTAAGGTTTGCTGTGTTTCAGGATTACTAAACTTTTACTCAGATTGTGTTGTGGAGGATGTAGAAGCATTCGCATGTAATGAATTTGTAAAAAGTTGTATTGAAAAATAAAATTTTAAGATATATTTTTCCTTTGTATTCCTCCCACCTCTTATTCCTCCCACCTCCTATCCTAAATTAATAGTTAAAGCTCTGAACTTATTTTAAGTCTCACATACTCATACAAGATGTGGTTAGCATATACATCTCAACGAGTAGCATATAACCTAACAAGTGCTATAAAGAATCATCACATGACTTTAGAACCTTAAAATTTGATGCTGCCCATGAAGCCGAGTATGGATTCGAAAGATTTTATACATATGATGAATGCATGGAATTAGCTAGAAAATATGGAAAAGCTGCAGAAGTCTGTAACATATATTTACATACTTCTGATATAAGAACTTTTCTTCGCTCTATGAAGGATATGGGATTTGAGGAGGATTTGGATGAAGTAAAGAAGTTTTTGTCACCTGAAATTATTCAAGAAATATTTGAAACCTAATTTATAACAAATAAAAAACTTGATTTCATTTGTGTGTTTTATTCAATCATTAAATAATTATTATATAAATTGTATACATTAGTAAGTGTGCATATACATGGTGATTTAGAATGATAAAAACAATGAGCTTCTTCTTCTTGTTTTTCATCAAGTTCTATGACTGGTTTTAGTGAGTATTTTCGAATGTATTCGGATTTCTCTCTCCTTTTTACTACCTCTCCTATGCTACCTCTCTTATGCTAGCTCTCTCTTATGCCACCTCTCTTATGCTACCTCTTTTTTATTAGCTCTCCTCTCTCCTATGCCACCTCTCTCTTTTACTACCTCTCCCTACCACCCTTCTCTCTTATGCTGCCTCTCTTTTACTAGCTCTCCTCTCTCCTATGATACCTCTCTCTTTTACTAGCTCTCCTCTCTCTTATGATACCTACCTACCTACCACCTCTCTCTTATGTTACTTTCTCGCTCTCTCCCTATGCTACTTCTTGCACACAAGCTGCCGTTTTACCATTTGTTTCAAACATTACATAGTTCTAACGTATAAAAAATAATGTTCAAGAAGGTATAAACTATCCATTTTTCTAACTTCGGTTTCAGATTTTTCCACTTTATCTATATAATATTGTTTATTACCTATACCAAATTGAAATTAGATTTAACTATCACCCACATCGTCAGCTAAAAGCTTGGTTTTCTCTTTCGAGCCAGAAAACTATTTCGTCCATGCCTAATTACACACTCTTTATGTTTCCCAACCAAGACCTCCAAATGAGAGCCATTCGACTAATCATTAACTCAGTCCTCCCAAGAAAACTCTCTTATTTATCCATTTTCTATCGATACTTACACGAATTTTGTTTTGAAGACCTCACCGCTATAATTATTATCACCCTTAATTGTTTATAATAGAACAACAAAAGGCGTGTTACGTATGCAAGGGCCTCCAAATTATGGATCAAATTGTCTGCAGACGTTTTCCCTGCTCCATCCCACTCTTCAATCCTTTAAATCCTGTGTCAATGGATCACATTTTTTCTTCTCTCTTCAGACTCCCACGACACGTTAGTACTTAGGTTTGAAGTTTTCGTGGACTGTCTCAGATAAGAAAGTCAAGTGTTTCACCTTTAGTTGTGAAAAGACAATATTTTGATGTGGAATAAATAATGCATTTTTAAGCGCTTTTTCTAAGACCTAATCTGATCAAAAAGTTTTTTCTGACGTTTCGACACCTAATTTATAGTCTCGTTGTTAAAGAAATCTACTAAATTTAAACTAGCTAAATTAAAAAAAGTTAACTAAATAGTTATAAAAATACTTAAAAAGGGTATGTAAATTTTCTGCTTAAACTCTTCGGTAGTTTTCAAAAATCTTACTCTTGATGGTAGTTTTCGAATGAACAAAAACCTGGCAACGCATAACTGATCAACTGGAACACCTTACTTTAAACCAATACTAAATCTTAAACTTTCTTAGTGAATCTGAACGTTTATGTCGACAACACCAAAAAAGTATTAATCCAGTACACTTTGACGCTAAGCAATCAAACATCCTCTGAGGCTATTTTTCATAAATTTGATCTTAGATCGGTACACTTAATTGTAGCAGCTCGAAAAGTCGGATTAAAATCTTTGTTCTTTAACTTGACGCGTCCCAGAATAATATAATGACGACTTTGTTACCCTCTTTCCGTTTCAATATCTAAATTATTATAAAAATATTTTCAGTATGACAATATGTTTATCTCCTTCTAAACATATCGAAATTTAAATTTCTATAATACTCTGCACGTCTTAAGGTTGTTCACCTGAGAACGATAGGAACATACTATTTAGTTCACACTATCACAATAGACTAAATCTACCGTTTTCTACCACTATTTTGGGCCAAGTTCTACCACTTCTTGAAAAATTCATCTGGCAACACTGGTTCTGCAAGGTATAGCAATTTTAGTATCCCGCAAAATCTGGCTGACTAAATTTCTCAGAGAGTGAACGTAATGTAACACAAAGTACGGTGGTTCGAATTAATTTTTCCTACAATTTTTGCATCTAATTGCTGTTAATTCGTGTTAAAAGATGTAGTGGAATTTTGTGCTTCTGTCAATATACTTCCATAAGCTTTCATTTGAGCACTGTAAATAAAGTACCTCAGTTGATAGATTTTTATATTTAGTGATCTGTTGCTGGGACATTTTTTTGAAAGTGCTCTTACGCTATGCGCATCGCGAAGATGATAAATAAAGTGTTTTGAAGTTTTTTTTAATTTGCAAAGTTTATGGGTAAGGTATAAATCTTTGATGCTTGGGTTTAGGATCATACATGCGTACTATGAGAGAATTTTTTGTCACATATCTTCCTGTGCTGTTGAGTTACTGCGCGATAACATTATTTTTACCCTTTAATATTTTTTTATTGCTTGTAGATTAAGATTAATTTAGTTGAATAAACATACAATGCGATAAAATGTGTGTTTTCTTGATGTTTTTGGGATGGTTATGCTAAATTTCCGCGAAAGCTGTATGCACTGTGTTTCTAGATACGTGGGTTATTAAATAAAAAATTAATTTTAAGGTTAATAAATAAAATGGTACAAATCAAAGGACTAAAAATTACACTGTATTATTTACCTTTTTAATATCATTTAAACCTTTGAGTTTACGAGGCTGACAAGTTTTGGTCGTGTCACTGTTAATAATTCGTCATAAAAATATGAGTTTTTATATGGTTTCTTCACGCAACCTTCTCGATTTCCAGTACGTAAAATTTAATTAATTCAACCTGCCGCAGATGACGATAATTGGTATGAATGACCGATTTAGTTTGTTTTCGATCTTATTATTAAGTAGTAGGTAATTAAAATAATTGCTGAATATGTCGTTTTTGTTTATGGAAGTTTTTAGTGTTAAGAGTTCGAGAAATGAAATTTTTTATAGAAAAAATAGGCGAGTACGAGAACATGGATATGTTTTAAGTTTGCAAGCTTACTTTAAAAAATTTTTTAATGACAATCTGTATTTTTAAATTCTATGAGAAAAATATTTTCCTATATTTATTAGGTAAAATAAAACAAGTAGTGTTTAAAGTTTTTTTATTCAATCAAAACAAATCCTAATAGTGGGTAGTACCCTTTTTGAAAAAAGTAGATACAAAAATGTATACAACAAATTCGAAAGGTAAAGTTATTTTTTGTAACAAAGATCAGTTTTATGAAGTAATATGCCTATATAATACAAACGAAAAATTAAACATGAAATGAGTATTATTATATATGAAAAAATATCACTAAATCTAAAAACCATTACAAATGATTATTATTAATAATATCAATGAGTCTTTCACTTTCTAAAATAGATGCGCGATTTTCCATTACCGCTTTTTCACGTTTCTTTAAATGGTCTAAAAGTTCATTAATGTTGGCAATCATGGTAGTGTACTGGGTGAGGCGCCTTTCCATCTCTAATCTGGTTAATTGTATTTCATCTAACTGCGTTTCTGTTTCCAGAGCAAGTAATGCGCGTCTTTCCGTGATATCATCTAGCATTTCTACATCATTAAGAATAAGACGTTCCTGGACTGGACTTCCTGGAATTTCCTGGATTGGACTTTCTGGAATTTCCTGGACGTCAGGGTGCACTGCAATTTCCTGGGCAGCGGGTTGGACTACAGCGATGTCCTGGACAGCAGACTGGACTACATCGACATCCTGGACAGGTATTTGGTTCACATTTGGTTCTGGTTGATTTTGGATTATATCATCCAAGTTAAATGCGTCTTCCAATAAATTTTCAGGAAGTTCTTGGTTTATTAGATTTTGAACTGCTTCGCTGATATCATCTCTAGCCGGTCTTATTACTATATTTTCTAAAATGTAGATTCGGCCCCTTAATCGTGCAAGTTGTTTAATATTTGGTTTGGAGTACATTTTTTTAACTTTTTTCAAGAAGAGTACTGTCTACTCTTAGGATTTGTTTCGATTGAATAAAGTACTTTAGTGCTATTCGTCAATATATACTCTCTGAACAAAAAAGAAAAAATTCTCCACTCCCCCTTGTAATTTAAAATGTATATGCAAAGAACAAAAAAGAAGTAAAGCGAGTTGCGTGTAAGAAAAAATAAAAGTTCACCAGAGATTTTAAAATGCCTTAAGAAAAAATAAAAGTTCAAGTTTTAAAAATATTCGCATCGATATAGTTAAGGTTTTTTTCTTTTACATTTGCATGCATTTGCATACATTTGAATATACAAGATGCAGCTTTTTCTGATACGTCAATAAATTTATAATCTACTTCGCCTGCTTTGCTTTTTTCTTTTAAGTAACATTTCGTATTTTTTAATGATATGCAGCTGCACCATGTCCATAACTTTTTATAAAAAATCTTTAACGCTTTTTGCAGTTAAAGGTAAAAAAAAATATGCAGACGACCAGCTCAACAAAATAAAAGCATCGTGACCACAAATAAAAGTAAATACGAGAATTTTATTCCTATAAATATTTTTATACAGAGTGTGCAAATATCTATTACATACGGAAAAGATTTTTGTTGGTATCGTTCGTTAGTACTGAGGCTTGAAGTCTATATACGTGGGTTATTAAATAAAAAATTAATTTTAAGGTAAATAAAATGGTACAAATCAAAGGACTAAAAATTACAGTGTATTTTTTTTACCTTTCTGGTTTGTGTTAAATACTGGAAATTTATAGCAATAAAAGTGGTGAGGGGCAAAGCTGGTAGGAGGAATGGTTTTGAAAGCTCCTTTGGAGCTAGATTTGATATCAGAGTGGCTTGATTTGGTAGGGTGAAGAGTGGTTGATTTGGTGGGGTGAAGAGTGGGGGATTTGGTGGGGTGAAGAGTGGGTGGATTTGGTAGGGTGGAGAGTGGGAGGAGTTGGTAGGGTGAAGAGTGGGTGTTGTGGAATCATTTTGAAAGCTCATTTGGAGCTGGACTGGATTTGGTGCCATTTCCTGGAATTGAGTGCACTATATCCATATATATATATATATATATATATATATATATATATATATATATATATATATATATATATATATATATATATATATATATATATATATATATATATATATATATATATATATATGTATATATATATATGTAAATTCGAAGCTCATTTTGGATTTGGATTGGTCTGGAAGGAGCTGGATTTGATATCAGAGTTATGGGATGTGGTAGGGTCATTATTCCTATAAATATTTTTATACAGAGTGCGCAAATATCTATTACATACGGAAAAGGTTTTTGTTGGTATCGTACGTTAGTACTTAGGCTTGAAGTCTATATACGTGGGTTATTAAATAAAAAATTAATTTTAAGGTAAATAAAATGGTACAAATCAAAGGACTAAAAATTACAGTGTATTTTTTTACCTTTCTGGATTGTGTTAAATACTGGAAAATAGCAATAGGAGTGGTTAGGGGAAAAGCTGGTAGGAGGAATGGTTTTGAAAGCTCCTTTGGAGCTAGATTTGATATCAGATTGGCTTGATTTGGTAGGGTGAAGAGTGGGGGATTTGGTGGGGTGAAGAGTGGGTGATTTGGTGGGGTGAAGAGTGAGTGGATTTGGTGGGGTGGAGAGTGGGGGGATTTGGTAGGGTGAAGAGTGGGTGTTGTGGAATCATTTTGAAAGCTCATTTGGAGCTGGACTGGATTTGATGCCATTTCCTGGAATTGAGTGCACTATATCCATATATTATTATATACATGTAAATTGGAAGCTCATTTTGGATTTGGATTGGTCTGGAAGGAGCTGGATTTGATATCAGAGTTATGGGATGTGGTAGGGTCATTATTCCTATAAATATTTTTATACAGAGTGCGCAAATATCTATTACATACGGAAAAGATTTTTGTTGGTATCGTACGTTAGTACTTAGGCTTGAAGTCTATATACGTGGGTTATTAAATAAAAAATTAATTTTAAGGTAAATAAAATGGTACAAATCAAAGGACTAAAAATTACAGTGTATTTTTTACCTTTCTGGATTGTGTTAAATACTGGAAATTTATAGCAATAAAAGCGGTGAGGGGAAAATCTGGTAGGAGGAATGGTTTTGAAAGCTCCTTTGGAGCTAGATTTGATATCAGAGTGTGGGATTTGGTGGGGTGAAGAGTGGGGGGAAGTGGTAGGGTGAAGAGTGGGGGGATTTGGTGTCCTTTGGAAGCTTCCTGATCTGGAACCGGCGATAGCACACTACTGGTGTATATAGAAAGTCTTCTTTCTAATTATTCTAGCAGCTTAGTAGTGATAGATAGGGAGTTCACCATCACACACCACACTGTCTATGCGCATGCGCGAAAACTGTGCGCGCATCTGTCAAACCCAGCCCAACCCAACCCAACTTAAGCAAACCCAACCCAATCAAACCTAAGCAAACCCAACCTGTCATATGTCAACTGTCAACTGTCAACTGTCAACTGTCAATTGTCATCTGTTATCTCTCATCTGTCATCTGTCAACTGTCATCTGTCAACTGTCAACTGTCAACTGTCATATGTCAACTGTCATCTGTCAACTGTCACACTCTTGTGCGTTAGTTACTTTGGTCTTAACTATTTGGGGCATCAACTACTTGGGCACTATCTATTTGGGACCTAACTATATCGGATATTAGCTACTGGGTAAACTTCTTAGGCTGTTTAATGTTTGGTATTCTTCTTCTTCTTCTTTCTGCAGTTAAGTTCTTATTCACGATGACGTCACAAACTTCTTCATTAATCCTACCGGGAACCTCACCAAATGTATTTATTTCATATGTCGTATTCATTGAAAAAAGATTTTCTACCCAAGGCGAGGATCGCACTCGCACAAACCATGTGCCTAAATTTCGTATTATATACGATTCCCAGCTATATAACCAAGTTCGCCACGGTACCGAGTTGAATAAATAAACATTGAAAATGATATCTTAAGTGAGTTCGGACGTGACGTACTAGGTATGTTTTATGTATTTTCGGTTGGTAATAGAATAAAATAGTTTCTTTATATTGGATGTACGTGTTCAACGTGACTTAACAAGTCGTTTGGAAAAAAACCAGAAGAGCCTCGTGCTTTGCGGTAGTGCATGATGCAAATAGCACGAGGCAAGGTCAGCGCAACAGTCGTTTTAATGGTTTAGACACGTTTTTCGTTGTTAATCTCGTGCTTTGCGGTGGTGCATGATGCAAATAGCACGAGGCTAATTAACAAAACATACATATGTATCTCTGTATAGTTATTAGTTATACTTTATATTTGACATACATCACGTGTTCGACGTGACGTAACAAGTCGTTTGGAAAAAATCCCGAAGAGCCTCGTGCTTTGCGGTAGTTCATGACGCCAATAGCACGAGATCAATTAACAAAACATACATAATGTATCTACGGATAGCTATTAGTTATACTTTATATTTGACACCGAGAGCTGCCGAGGAATACCGAGTGGGCACGAAGTGGATAACGGTGTGTTACCGCGAGCCGGGTTTTAGCACCGACAAGTGCGGTCCGGCTGGAGGTGGTGCCAGCGACCTTGTATACCACAATATTACATGCTATAAAGATTGCATCATCATCATCATCGGAAAATTACTAGACAAAGCGAGCTAAATCATTGTCACGAGGCAAGGTCAGCGCAACAGTCGTTGCGTTGTTTAGACACGTTTTCCGTTGTTAGTCTCGTGCTTTGTCGTGCACTCACAGCCGCCGACGAGCCGTAGCCCGCTGTCTCCGTCTCCCGGTTGCCCTACACACGCAACGGTGTCGCTGGAGTAGCAACTTACCGACCTCGATTGGCGGCCAGCCTGTGCACTCGCAGCCGGTTGCCGTGCTCTGGGCTGCGACACCGGCCGACGGTGCTAGTGTTGTTGTGCAGTGGCAACGCAACAGTCATTTTTCTTGTTTAGATACATTTAGACACGTTTTCAATTGCGAGATCATCGGCCTATTCAACAGTCGTTCCCAAGCTTTCTTTCAGAACAGTCAGTTCTGTAAAAATATACGTTGGTCTTGTTTTTTCTTGTGTTGTAAAGTGTGTGTAATATTATTTGGTAAGTACATTTATTTATATGTGTTATATCAAGAAACAAATAAAAAGTAATTCAATTCTGTAGAAAATATCTGTTGTGTCTTATTATAATTTAGCAAAAATTATTATTTGTGTGTATAGCAGTGTTAAAAATATTACAGACATGACTATCTGTATATCATAGGCCTATTATTAAAAATCTTATACTTAGTTATGCCGTTTTGCTTTCTAATTGTAAAAATAATAGGAATATTCCCATAATAAGAATAATAATTTGTTCATACGTCTGTCACACAAACCGATAGTTCTATAAGACTAAAAAATATAATTGCGTAATATTATGCAATAGCTAAAAAGTATCAATCGCTGCTAACCTCAACCCTCATCCGCAACTATATTGTTTTATACAAAAAATGATTGTATATCAACACTGCAACCGATGCACAGTGGAACGAGCCTGTGTTAATCTTTGGACATTTGACAAAATGTGAAAATATTAATAATGGTTAAGTATTAATAATTATTTAATTTTGAAGTGTATATCTGTATACCTTATTTGTTACTTTTTAATAATATTTGACGAAAACGGGTTTTCAGGGGTATGAAATTAGGTGTTTTGGAAATGTCTAAAATTGTGAAATTTTTGTGATAAGTTTTAGGCCGTTTACATTCTTATTTTTTAAAATTGAGTTTAATTCCATGGTTATAGTAGGTATGTGGAGGACTCATTTCTGTTTTTAATATACTTTTAATTGCATAGACTGATTGGCGTTTTCTCTATGACATAAATGTCAAATAATTAAATTTATATTGGAAGCAAATATTTATTCCTAATTATCTTACTTTATCCAAAGCATTCCAAAAAAACAATGTCGGTGCATAATAGACCAATATGTCCACATATTAAATGTATAATAAAACGTTGCCCCAGTCTGCCCCCCTAAAGGAAAATAATTAGAAATTATTTAAAATACAATATTTTTAATCGTAAGCCAATACTTGTTTCTAATTATCTTAATTTATCCAAAATCTGGCAAAAGCTCAACATTGCAGGTGATAAAGAAACATGCCCACGTACTAAAGTCGCCATAAAATGCTGCCGCAGCCTGCCCCCTTAAGTGAAAATAATTAGAAATGATTGAAATATATGATTTTGTTCGTGTTCCTAATTATTTTAATTTATTCAAAGTCTAACAAAAAATCTAACACCAACTAAGTGCAGGAAAGTAGTTTAGTATGGCATAATAAATTTAATAATAACAATTACTAAGATTTTGCCCTTTGAATTATAGTTTTTTTAATATGCCTATTTTTACTGATGTTTTTTTTTTTTTTTTTTTTTTTTTTTTTCTCCTTGGGCTCCGTCCGAGACCGGAAGCACTGCGGCCACTAGAGGCCTATTGTGCCTACCCAATAACTTTTGTTACACCCACTCTGTTATCCCAGTTTCCTGCACAAGCCTGTACAGGTCCACAAGGGAGCGGGTGATCAATTCCTCCGGTTCTAACTTTGGTTGCCCGAACAGTTGGTGGCGCTTGCGATCTAGTGACTCGCAATTATATTTAATGTGCTGAACTGTTTCCCTGTCCCTACCGCATAGTCTGCAGCTAAGGTCTCCCTGGTACAGTTTCATTTTGTTGAGAAGGTCCTTTACAGCCATGTGTCCTGTTAGTACCCCTACGATTGTCCTCAACTGGATCCTGCTCAGATTTAGCAGTTGCCTGGTGAGTCTAGGATTGGGATTTCCTATAGCGGCCTTGCTGTGGTTCAGTCCCTGTACTCCGTTCCAGTGGACTTTGTGTTGTTGTTTGATCCATCTGTTTACCGCCTCTCGTGCCGTGCACTTTGGCACCCCGAGAGATGGTTCTGGGCCAATGTATGGTGTAGCCGATCCCTGTCTAGCAAGTTCGTCGGCTTTTTCGTTACCAGTGATGCCCTTGTGTCCCGGTACCCACATGAGCTTCACTGAGTTTCTGGCAGCTAGCGCGCCAAGATCGTTTATGCACTCCCATACCAGTCCCGAAGTGACTCTGTGGCATGAGAGTGCCCTCAAAGCGGCCTGACTGTCTGAACAGATATAGATCCGCTTATTTGAATAAGCCATCCTATTGTTTTCCAGCGCACATTGTAAGATGGCGTAGGTTTCTGCTTGGAATACCGTGGGGTACTTCCCCAAGGAAAAGGACATGTCCCTCCTTGGTCCGACCCCATGTACTCCTGCTCCGGTTCCCGCTTCGGTTTTTGATCCGTCGGTGTACCATATGATTGCCCCCGGAGGAAACTCTGGGTTTGTCGAAGTCCATTCCCTGCGATCCGCTATTACTACCTCGTAGGGGATGTTGTATTGGAATTTTGGAGTCATGTAGTCCGATCTCATTTCTAAATCGGGCCCTCCAATCTTCTCTCTTATGAGTTCATGTCCCGCCCTTTTCCGTAATGAAGAGGGCAGAGTGTTTTGCAGTCGATAGAGACCCATCCTCGCCTCTCCCTGGATGACCAGGTGCAAGGGAGGAAGGTCTAGGAGATTCTCCATCGCTGAGGTAGGGGTCGATCTCATTGCCCCTGTAATGCCCAGACAGGCTAGTCTTTGCAGACTGCTGAGCCTGAGCATTATTGTTTTCTGCGTTGCCTTGGTCCCCCAGACCAAGGCTGCATAAGTTATTGCGGGTTTCACCACTCTGGTGTACAGCCAGTGCACCATCTTTGGTGAGAGACCCCATGTTTTCCCATACGTTCGTCTGACCACCGCAAGGGTGATTTCCGCTTTTCGTATGGTTTTATCCACATGCTTGTTCCAGGTAAGTTTTGAGTCCAGTGTTACCCCCAAATACTTTACCTCTTCCTGCAGTGGAATTGTGACTCCTCGCAGGGTTAGAGGACCGAGCCCCTCCTTTTTCCTGCGGTTAGTGAACGGGACGATGACAGTCTTGTTTGGGCTTACATTAAGTCCTTCCTGTCCTACCCATTTTTCCACTACGGCGAGGGCGCTCCTCATGCAGTCCCTCACGGTTGTGTTGAATTTTCCTTGAGTCGTTATGACCAGGTCGTCTGCGTAGCCCAGGATCGAATAACCCCTTTGGCTTAGTTCTTTTAGAAGCCCGTCCATTACCAGGTTCCAGAGGAGGGGAGAAAGAACCCCCCCTGAGGGCATCCCCCTGCCACCCGGGCTGCCAAAGTTTCACCGAGTAGATCTGTATAAATTACCCGGCTTTTAAGCATGCTTTCTACCCATCTGCAGCAGGTCTCATCTAGCCCGATGCCCCTGATTGCTCTGGATATAGATGTGAAGGATGTGTTGTCAAACGCTCCTTCAATGTCCAGAAATGCTCCGAGAAGCACTTCTCCGTTACCTATCGCGTTCTCCACTCTGCTAACTAGCTGGTGGAGTGCTGATTCGGTCGACCTTCCTGTTCTGTAGGCATGCTGGTCTTGATGAAATGGTCCGTCCCCCATTATAGCATCCCTTATATGCCTATCTAACAGTTTTTCTAGTGTTTTTACAACAAAGGACATTAGACTGATGGGTCTGAATGCCTTGGCGACCGAGTAGTTGGGACGTCCATGTTTCGGTATGAATACCACTTTGGTCAGTCTCCAGATCCTCGGTATGTGACCTAGGGCCAGACTGGCCCTTAGTATGTGACAAAGCTTGCTGACAAGCAGGTCTGATCCCTGCTGTAGCAACGCTGGACAAACTCCGTCTGGACCCGGAGATTTGAAGGGTTCAAATGAGTTTATAGCCCATTTTATTTTTTCAGGGGATATCACCTTCTGAGCAGCCTGCCAGTTGTCCCTATGAGCTCTGTTAGGAGCTTCATTAGGTCCTCCAAATCTCCAGGCTTCAGGTGTTTCCCTTATGATTTTGGACCCAGGGAAGTGAACCCGAAACAGTTCGGTCATTGTTTCCTTCCCCGTTAATGTTTGCTCTCCATTCTCAGTGACAAGAGAGTTGATTGCAGGCTGAGTGTCCTTTGACAGTATCTTTGCGAGTCTGGCACATTCTGGAGTGCTTTCAATAGCCTCGCAGTGCCTTCTCCAGGATGCTCTCTTGGCCTTTCTCAGCGCTATGTTGTATTCAGTAAGGGTAGCCCTATACGCTTCCCAGTTGCCTGATCGTTTTGCCTGATTCCAGTTCTTTCTTACTTGTCCTCTTTTGGCCTCCAGGTCTGGTCCCCACCAGGGGACCTTCCGGGAGGAATTTGATGCAGTTTGAGGACAATTTGCTTCGAATGCCGAAATGGCCGCGTCCGTCAATTGATCCGCTACCAGTTCGAGGTCCGTCACGTTATTTATTACCTCTTTAAGCCCCTCCAGGTTACGTTCTAGGTCTACCCGATAGTTACCCCAGTTCGTTCTGCGAGGGTCGCGATAAGAGTTAGATTCCCGTTTTATACACGTTATTTCGAACCGTATATGTCTGTGGTCCGAGCAACTCTCTTCCTCAGACACATGCCAGTTTTTAATATAATTGCCGACGTAAGCCGTTGATATAGTTATATCTAAAACCTCCTGCCTTTGCCCCGTTACAAAAGTCGGATTATTACCTCTATTCATAATGTCTAAGTTATTTGCCATTAGGAATTGAAAGATGTGCTCACCTCTTTGATTGGTGTTAGTGCTGCCCCAGATGCTGTGGTGTGCGTTTGCATCACACCCGATGATCAGCTGCGATCCACTTCCTCCGCAGTCTCTCACCAGTTCCTCCACAGCGCTGGGTGGTGGCGCTTCCGGGTCATCGTATGGGAAATAAGCCGATCCAATAGTGATATTCTTCGGCCCACCTCCCTCCGTGGTTGCTAGTCTTACTGCCACGAGATCCCTGAGACAGACCTTAGCCAGTGGCAGCATCCTTATATTCTTTTTAATTAAAATGCAGGTTCTCGGTCGGTCGGTGGTTCTATTGTAAACCAATTCACCACCTACTCCCGAGAGACCTTTTATTTTACCTTGGTTGACCCAAGGTTCTTGAATGAGGGCGATGTCGCAGTTCTCCATCACCCTACACAGGACAGCCGAGGCTGCCCTGCTATGGTGAAGGTTAACCTGCACGACCCTCACTTTGAATGTAATTTTTCTTTTCTACTCCTGTCCATTCTTGTTCCCACGAGTCTGGGGGAAAGGGTGGTCCGCACCGGCAGCGCCCCCTTGCCGGTGTAAGGCTGCTTACTCCGGGATGTCGCCTGGTGTCCCGGAGGCTCCGTTTCAAACGCCTGATTATGGCTCAGGCGCCATTCGTCCCTTTGGCACGGGTCGCGTCACACCGTGGGATTAAGCCGCATGTGTTAGATGTAGGTGAAGTGTAGGTGTTGTAGTGTGCTCACCGCTGTACCCCGCCGCTCCGCGCAGGGCGGCCGCAGCAGGACAGGCAGTGAGCTGGTGTTAAATGTGTAGTGTTGTAGTGTGGGCACCACTGTGCAGTTGTATCCTTCTTAGTCTGGCTTCTAACCTCAGAGACCTTCCCAGCATGGTTGAACCTAGCTGGCCTAGCCCTCCGAGTCAATGAAGCTCGCAAGCCCCGCCGGTACGTCAAACCGAGGATACGATGGGGGGATACTGATGTTTTACCTTGACAAGAATTTTTTTTTAGAAATTTTAAAGTTGTGTTTAATATCGTTGCGACAAACATGAAGTTTGGGATTACCTAAAATATTACAAATCTAAATTAATTTTTCAAATATACTTGAATGTGAACGAAATTATGCCAGATTGATTTGATTTTGATTAAATTATAAACGTGTTGAGGTTAAATGAAAAAATCCAAATTATTAACATTTTTCCAAAAAAATGCTTAGAAGGCCATGCCTTGATATTCGAGCATAACTTTTAATTCTACACAAATTTTCTTAATAACATTTTGCTGAACTTTTTGAAATAAGGGTACCTACATTACTCTTGTGCAATTTTTATATTTTATGACTACCCTCTATGCCGTTTGACTTGGAACCATTCTGCGTGCACCTAAAATGGTTATCGAACATGAACCAACTTTCGACAATAATTGTATTTTGATCGAGCAATAATTAATAAAAAAAATTCCCATATGTTGCACACTTAAGTGACCACACTGTATAAGACTTTTTTTGTGAAACAAAATAATAGGCTGGCTGGAGTACAAAATTACCCCAGTTAGTGCTTTACGAGGCACACATTTACTCAGTATTAAGAATGTTAAAGGAAATTGAATTAAGTTCAATTGATACCACACAAGCCATATTTTCCATAAAAATATAATTTGACCACACTGGCAAAAAAAATATTTTTTAAAACTCTAAACCCAATTACCATTCATTTGATACCCCACAAGCCTTGACATACATTTTAATTTTTCAAAACTACCCCCACCCTTTTTCTCGGCTTCTATGGGTTTGATTAAAACCATTTTATAACAGGACCAACTAGAGCCCAAACCAAGCCTGAGTACCAACTTTCATTAAAATCGGTCAAATAGTTTTTGAGTTATGAGCGATGTCCAACCGTTCAGATAAGCTCGTTCCACTGTGCGATGGTTCTCCAGGAAGGATAGTCTTAAGCGTCATGGAGACTGTAGTCGTGTAGTAAAAGCGTGTGAGACTTGTAGAATAATCCTCCCCTCGGAAATAGCGCTCCAGAAACATCAACGGGAAAAACACAGAGCTTCAAAAAAGACAGCTGAACCCTCGCAAACACCCATAACGAAAAAAGCAAGACTTGTCTCGTCTGATGGTAAGGTTATATATATATATATATATATATATATATATATATATATATATATATATATATATATATATATAAATATTTTTTCTTATTTCAAGAACCATCGACATCGGTTACGCAGCAGTGTTCTATATGTCAGATAGATGTCACTACCAACCGCTGGCTGGGACATCTAAGAACCCAACGCCATCGAGAACAAAGTTGCGTGGTGCAGGAGGAAGGTGTGGAGCTTGCGAAAACATCCTTTAGAAGCCGAATTGCTACTTACCGACTTTCTTCAAACCAAGACCCCACCGACATCAGGAGATACCTCGAACGTCTAAGGGATAAATTTGTCAAGTTGGTGGGAAACATTTTACATCAGTATGAAATCCTAAAAGTCGGTTTGGAAACAGACTCCTGTTTCTGGAAACAACTTCTTAACAGCTAAAAACAACTAATAAACAGACACTGTTTAAGGAAACCACTTAGACGTCCAACTGCTCAACCACTTAACAGCTAAAAAATAGACCCTGTTTCTGGAAACAACTAGGAAACATCTAAAAACAACTAATAAACAGACCCTGCTTCAGGAAACCACTTAAACGTCTAACTGCTCAACCACTTAACAGCTAAAAAATCATATCCTCTTTCTAAAAACAACTAATAAACACACCCTGTGTCAGGAAGCCACTTAAAGGTCTAACTGCTCAACCACTTAACAGCTAAAAACAACTAATAAACAGACCCTGTTTCAGGAAACCACTTAAACGTCTAACTGCTCAACCACTTAACAGATAAAAAAACATTTTTACTTTTAAATGAAAGACAGAGTACTTGTTATAGTTTCACAAAATTTATTCAGTTGCCTGACACGTGTTTCGACCCTCTCGGGTAATTTTCAAAGACATAAATGTGTTAAAACGGAGTTACAAAATCGTTTAAGTAGGTAGTGGAATTTAAATGGTATCATAAATTATATTATTGACAAAGGACCTTAATGTTTTTAATAGTGGGATTTTACAGAGTTGTTTGGTTAATGTTTATATTCTTAATTATGGTATTTTGGATATTTATCTAATTACACTGTTTATTATGGTGTATGCATTTGAAGGTATCTCTATTTGGTTATTTACTATGTTACATTTGTTTGATTTTGCTTTTTTGATAGCTAATGTTTCGAGTAAATTTAATTTTCTGCTTTTGTCTTGGATAAATAGTGGTTTTATTTTGTTTGATATTGTATGGTTATTTAATATGCAATGATCCGAAATTCCTGTTTTATTTTGTTTTTAAGATAGACGTAGAATGTTCTTTGAGTCGGGTTTTGAAGTTTCTACCTGTCTGGCCAATATAAATAGCATCACAATTATCACAATGGATTTGGTAGACTCCACTTGCGGAAAGTTTGTCAAATCAATTGTGATGCTATTTATATTGGCCAGACAGGTAGAAACTTCAAAACCCGACTCAAAGAACATTCTACGTCTATCTTAAAAAAACAAAATAAAACAGGAATTTCGGATCATTGCATATTAAATAACCATACAATATCAAACAAAATAAAACCACTATTTATCCAAAACAAAAACAGAAAATTAAATTTACTCGAAACATTACCTATCAAAAAAGCAAAATCAAACAAATGTAACATAGTCAATAACCAAATAGAGATGCCTTCAAATGCATACACCATAATAAACAGTGTAATTAGATAGATATCCAAAATACCATAATTAAGAATATAAACATTAACCAAACAGCTCTGTAAACTCCCACTATTAAAAACATTAAGGTCCTTTGTCAATAATATAATTTATGATACCATTTAAATTCCACTACCTACTTAAACGATTTTGTAACTCCGTTTTAACACATTTATGTCTTTGAAAATGACCCGAGAGGGTCGAAACACGTGTCAGGCAACTGAATAAATTTTGTGAAACTATAACAAGTACTCTGTCTTTCATTTAAAAGTAAAAATGTTAATCCAGTTTCACCAAGAATGTAGCAGTACACATATCAGCTAAAAAAACATACCCTGTTTCTGAAAACAACTAATAAACAGCCTCCTGTTTCTGGAAACAGCTTCTAAACAGCTAAAAGTAACTAATAAACATACCCTGTTTCAGGAAACCACTTAAACGTCTAACTGCTCAACCACTTAACAGGTAAAAAAACATATCCTGTTTCTAAAAACAACTAATAAACACACCCTGTGTCAGGAAACCACTTAAACGTCTAACTGCTCAACCACTTAACAGCTAAAAAGACACACCCTGTTTCTGAAGACAACTAATAAACAGCGTCCTGTTTCTGGAAACAACTTCTAAACAGCTAAAAACAACTAATAAACAGACCCTGTTCCAGGAAACTACTTAAACGTCTAACTGCTCAACCACTTAACAGCTAAAAAACATATCCTGTTTCGAAAACAACTAATAAACATACCCTGTATCAGGAAACCACTTAAACGTCTAACTGCTCAACCACTTAACAGCTAAAAACAACTAATAAACAGACCCTGTTTCAGGAAACCGCTTAAGGTCTAACTGCTCAACCACTTAACAGCTAAAAAAACATACCCTGATTCTGAAAACAACTAATAAACAGCCTCCTGTTTCTGGAAACAACTTCTAAACAGCTAAAAATAACTAACAAACGTACCCTGTTTCAGGAAAACACTTAAACGTCTAACTGCTCAACCACTTACCAACTAAAAATAATATCCTGTTTCTGAAAACAACTAATAAACAGCTAAGAAACAACTTATAAATAGATCTTGTTTCTGGAAACAGTAATTCGTATTCGTACTTGCTAATATGTAAACAATATACAGAATATTTTTTTCAAAAATATACAGGCTATTTTCTTCAAAAAGATAAGGGTACTAATGTTGCTACTAATAATCAGACATTTATCTGTTAAAAAAATAAGCATCCAGTCCATCCCCTTTTCGAACTGAATTGAAAATTAAAATTGCGTTCAAAGATCTTTAATAACTGCATACGTAGATACAAACTATTTTCTTTCGACATAAAGCCACCAATATTACTGGAAATAATTTGGTATTTATTTGCTAGAAATATGGGAATAACCCGTCTCTTTTGAGCTCGAAAATTAATATAGAAATTTTACAAAAAGGAACTTTAACATCCACACTTAATACAGACCATTTTCTTTAGCCCTAATGAAGGCTAGTAGGAAGATCTTTTTGTAGATTTTTTCAGGTTCAGGCATATCTGGGTTAAACGCACCACCAACGCTAGACCACCACTACAACACCTTGAACCCCTCCCACGCCTTAACGAACGTCTACACACGTTGCAAATAAAAACGCAAATTATTTTTAAAAAAATTTTTATTTATAAAATTCTATTACACCAAGCGTTTCAAGTTCCCTAAGTACAGCCATTATTTTTCTATGATTATTATTGTTTCCATTATTTTCTTCTTCTAAATATTTCAACTTATCAACTAGCTCATTTACATCCTCATACTTTAATATATCTTCCTTCCTTATGTATTCTTCTTCACTAAGTATATCAAGTACAGCCTTCTGTTTGGGTATTTTAAAGACTGTCGACAAATTCTTTAAATTAGATGTGCAACTTCTCTTAGACGGAAATAGTTCTGATACAATGTGTTTGTATTTCCAACTACCGTTTGAACTGATGTGTGCATTTCGATAGAATCCACGTCGATGACCGTTGGTCAGTAAGAGCAGTCCATTGTAATCCGCTAGCTCGTCCTCCGTATATCCTTCCGGCTTCTGTTCAGTTAATAACTTTAACAAACCATCTGATAGAGAATATTTTTCATTCTCAATCAACAAAATGTTATCATCAAATTCAACCGGTGTGTTTCCAATAAACCACTTTGATCCATCCGTACGAAAAATAAATACGTTTTTATCAGCCATTGCTGCGAGTTTTAATTTAGTTTTACGACTTGCCATCTTATCGCTATAACGTATGCAGTATTAATGAGGTTGTTAACAGATGTTTATACCCTTATTTGTACACAACGTCTACGCTACGCCTACAAAACACCTACAAAACACCCACGAAACGCCTACATAACGTCGACACAACGCAAACACCTATACAACAATAAGACAAACGTCATACTTACGTATCAAAAACATCACAACGACGACAGACAATACACAGACAAACGCCATGAGAAAAGCTTGAATCCTTTGGAAACAGAACCTCTTCTATTTATAGCCTGAGGCTGAGGATTGTTTAAGCTTCGAATAATTTTGTACCACCGACAACAGAACATTTGTTGAGGTTAGGTTTGATTGTTTAAGGCAGTGGTCGCCAATCCGTCGATTGCGAGCTACCGGTAGCTCGCAAAACATTTTTAAAATATAAAAGGTTTATATTTCCTAAATTCCGCAAATTCTCATTGTTAGGTTTTTACATAATCTATAAATTCAAGCCAACGATTGAGGTTTATTATAATTTTTTTTTATTTTGTTTTATTTTCGGTTTGGTAGTTTCAAAATAATGTTAAAGGAATAAACTAAATTCATTTTGGTTAAGATTTCGTGGAGTTGCGCGTTACAGGAATTGGCCTATGCGACAGACGCATTGGACGAGTACGCACAATATAGCAGTACGAAAATGGTCTTGAAACCGTACCGTTTGATTTCGATAGTTTAAGTGTTGTTCGATGGTTTTTGTTTCTGTGCAATTGGGAAAAGCAGATAATGTGAGCTCACAGAAGAATACCAAAGGAAAAAGGATTGGTAAGTCGTTTAAGCCTTTTTCCTCGTCGTTCGAAATATTTTTGATTCATATCTAATTAATGTTTAATAATAGTTTTCGATATTTCGTATTTACAGTCCACTCTAAAATTGAATTCAGTATTAAACATTACATTTTGGTCCCGTTCGACCCGGATTTTTTGATATTTTGTTTAAACAAATGCGTTTATTCCTTTAACATAAAATTATAAGAACGTTAAAAATTTAAAATTTTTTATACATAGGTTTTTTTTTTGGTAGTTCTAAAACCTGCCATTTATCGATCGATTTGTTAGTACTAAACCAGTTCGGTAGCGCGGTCAATATTTGAATTTTCGTTGCGCGCGACTTATCATCGCGAATCGTCTGCCGGCCGATTGAACAGCTGACTGGTTTGATTTGTTTACAAATTTGACAAGTTGTTGTTGTTATTTACATTGAAAAATTGTTAATTTTCTGACTGTTTAAGAAGGTTTTGGTACGGAGTTTGTAACTTTAACAAGTAATAGTTAATTGGAAGTGCTCTTATAATGGCAAATAAAGCAGTAAAACAGTATACAACTCTTCGTAGTGTATCAATTAATCGTATTAAAGAACTATATCAGTGCGCGGAAATTGCCCGACGGTCAAAAAATAGATTTGACCACCTTGAATTAAAGGCTCGTAGTGAATTTATTAAGGCGATCGAAAGGGATTTTAATGAAAATCATACAAAATTGTTAACGAATTTAGCAACGGTGGAAGATGCCGATTTATCTACGGAAGACGGTGTCAGAAGCGACTTTGATTCAAAGGTATCTTTTATTCGATCTGTCTATATAGAATTATTTGGGCAAGATTCCAATACGCCTGGTACTTTAAATAAAATGCATGGGAACTTACCTAAAATAAATTTACCGACTTTTAATGGTAATTGGCAGTCATGGCCTGCTTTTAGGGATTTATATGAATCATTGGTTCATAATCAAGATGGTTTAGATAACATTGAAAAATTCCAATATCTAATAATGTCTCTTTCTGGTGAACCGCTTTCATTAGTAAAGTCTATACCCTTAGAAGCTACTAATTATCCAATCGCATATGACACACTTAAAAAACGTTATCAAAATCGTAGGCTTTTAGCTACTTCTTATTTTTCTGCAATCTGCAAACTACCGAAGATTTCGATAGACTCTTCTCATCTGCTGAGACAGATTTTAGATGGTTTTGCAGAAAATCTAGCTGCTCTAAAAAACTTGGGTCTACCGGTAGACGAGTGGGATTTTGTATTATTTAACATGCTAAGCCAAAAAATTGATGCTACCTTAATTAAACGTTTCGAAATACATTATAATGCTCAGGATATCAATAATGATATACCTGCTTTTACGGATTTAGTTGAATTTTTGCAAAAGCAATGCTCGGCTTTAGATACAGTGGCTTTCACTCACCCTGAAAAGAATACTTCGCGGATTCCTAAAGTTCGTAGACCTGCAGGGTCTAGTTTGTTAGTTGAGGAAACGAATACTAAAGAAAGTAAACAAATATGTGTTATTTGTAAAAGAAGTCATGGTATTTTTCAGTGTGAACTGTTTAGTAAGAAAAGTCCCAAAGAGCGTTATGAAATGGCTAGACAGAAAAGACTTTGTTTAAACTGTTTGGGAAACTTTCACAAATCTGTCGATTGTCATTCAGAAATAAAATGTAAAATTTGTAAAATGTCTCATCATACTTTATTACATTTTAAACGTGAAAATTTGTCGGAAACTGTCCCGCAGGTGATAGAAGAAAACAAAGTCGATAATTTAGATCAAGTGCGCCAGGTGAGCTTGGCGAGTACTGTCGATGCGAACCGTGTGGTTTTATTATCATCCGCATTAGTGGATATTTTGGATAACTTTGGTACTTATCAAACCGTGCGTGTCTTGCTCGACAGTGGTTCCCAAGTTAACGTTATGACAGAAAGATGTCGTAAAAAATTGGGTTTGCCTATTTATAAAACTTCTTTACCGATTAGTGGGTTAGGTACCAATACTTCTAATAGTTCTGGTCTCGTTTATTGTAGTATACGTCCAGTAAAACTTACATCACCTCGTTTTGATGTACAAGCTGTCGTTCTGCCTTGTATATGTGCTGAAATGCCCAGTGTTTATATTGATAAAAAAAATTGGGCGCACCTTTCTAACTTAAAACTTGCCGATCCGAATTTTAATCATCCAGGTCCAGTAGATATGTTGCTAGACGCTGATATTTTCTCTAGATGTTTGCTGGACGGGCGTATTACGGGTGGAGCTAATGTCCCAGTTGCCTTCAATACTATATTTGGTTGGATTCTTTCTGGAAGAGTTGATCCCAATAGTTCTACACCTTTGCAATCCTTTTTAACCTTAAACCCCTTGGAATCCTTAGATAGTACACTGAAAAGGTTTTGGGAGCTGGAGGAGTTGCCAAAATCAAGGTATCTTTCACCCGAGGACATTCAGTGTGAAAACACTTTTAAAAGTACTGTATCTCGAGATTGTGAAGGTAGATATACTGTGTCACTCCCCTTTCGGACACCAAATCCTTGTTTTGTGAATTCTCGTTCAGTAGCTCTACGAAGATTTTTTAGTTTGGAAAGACGTCTTCAACATAATGAAAACCTTCGTGCAGACTATTCTGCATTTATGCAAGACTATTTGGACAGTGGACATATGTCCCATGTCAAGTCACCGGTTGATCCTGATCGGTCATATTATATCCCACATCACTGTGTCCTAAAGCCTGACAGTACTACAACCAAGTTGAGAGTAGTCTTTGATGCGTCAGCAAAATCGCCCGATGGTGTTTCATTAAATGATTCGTTGCTTGTTGGTCCTAAGCTACAAAAGGATATCGTATCTATTTTGCTTGCGTTCAGGTTACACAAATTTGTTTTGACAGCTGATATTAAGCAGATGTATCGCCAAATTTGCGTTGCTCCAGATCAAAGGGATTTTCAAAGAATATTGTGGAGATTTTCGTCGAATGACCTTCTTCAGGAATTTTGTCTGAACACCGTAACCTATGGCGTAGCTTCATCGCCTTATTTGGCATTACGTACCCTACAGCAGTTGGCTGATGACGAGGAGAAAAATTTTCCGGAAGCTTGTAAGGTGCTTAGATCAGACATTTTTGTTGATGATTTGGTATTTGGTGGTGATAGTTTAAAATCTATTCAAGAATTACAGAATTCGTTGGTTGAATTGCTTCGTAGAGGGGGCTTCGAATTAAGAAAATGGGCCTCCAATGAACCGAAATTGTTAAAAGGTATTTCTAAGGAACATCAAATTACTTCCTTATCTTTTGATCTAGATAGTTATATAAAAATTTTAGGTCTACAGTGGGACCCGTCTTTCGATTGTTTCTCGTATATTATCAATCCAATTGACAATGTTTGCACCAAGCGCAGCATGTTATCAGATCTAGCACGGATCTATGATCCTATTGGTTATCTCACCCCTGTTATATTTGCTGCCAAAAATTTAATAAAATACTTGTGGACCCTAGGGTTGGATTGGGATGATAAACCACCGGAGGATGTTATCCAGTTCTGGACCAAATTTAAACTTGAGTTACCCCTTCTTCGTTCCGTTAAAATAGGTCGTCGCCTTGGGTTTGAAAACTGTGAAAATTGTCAAGTACATGGTTTCTGCGACGCCTCGTTGAAAGGATTTTCTGCTTGTGTTTATTTACGATTTTCATTGGATGAAAATTATCGTAGTTTTTTGGTTATTGGAAAGTCCAAGGTAGCTCCTTTAAAGGTTGTTTCTTTACCACGTCTTGAACTATGTGCTGCAGTCTTATTAGCTGACTTACTTTCATTTATTATGAAGACATATGACGGTAGGTTGGAATTTTCCCATTTATATGCATGGTCGGACTTTATGGTGGCACTTTCTTGGATTCAGTCATCCCCCCATAAGTGGAAAACTTTTGTTAGCAACAGAGTGGCCAGAATTCAGGAAAAGGTTAGTCCATCTTTGTGGCATCATGTTCCAGGCGAGGAAAACCCCGCAGACTGCGCATCCAGAGGTTTACTTCCGGCGGAATTTATAGATCATTCTATGTGGTGGAGTGGACCAGCCTGGTTGAACAAAAATCAAAGATTTTGGCCTCTAAGTAATCGTTCTAATCTTGAATTAGATGTTGATCAAGAAGTCCTTATCTCTGAAAAAAGATCTGTGGTATTGGTAGCCGCTTATGAACCAAATATACTTGACATTTTGCTAAATAAATTTTCATCATTAGATAAAATTAAACGAATCGTAGCCTATTGTTTAAGAGTGTATTCAAAAGTAAAAGAAACTGATATCACTTTTCTCGACTTACGTGTATCAAATTCTGAACTGAAAATTGCTTTAGTAATTTTAATTAAGCATGTGCAAAGGGATTGTTTTGGCGAGGATATTAAAAAATTGTCAAATTCGCATTTAATATCTAAACCTTTAAGAAAATTGGCTGTCTTTCTAGATGAGGGAGGCTTGCTCAGAGTGGGCGGTCGTTTGAAACATGCAAACTTGACATTTGGACAAAAATATCCCATCTTGTTACCAAGTAAGCACCGGCTAACTGACTTGTTGATTGAAAGCTTTCATATTCAATACTTGCATCCGGGTTTACAGACTTTACAGTTTTTATTGCTTCAGCAGTTTTGGATTTTATCAGCAAAGCATGCTATTCGGCGTTGTTTGCATAGATGTTTTAAATGCTTCAGAGTAAATCCAAAACCAGTTCAACCCTACATGGGAAATTTACCTTCATGCAGAATAAATCAAGTTAAGGCCTTTTCTTATGTAGGAGTGGATATGGCTGGTAGTTTTCCAATTGTCATATCTAAGATTCGGGGTGCTAAAGTTTTAAAGGCTTATTTTTGTATCTTTGTATGTTTTGCTACTAAAGCAATACATTTAGAACCCGTATCTGATTTATCGACGGATGCCTTTTTGGCTGCCCTTAAAAGATTTATTGCTCGTCGTGGCCATGTATCTCATATATTTAGTGACTGTGGGACAAATTTCGTAGGTGCAAATCGTGTGTTGCTAGAGAATTTTAAAAGTGCGGTAGATTCCGAAAAAATTAAATGGTCATTTAATCCGCCCTCGGCACCTCATTTTGGAGGTTTATGGGAAGCTGGGGTTAAATCCGTGAAAAGTCATTTTGTTCGAGTAATCGGTGAGCAAATTTTAACTTACGAAGAGTTCTATACTTTGTTAGTACAAATTGAGTCAGTATTAAATTCGAGACCTCTTTGTTCTGTAAGCTCAGATCCAAATGATTTAAGCGCCTTGACACCCGGGCATTTTCTAACCTTAGCTCCACTTTCCACCTTGTCGGAACCCGAGGTAACAGATATTAACATTTCGCGCTTAGATAGATGGCAATTAATACAGCAAATGCACCAATGTCTTTGGAAAAGGTGGCACAATGAATATTTACATTCATTGCAGCAACGCCAGAAATGGTTAAAGAATTCTCAAACTTTGGTATCTCAAGGTACATTAGTTGTTATAAAAAACGAATTATGTCCACCTCGTCAGTGGCGCCTGGGTCGAATAATCGAATTATATCCGGGCACCGATGGAATATGTAGAGTAGCTAAGGTTAAAACATCCAACGGTTTTGTGCAAAGGCCTTTAACCAAGCTGTGTCCTTTGCCCAACCAGTAATTTGTTGTTAACTTTTTTATTTGTCTTTAGTTTCTAAATTAAAAGAATTCTTTTTCTTTATTTTATTTAAATTTTTTTTTTTTTTGGTATTTTGCGAATTGAAAAATATCAAAATGGGGAATTTTCTGAAAATACGTTGTATTTTAGTGGGCGGTAATGTTAGGTTTTTACATAATCTATAAATTCAAGCCAACGATTGAGGTTTATTATAATTTTTTTTTATTTTGTTTTATTTTCGGTTTGGTAGTTTCAAAATAATGTTAAAGGAATAAACTAAATTCATTTTGGTTAAGATTTCGTGGAGTTGCGCGTTACAGGAATTGGCCTATGCGACAGACGCATTGGACGAGTACGCACAATATAGCAGTACGAAAATGGTCTTGAAACCGTACCGTTTGATTTCGATAGTTTAAGTGTTGTTCGATGGTTTTTGTTTCTGTGCAATTGGGAAAAGCAGATAATGTGAGCTCACAGAAGAATACCAAAGGAAAAAGGATTGGTAAGTCGTTTAAGCCTTTTTCCTCGTCGTTCGAAATATTTTTGATTCATATCTAATTAATGTTTAATAATAGTTTTCGATATTTCGTATTTACAGTCCACTCTAAAATTGAATTCAGTATTAAACATTACACTCATAATAAACACAAGTGATGGCAACACTGCGGTAAACAATCTGTAGCCGACGCGACCGACATCCCGTCACCACGCTAGTATTGGCTAGAACCGATCAGCGCGACATCGGGCTAGTGATCGGGAAAAATCTGGCTTGCTTTGAACGATATAAGTACGCAAGGCGCGGCGCCCAGGCGCAGTTTAAAACTGAATCGCAGAATATCCAGCGGTTGGTTTGGCGTTGGCCCGCAAATTTAAAAATATGGCAAGCAGTAGTAACAAAGTGAAGACATACCATTTTCATTCGGAATGGGAAGAACAATACTTTTTTACAGAAGTTAAAGGTAAAAATGTGTGTTTGTTATGTAATACTTCTGTCTCCGTTGCTAAAAAAGGAAATATTGAGAGACATCATACAACTGTACATTCAAATTTTGAGAAATCATTCCCGTTACGTTCTGCCACCAGAAACGAAAAACTGAAACAATTAAAAAACTAGTTATTTGGACAACAATCAATATTTTTAAAAACAGTCGACAAAAACAAGGCTGCAACTGAAGCATCATATCGTGTGTCCCAGGTAATTGCACAGAAGAAGAAGCCTTATGAAGGCGGGGAAATGATAAAACAGGCGTTTTTAGAAGCTGCAGATTCTTTATTTGCTAACTTTAGAAATAAAGACGAGATGGTGTCTGCTATACGGTCTATGCAACTTTCTGCTAATACAGTGATGAGACGAGTAGAAGTAATGAGCAATGATATTTTTTTACAGTTAAGAAGTGACTTGGATAATTGTGTTTATTTTTCGCTGCAATTGGACGAATCAACAGATGTGGTTGACACCTCCCCGATAGCCATGTTCGTCGGGATGGTGTTCAGTGATTTTACGATTAAAGATCTTTTAAAGTTTATTCCTCTGAAAGGACATACTACTGGACAAGAATTGTTTTCTCATCTCAAAAATATTATTTTTTCTGAGAAAATTCCAATATCGAAAATGGTAGCATTGACAACCGATGGCGCTCCAGCTATGGTGGGTTGTGATAAGGGTCTCGTGGCGTTATGTCGCAAAGATGAAAGTTTTCCGCAATTCCTCTCTTACCACTGCATTATCCATCAGCAAGCATTGTTTGGAAATTTTTTAAAACTAAACAACGTTATGAAGTTGGTAGTAAAAATTGTAAACAAGATTAGAGCTCATGCGTTACAAAGAAGATTATACTTCTTCACTCTGAAGTTCGATGGTTGAGTAGGGGACGACTGCTAACACGTTTTAATGATGTCTTACCTACTATAATCCAATAATCAACGCGATGAACCGATTCCAGAATTGGAAAATTTAACCTGGCTCAGGGATTTTGGTTTTCTTGTGGATATTACAGAAAAATTATATGAACTTAATTTGCAGCTTCAGGGTAAAGACAAACAACTAGCGGAAATGATTTCTGATATAAACGCATTTATAAATAAACTTGAATTTTGGGAACAAAACCTAATCAACCGCAATAGCAAGAATTTTCCTATTCTTTCAGAAAATATATCTCAAAATCCATTGGAACTTTATGATAGTAAATATCATGTAGAAATACTTTCTAACTTGAAGGATAACTTTAAAAATTGTTTTAAGGATTTCAACGAAATTGCTTTAGTGGCGCAATTTGTTGTTTTTCCCTTCATGGAAATTGATATCCAACAGTTTGCAACTGGTGTTATGCAGAACTTTGGCGAAGACATCGCTGTGACAGACATGGAACTGATTGCATTTCAGAATGACTTGGCTTTAAAATCGTTAAACTTAACTACAAAATGTATGTGGCCTTTAGTAAGCAACGAAAAGCATCCAGTCTTATGTCGTGTTGCCTTGAAAGTGAAAGCGTTATTCAGTTCAACATATTTGTGTGAATCCTCATTTTCCAATATGAAGTTAATTAAAAACAAATGCCGCAATCGACTTACCGCTGAACATTTGGATAATTATTTTCGAATGGCTGTATCAAACTATACCGCAAACATTAAAAAAATTATTAATGACTCGGAGTGTCAGCTTTCTCATTGAACATGCATTAAATTAGTGTATTACTATTTTTGTTACTTTTATAGTTTTTTAGTTTTATTAAATCGTATCGTAACCGTAAATAGCATACAAATTTTGTTTATTTTTTTCCTGTAATTATTTTTCATGAGTACTTAGTTAATTTAGTTACTTAGTATGTACTTGTACTAAAATTAATTCAAATATAGTATTGGTTTAATTCTATTAGTATAATATGTTAGTAAACCTAACAAATCTGTGTCGAATACAACTGTGCATTATTTTATTTAGGTTGGCTTACCTTGCTTACGGGCTAGGTAGCTCACTGTCTATTCCAAAACTATCGAAGTAGCTCGACACACTAAAAAGGTTGGCGACCACTGGTTTAAGGTAATAAAACATATAAAGGACCTAGTTTAATTCTTTATTTAAAACATTTAGATACATTTCTATGGATAATTTTTCTAATAGTTTTAAGTTTATCTGGAGCGTTAGAAAAGTAAAGGGGTGTTGTGTTTGTTCTCCGGAACTGATTAAAAATATCTAACATTTCTACTGCCTCCATATCTGCGTCCATAATAGTATCTTCCTTAGACACAAACTCCGTAAGATCCACAGATGGTATCATATGTTTCAACACTTTAACGGTGGGGTCGTAAATTTTTCCTTCAAACACGTTCCAAATATAAATGTTACCTCCTATTTCATCATCATAGAAAATCTTTCCGCATTTTGGTTCTATATCTACATTATATTTTTTAGCAAGTTCCCAAACCATTAAAGTTGCAGGTAAACAGGCCCCATAATACTGGTTCCGACTAAATACTTCTTCAATGTTGGCAAGAATAGTTTTTAATTTTTCCGACATGATAATCGCTTGAAGGTCGACAGTATACTAAACATTTCTTACAAGTTCTACTTAAGTTATAAATTTCGTCTGTACCACTCCCTTCTTCGTGCCTCAGCAACCGTTTCCCTTTAAGATCAACATCCTCGTAGATTAATGTTCGCATTAAGATTTACGAACCAAATAGGTGCTGGGTATGTTTGAATTTGTGTAATTAACGCCTCGATTACAGTTTTGTTAAACCATTCCAATAAATCTCCTCATTGAGGCAACTCCATTTCCTGCGTATTAAAGTTCCTTCTTTATTTTCCTGAATTAAAACTAACGGAAACCGCTATCTTGACCACATCCGGTGTACCACTTAGTGTAAATTTTATCTGTTTTAACTCGGCTTGAAAACAATCTAAAAGTGTTGTGTGAATATCTTCCTCTGTCTGCGATTTAAGATATTTTTGCTCTGGCTGAACTGGATTCTCGACTATTGCCGTTAATAATTCATATCTGGCTTGTTCATATTGTCCGATATCTTCCTGATAACATTCAAGACAATAAGTTTTAAAGTCGTAGTATGCTTTTCTCTTGCGATCTTTTCTTCGTATACCACCAACCTTATATCCATCCTTGTCTAAACATATTTCACATTTTTCCTTTAGCTCTGATCGACACTCGCTTCAATCGCAAGACCTTCCATGAAAGCACTCTTTAGGCATTGTGCTCGCTTCAACTGATCAACTAAGACTGAACGTTTAAATGTAACCGCTGCATAAATTATATATTATAATATATAATTAACCGTATAATTTCAAAACGGTTTCCACCTAAGACAAGTTATACCCTGAAAAAAAAACAGAAACGAGCCGAGATAAAACAACAGAAGCCTCAAAGGCGTTGTATAAGCCATAGCCATCCGTTCGAACGTGAAGTAGTTAGTGAAGAAGAAGTGAAGGAACTGAGAAATATACAGAAGAGTTATTCATGCATGAGGATGTCAACGACTGCAGTATAAATGTTTCTGAATTTTGCAATATTTATTTACCTGCGCATTGTTACCTGTTAATATTTGTCATTTTAGTCAAAGTCATTTTACTGTGTCAAGTTCTGCGAAATAAAGCCTAATAATGCGATATAGGTTTTTATTACAATTTATTTCGCAGTATATTAAAGTATACAGGGTGTCCCACGACGATTTTCCCAGCACAATGCTCGGAAACGGAGCCAGATAGAAAAAATTGTAAGAACACAAATTGAGGGCTTATGAGGGAGCATATAGCAAAGGTAATTTTAGATGTACAGGGTGTTTCAAAAATAGTAATATTGCTGCCAAGTCAATTTTTTTAAATGGAATACCCTGTATATTGTTAGTTTTTCGAATAGCTTGTTTCAAGACAAATTCAACCATACCATACTTGTCACGCTTCTAATTTAAAGTGACTGAAATATAAGCGATTAAATGATCAATTACGTAAGCATGAACAGATATGTAATAATAACAATAACCACCAGCGAAATATTGAAGAGTATGACTCATGTCACAAGTCAGAAGTAGTTTCATTGTTAATTATTTCAAGTATTAAGAAATGCCTTCTCTTTTTACATATGGCGAGTATCTCGACATGCTCCTGATATACGGAGACTATCACAAGAATGGAAGACGTGCTCAAAATCTGTATAGTCAACGATACCCGAATCGTGAAAACCAAGCTACAGAACGGAATGTTTCGTAATGCTGAACAAAAATTAAGAAGTGGTTCCATTCCCAGTGGTAGGGCGCAAACACCAAGAAGAAAACTAGTCCGAACAGAAGAAAACAATATTAACATCTTGGCCTTTGTTCCAGTGTATCCACATGTCTCCTCCACTCGACTACTTGGGGAAGAATTAAGCCTTGGAAAATGTACAATTGAAAGGACACCAAACGATTATGAATACCTCCCCTACAAAATTTATCTGGTGCAGGCCTTAACACCTGAAGATCCTGAACGCCGCCTATATTTCATTGCTGAGATGTCAATGAAATTTGAACAAGACCGTCAAACCAAAATTTTATGGAGCGATGAAAGTAGGTTCCACAACAACTGCACAGTAAATCGCCACAATTCCCACTACTGGTCATCTGTAAATTCTCACTGGATGAAGGAGACTAATTTTCAAGTAGTTTGGGGGTTAACGTTTGGTGTGGTTTATTAGGGTACGTGCATTACGGAGCTGTGATACTAGATTATAGAAGAGATGATAGATTGCTTTTAACAGCGCTTATAGAAATATGTCGTATATTTAAATACAAGCGTGCACTACGAAGTTTTATGTACATCTAGTATGCGTGTTGTTATACTCGCTTGTTATATGGAGAATAGAACTGACAATTCTCTGCGCGCTGATATGTGTCATAACATCATTACCTTACTTCAAATGGACGTGGAAAATTTAATTACTGAAGTGTTTAACCGTGAAGGTTTGTGGATATAGGTGATGAAATTCACCTAGTGTAGATCTTTTTTTATTTATAGGATGCACGTGATATTTTCTGATCGAAATTCTACTTTTTCTATTTAAAATAAACCATTTTGTGGTTGCAGAACAGAAGTAATCGTCCTCACTTTGTGACATTTTAAAGGAGATTGACATCTAAACAGCTACTACTCAATGATCAATGCTATATTTTGAAAGCTCGATTGTGCACACCCATCAGCACATACTCTACTCTTTCATCTCTCATCTCTGCTATAATCTAGTATCACAGCTCCGTTATGCACGTACCCTTATAGAGCGCCTTTCAGGCCGCTCTATATACCTAGCCGTGAGTGAAAAATGTGTGTCGGTTGCCGTCATTTTCGACATTTTCACAATCTCAATTTTTTTTCTCGAAAACGGTTAGAGGGGGAGCACTCAAATTTTCTGGGTTAATAGAGGGATAGTGCATCTAGCTTCGATAAAAAATTCAGTTATACAGGGTGTCGCGTTTCGGAGTTATTAAACGTCAAAGTCGAAATTTCCGCGATTTCGTATGATACACGATACAGGTCGCAAAAGTTAATTGAATCGATTTAAATTTTCGAAGGTTGTAGAGGACCGGGGTCTTCCGAACCCTATTGAAATTGGCGGTATTCGGAAAATGGGAAGTAATTCTTTTGAATTTTTTTTGTCGAAAAGGCCGTTTGCAGACACCTTTTTGGCGCTAAATAACGTGAAGCCGGAACGTCGGACAGACAAACGGATTTGAGCATAAAACTGAGGAATCTCAAATACTTTCTTTTTGCAATACATTTACCTATACCTAAAATGACTGGAAATTGGAAAAATTTGGGAAAAACTGGAAAATACGTTTTTTCGTACAAATTGTTGACGGTTTTTATTTTTTTTGGGGTCAAAATGGATTCAAATCGAAATCCCATGTACCTTATCGGAAAGAGCTCGCCGAACTACGTTGTAACCATATTTTTTAGTTCCTTCATTCTTAATAGGAAAGGAGCAATCGATAATTAAATTTCGATATTTAGCCACTTTTTTTCATGACATCTCTACATTCGAATCACTCTGTATCATTTCCTATTTAATTTCTTCCAACTTTTTCAACGCTATCCCTTGGGGATATAATCAGGCTTTAAAATGAACCCAGAATGGATTTTTTTCAACCAAAATTCATCTTTAAATGACATTATTATATATTATCTAGCTTATTTAACAGCTCTTTTTTGGATTATTTCCTTCCCCCATCATCTGAGAACACTCCTAACTAATTAAAATTCCATATTTTTTCGTTAAAGTTATAAATAAATAGCAATTTTAGCCTCGGTGCAGGAAATTTTTTTAACAATGCATATTTTAATAGTCTGCCTTGGAAAATCAGTTGAAGCAGCCTATCTTTACGTCGAAATTAAAATATGACCTGTCAGAATTATGCAAAAATGTCAGTATTTGTAGTGATTTTGGAAAGATCCTGAGCCCATTTCGGCTTGGAATATACATGGAAAAGACAGAATGGACTTTATATTTTGAATTACGGTTCATTTCATTGGACGATATAAGCATTAAATACCAATTTTTTTTTATCTTTCTGAGACCCTGCAAATGCATTTCAAAATCTGTTTTATACGGAGAAATGTATTATAATATGAAGGGTCTAATGTCGCCAAAATGCCAGTTTTTCTTGCGAGAATTTTAGGGTTTCTGGACCGTTTTGGGCTTGAAAAATACCGGGCAACGCCTCTATAGACCTTCCCGTGTCTATTCCGGAACATATAATTTGAAGAAGTACGCATTAAATACCATATTTAACGATTTTTCGATGACGCTGCAAAGCATCATAGAAATATATTATTCCATTAGGTAGTATACGGTGTCAATCACAATGACGGGTCTGATTTAAATTTTGCTTAGATTTGTTGTTAATTGAGAAGGGCTTAGTCGATTGAAAAGAGTGATGTGGCAATCGAAAGGGGAGGAAGTACGCAACTTTCTTATTTGGAAATAACTTCACATTTCGTTGGCATGACGACGAACAACTAGCTATTTTCATTATTTATTGAGTTGGAGAGTTGAAATTTGATATATGGGAAGAATTCGGTCAATCATTCAAAATTATATATGTAAAAGTTTAACTCGCATGGTTTCTATAGCAACGATTAAGGATAAAGTTGACAATTTCTAACTCACGCACGGCTGATCTGATTGAAACGAGTGAGGTGGCAATCGAAAGGGAACGAAGTAAGCTCCATTTTTATGTGAAAATAATTTTGACATTTCGTTGCCATGACGACGAACAGTTTGCTATTTCCATTATTTATTGAGTTGGAGAGGTTGAAATTTGATATCTGGGTACAATTCTGTCAATCATCCGAAAATATTTTTATAAATTTTGATTCCGATGATTACCATAGCAACGATTGAGTATAAAGTTGATCATTTTTTACTCGCGAACGACTTATCTGATTGAAACGAGTGAGGTGGCAATCGAAAGGCAAGGAAGTAAGCTCCTTTTTCATGTGAAAATAATTTTTACATTTCGTTGCCGTGACGACGAACAATTTGCTATTCCCGGTGTTTATTGAGTTGGAGAGCTGAAATTTCATATCTGGAAAGAATTCGGTAAATCATTCAAAAATATATCTGGAAAAATCGATTCCCATGGTTGGCATAGCTACGATTAAGGATAAAGTTGACAATTAATAACTCGCGGACGCGTTTGGAACGAGTGAGGTGGCTAACGAAAGAGATATAAGTACACTACGTTTTTATTTGAAAATAATTTCGATTTTTGGTAGTCATGACGACTATCAATTTGATTTCTCCGTTATTTATTGAGTTGCAGAGTAGAAATTTCGCATCTAAGTAGAATTCGGTCAATCAATGAAAAATCTTTTTGCAATTTTCAATTTTGATGATTGCCATAGCAACGATTAGGGGTAAAGTTAACAACTTGCAACTCGCGAGCGTCTTCTTAGATTGAAAGAAGCGACGGTCATAAAATGTATGCACAATTTTTTTTCATTGACATATCAGTGGCGTGCCCGAAGGGCTCGCCACCAATCTTCATCCAGCTCGACCATTTCAGGAAGACGATGTTATCAAATGTATGGTTCCAAGCCGATCGAAAGACGACAAGCTTAATTTAGTAGGGTGTCAGCGAAATCGTATATATTGTATTTATATGTAATAGGTGTTTGTATGTATGTAGCGATACGGTTACGAAGGGCGGCTATTCTGCATCATCAGTCCGAAGGAGTGTGATATCTTCCTTAATACATGCTCTAGCAACACGAAATTTTCAGCTGTTAATGTGAATGTATACAGGGTGTCCAAAAAGTCTTGGTATTGGCAAATACTCCTATTGGTACTTAGATAAACTTTATTAGGTCGGATTTCACGCAAATCGAATAAATTTGTATTAAAATGTTTTTATGTTTGTATGTATATATACAGGGTGTCCGAAAATTCTTTTCGTTGGCAAAAAATACGTGTAGGTGTTTGTATGTATGTAGCGATACGGTTACGGTGGGCGGTCTATTCTGCATCATCAATCCGAAGGAGTGTGATATCTTCCTTAATACATGCTCTAGCAACCCGAAATTTTCAGGTGTTAATGTGAATGTATACAGGATGTCCAAAAAGTCTTGGTATGGGCAAATACTCCTATTAGTACTTAGATAAACTTTATTAGGTCGGATTTCACGCAAATCGAATATATTTGTATTACAATGTGTTTATGTTTGTATGTATATATACAAGGCGTCCGAAAATTCTTTTCGTTTGCAAAAATAGCTTCTACGTGTAGGTGTTTATATGTATGTAGCGATACGGTTACGAAGGCCGGTCTATTCTCCATCATCAGTCCGAAGGGGTGTGATATCTTCCTTAATACATATCCTAGCAACACGAAATTTTCAGGGCGTGACAATGATGATATTACCGACCTTATAGAGCCCCCTCGGGGGGCGACTAGGCGGTCTATGCACCCTAGTTTAATGGCTATCTATAGGTCCTTGCTTTTACCAAGGGAACACCAAATGGAAAACGATTTTTAAATTTTCTTTCAAACGAACTTGAAAATAGCTCAATCAATGAAAGAGCTTCTATGTGGTGGCAGCAAGAATACTACCCAAGCTCCCCCTCACTTTGTCAAGCAAGTCACAAATTATTTAGATGTCACGTTTCCTGCGCGCTGGATTGGCCGAAATGGTGTGATCCGGTGGCTTCCGATGTCACCGGATTTGACCCCTTTAGATTTTTTTCTTTGGGGATATCTTAAAGAAATTTTGTATGTAAACCACCCAACAAAACAAAATCATAGCAGCCGGTCGAACTGTTACTCCAGCCATGATTACAGCAGCGTGTATCAGAAATCTTATAAACAGATTTGAATATTGTATTAGTGAAAGTGGTAACCAATTTAAACATATTTTGAGAAGAATTCGTAATTAATTTTGTTTAGTTATCTTCTTATTTTCGATTGATTGATACATAATTTAATAAAGTGTTATACGTTTCCGTTTAAATATTCTTTTCATAGATACAAATGCTTGAAATAATTAACAATGAAACTACTTCTGACTCGTGACATGACAGCCCCCATCATACTCTTCAATATTTCGCTGGTGGTTATTTTTATTATTGCTTATCTGTTCATGCTTACGTAATTGATCATTTAATCGCTCATATTTCAGTCATTTAAAATTAGAAACTTAACAAGTATGGTATGGTTGAATTTGTCTTAAAACAAGCTATTCAAAAAACTGACAACATATAGAGTGTTCCATTTAAAAAAAATTGACTTGGCGGTAATATTATTATTTTTGAAACACCCTGTATATCTAAAATTACCCTTACTAGATGCTCCCTTACAAACCCTCAATTTTTCTTCTTAAACTTTGTTTTCTACCTGGTTCCGTGTCCGAGCAATGTGCTGGGAAATTCGTCGTTGGGCACCCTGTATATTAAACAAAACGCATGGAGAAATACTTCCGACCAGATCGATTTGAGACAGATCCAAATTCCGCAACTGCAGCAAAAGAATTCAGACACTGGTATGAAACTTTTAGGAATTTTTTGGATAACAATTCATCAACACAAAAACCAGATCAAGACAAAGATAAATCTAAACATTTAGTTAATTTTATATCTCCTGCCGTATATGAATATATTAGTGAAGCAGTCATATGATGAAGCCATACAAATTTTAGAAAAATTATACATAAAATCCACCAATGAAATATTTTCAAGACATATATTGGCCACCAGAAAACAGCAATCAAATGAAACAATCGATCAGTATGTACAAGCATTAAGACTTTTAAGCAAAGACTGTAATTTTAAATCTGCGACTGCTGAACAAAACAAGAACGATTTTATACGAGACGCTTTTATTACTGGACTTCTTCAACCTACAATTCGTCAGAGATTATTAGAGTCTAATCATCTAACTTTAAATGACGCTGTATCTCAATCAAGAGCTTTAGAAGATTCTCAAAAACAATCGAATATGTATTTTTCACCTCAAAACGTACTAAATGATAAGTTTTCAAAACAAGGTACCAATCACATTCAAGAACAATCGACATCTGCGATTGCAATACGTTCCCAAACATGATACTTTTGTGGAAACGGGATAAAACCTGTACCTATTTTCAAAAAGTTGGACACTTTTCAAAGGTATGCATGAAATCAAAGATAGCACCAAATAAGTCGACTTCAGCTTCAACTTTTGTCATTGCTTCTGCATCGCCAAAATTTCAATGCTGCCTTTCACAAGCCTTAATTAAAGTTATTATAAATGACACTTCTGCAAATGCATTAATAGACACAGGCAGTTTCGGCAGTTTTCTGGATATAAATTTTGCAACAAAAAACAATTTTAAAATTTTTGTATGCCACGGGCAAGTTTCAATGGCATCTACCTCATGTTCGACACAGCTTCAAGGATATTGCTTCATAAACCTTAAAATGTGCAATGAAACCTACCATGAACTAAAAATTTTAGTTATTTCAAATCTTTGTACCGATTTAATAGTTGGCCATGATATTATGAAGCAACATGATAGAGTAGATGATACATTTGGGGGACCCAAGCCACCTTTATCAATTTGTTGTTTAGTCGAAGCCAAAGTAGATCCACCGCCTTTATTTGCCAATCTAACTAAAGACTGCAGACCCATAGCAACTAAATCACGCCGATATTCCAAAAATGATATAATTTTTATACAGGAGGAAGTAAAGAAATTGATTGATGAAGAAATAATTGAGGAAAGTATATCACCGTGGATAGCGCAAGTGCTTATTACTCACACTGAAAATCACAAACGTCATATGGTCATCGATTACTACCAAACTATAAATAAATTTACATTACTAGATGCCTATCCTCTTCCAAATATAGAAGCTCTAATTTCAAAAATTTCTAAATATGACATATTCAGCACTATCGATTTGAAATCAGCATACCATCAGATTCCGATTAAAGATAACGACAAGCCTTTTACCGCATTTGAAGCAGCCGGTCACCTTTACCAGTTCCGAAGAATTCCGTTTGGAATTACAAATGGAGTATCTTGTATTCAAAGAATAATAGACCCCATTATACTCAAAGAAAATCTGCAAGGTGATTTTGCGTACCTTGATGATGTTACAGTTTGTGGAGAAGATCAAGTCAGTCATGATTCAAATCTGAGACAATTTTTGAGTGTAACGCAGAAATATGGACTTACTTTAAACAAAAACAAATGTCATTATAATAAGAGATCCATTAATCTCCTAGGATACACAATTGAAAACAAAACATTAAAGCCTGATTCTGACAGATTAAAGCCTGATTCTGGCAGATTAAAGCCGATACAAAATCCTCAAGACTCAGCCAGCCTCCGAAGCTGTGTAGGAATGTTTTCTCATTATTCAAGGTGGATTCAAAATTTCTCAGACAAAATAAGAAGTTTAATTAAATGCAAAACATTTCCTTTGCCACTTAACGTAGTTTCAGATTTTGAAAACCTAAAAAGAGACATAGAAAATTCACTTTTATGGACAATAAATACAAACGAAAATTTGACTGTTGAAACGGACGCGTCAGATTTTGCAATTTCAGCAACTTTAAGCCAATCGGGAAGACCAGTTGCGTTTTTCTCCAGAACATTATCAGACACGGAAAAAAGACATTCATCGGTGGAGAAAGAAGCATATGCTATTGTTGAAGCACTTCGCAAATTGAGACATTTTTTAATTATAACACATTTTAAACTTATTACTGATCAGAAGTCTGTTATATTTATGTTCCATGCAAATCATAACAAAATTAAGAACGATAAAATTATGCGTTGGCGATTAGAACTTTCATGTTACATTTATGATATTATTTATCGACCAGGAAAACTTAATGCAGCAGCTGATGCATTTTCGAGAATTTGTGGTTCAACTTCAAGCAATAAACTTTTTGAATTACACCAGTCTCTATGTCATCCTGGAGTGACCAGGATGACATAGAGACATGCATCATTTTGTCAAAATTAGAAATTTACCCTATTCTGTGGAAGAAGTAAAACAAATGATATCTGCTTGCCCTACCTGTGCCGAGATAAAACCTAGATTTCATAAAAAGTCAGGAGCTCATTTAATAAAAGCAACTGCGCCATTTGAACGCCTTAATATCGATTTTAAAGGTCCACTAGCTACTTCAACCAGAAACTCATATATACTTACTATTGTAGATGAATATTCCATATTTCTATTTGCTTTTCCATGTAAAGATACATCAACATCAACTGTTATTGAATGTCTTGATAATGTATTATCTTTTTTTGGTAGGCCAGCTTACATTCATTCGGACCATGGAACATCATTTACTTCAAAAGAGCTTGAAACCTATCTACAATTTCGGGGAATAGCGTCTAGTCAGACTAACCCTTATAATCCTGAAGGAAATGGACAGCTCGAACGTTATAATGGTATAATATGCAAAGCCGTTAATTTTGCACTTAAATCTAGAAATCTAAAGTCTACTCAATGGGAGATGGTTTTACCAGATGCTTTTCACTCCATTAGAAGCTTACTCTGTACAGCAACTAACTGTACGCCTCATAAGCGACTATTCACTTTTCAGCGACGATCAACCAGTGGCACATCTGTCCCGTCATGGTTAAAACAATCTGACACTGTATTGTTAAAAAATTTGTTTGTCAAAGTAAATATGATCCTTTAGTGGAAGAAGTTGAACTTTTAGAAGCTAATCCCGACTACGTTCTAATTCGGCATGAAAATGGAAGAGAAAGTACAGTTTCTGTCAAACATTTGGCGTCCAGAGGAGATCTTGAATTGTTAAACCAAAACGCGGACCAACTATATGAAACTGGTAATAATGATAAAAACAACGTCTTACAAAACAATTCTCAAAATATACCAGACCTCACTACTCCCGAACTTATCGAACATTCTAGTACCGAGATGCCCCAACTACGTAGATCTACTAGACCCAGAAGTCAACCCAAATATCTTTCAGATTACATAGAAAAATAAACTGGGGGTGAATGCAGTATTAATGTTTCTGAATTTTGCTATATTTATTTACCTGAGTATTGTTACCTGTTAATATTTGTCATTTTAGTCAAAGTCATTTTACTTTGTCAGGTTCTGCGAAATAAAGCCTAATAATTCGATATAGGTTTTCATTACAACGACCTTGTTGAAAAAATTAAATATTTAGAAGAAAATAATGCTAATTCTAGTGAAATAAGGACTATTTTGAGAGAACTAGAAAGACTTGAAGTTATAGAATTATAATTATAGAATTATATTAATTTAATATAATTTTAATTTAATATTATTAAATTATATTGAATTTTATTAATAACAATAATGTTACATTACATTTTTGTGTTTTTTATAAATCTGCAAGACTTCTAAAGTAATTAGTCTTAGATTTACTTTTTTGAATATGCAAGCTTTGAATTAATGCGCTCGGAAAAATATTGATATGCTTGCTAGAAGAGATGATAAAACTATAATTTATGCAGCAGTTAACACTAATAAGGGACGAACCTATTTGTTTATAAATAAATTTGTGGTGTGGGGGTATGGATGAATGTAGCTTTAGACCTAAAGAAACACATCTAATATCAGAACTTTTTAATGGTGTTCCGGCTCAAGTAGATGGCGTATTTCGACACACAAATGGTCGTCTATACTTCTTTCAAAATTGCATGTATTTCGAATACAATGAATTTACCAATAACCTCGTTAGTTCCGGAAAGGTGAATCTTAATTTCTGTGGTATTAAATATCCTAATCTAGGGCTTTTAGAACAACTCAAATATTTATTTAGTAATATTATAACAAATAATGTAAAATTATAGATCCTAATAAATAACTATTTATACCTTATGACTTTTTTCTACTAACCTAAATCTTATGACTTTTTCTACGAGTCTAAGAAAGAACTCCAATAGCCTACTCCCTTATCAAGAAAGCCAACAGGACCTAAAGATATTCTTATAAGTCTTTTGCTAGTAAATTAGATAATGAACTATAGACGTCTGTATAAGTTTTTCGTCTAATTTTTACGTCTAAGTGTTTAAATAAACATATGGGAGATTGATACAATTAGTGGTGGGCTGTTTTTCGCTGTTAACGTTTCAAATGAACAATATTTGTTACAAGATAATTGTCTTTGCTCAGGTTTGTTTGGTTGGGCTTGCTCAGGTTTGTTCAGGTTTGCTTGGGTTTGCTTGGGCTTGCGCGTTTTAAGGTTAGCTCAGGTTGCGGGCGGCCCGCAACCTGAGCTAACCTTAAAACGCGCAAACCCAACCTGAGCAAACCCGAGCAAAGACAATTATCTTGTGACAAATATTGTTCATTTGAAACGTTAACAGCGAAAAACAGCCCACCACTAATTGTATCAATCTCCCAAATGTTTATTTAAACAGACGTAAAAATGAGACGAAAAACTTATACAGACGTCTATAGTTCATTTATTAATTTACTAGCAAAAGACTTCTAAGAATATTTTTAGGCCCTGTTGGCTTTCTTGATAACGGAGTAGGCTATTGGAGTTCTTTCTTTGACTCGTAGAAAAAAAGTAATAAGATTTAGGCTAGTAGAAAAAAGTTATGAGGTATAAATAGTTATTTATTAGTATCTATAATTTTACATTATTTGTTATAATATTACTAAGTAAATATGTGAGTTGTTCTAAGAGTCCTAGATTAGGACATATAATACCAAAGAAATTAATATTCATCTTTCGGAACTAACGAGGTTATTGGTAAATTCATTGTATTCGAAATACATGCTATTTTGAAGAAAGTATAGACGACCATTTGTGTGTCAAAATACGCCATCTACTTGAGCCGGAACACCATTAAAAAGTTCTGATACTAAGTGTGTTTCTTTAGGTCTAAAGCTACATTCATCCACACCCCCACAACACAAATTTATTTATAAACAAATAGGTTCGTCCCGTATTAGTGTTAACAGCTGCATAAATTATAGTTTTATCATCTCTTCTAGCAAGTATGTCAATATTTTTCCGAGCGCATTAATTCAAAGGTTCCATATTCAAAAAAGTAAATCTAAGACTAATTACTTTAGAGTAACTCTTGTAGATTTATAAAAAACACAAAAATGTAATGTAACTTTATTGTTTTTAATAAAATTCAATATAATTTAATATAATTCTATAATTATAATTCTATAACTTCAAGTCTTTCTAGTTCTCTCAAAATAGTCCTTATTTCACTAGAATTAGCATAATTTTCTTCTAATATTTCATTTTTTCAACAAGATCGTTGATATCTGCATGCATGAGTAACTCTTCTGTATATTTCTCAGTTCCTTCACTTCTTCTTCACTAACTACTTCACGTTCGAACGGATGGCTATGGCTTATACAACGCCTTTGAGGCTTCTGTTGTTTTATCTCGGCTCGTTTCTGTTTTCAGGGTATAACTTCTCTTAGGTGGAAACAGTTTTGAAATTATACGGTTAGTTATATCGTATAATATATAATTTATGCAGCGGTTACATTTAAACGTTCAGTCTTAGTTGACCAGTTGAAGCGAGCACAATGCCTAAAGAGTGCTTTCAGGGAAGGTCTTGCGATTGTAGCGAGTGTCGACCAGAGCTAAAGGAAAAATGTGAAATATGTTTAGACAAGGATGGATATAAGGGTGGTGGTATATGAAGAAAAGATCGCAAGAGAATCGCTTACTACGACTTTAAAACGTATTGTCTTGAATGTTATCAAGAAGATATCGGACAAAATGAACAAGCCATATATGAATTATTAACGGCAATAGTCGAGAATCCAGTTCAGCCAGAGCAAAAATATTTTAAATCGCAGACAGAGGAAGATATTCACAAAACACTTTTAGATTGTTTTCAAGCCGAGTTAAACAGATAAAATTTACACTAAGTGGTACACCTGATATGGTCAAGATAGCGTTTTCCGTTAGTTTTAATTCAGGAAAAGAAAGAAAGAACTTCAATACGCAGGAAATGGAGTTACCTCAACGAGGAGATTTATTAAAATGGTTTAGCAAAACTCTAATCGAGGCGTTAATTACACAAATTCAAACATACCAAACACCTATTTGGTTCGTAAATCTTAATGCGAACATTAATCTACGAGGATGGTGATCTTATACGGAAACGGTTGCTGAGACACGAAGAAGGGAGTGGTACAGACGAAATTTGTATCTTAAGTAGAACTTGTAAGAAATGTTTAGTATACTGTCGACCATCAAGCGATTAGCATTTCGGAAATATTAAAAATTATTCTTGCCAACATTCAAGAAGTATTTAGTCGTAACAAGTATTATGGGGCTTGTTTACCTGCAACTTTAATGGTTTGGGAACTTGCTAAAACATATAATGTAGATATAGAACCAAAATGCGGAAAGATTTTCTATGATGAGGAAATAGGAGTAACATTCGTTTTTGGAACCTGTTTGAAGGAAAAATTTACGACCCCACCGTTAAAGTGTTGAAACATATGATACCATCTGTGGAACTTACGCAGTTTGTGTCTAAGGAAGATACTATTATGGACGCAGATATGGAGGCAGTAGAAATGTTAGATATTTTTAATCAGTTCCGGAGAACAAACACAACGCACCTTTACTTTTCCAACGCTCCAGATAAACTTAAAACTATTACAAAAATCATCCATAGAAATGTCTTTAAATGTTTTTAATAAAGAATCAAACTAGGTCCTTTATATGTTTTATTACCTTAGGCAATCAAACCTAACCTCAACAAATGTTCTATTGTCGGTGGTAGAAAATTATTCGAAACTTAAACAATCCTCAGCATCAGGCTATAAATAGAACAGGTTCTGTTTCCAAAGGATTCAAGCTTTTCTCATGGCGTTTGTCTTTGTATTGTCTGTGGTCGGTGTGATGTTTTTGATACGTAAGTGTGGCGTTTGTTTTATTGTTGTGTAGGTGTTTGCGTTGTGTCGACGTCGCGTAGGCGTTTTGTGGGTGTTTTGTAGGTGTTTTGTAGACGTTGAGTACAAATAAAAGTATTGTTTCGTCACTACTTCCTTAATTTACTTTTTTTTACTTTAAATTTTAATTATAATGTTATAATATAAATCGGTATCTTAGAGAATAATTTAGTTTAAATTTCATGCTATTTATATATATTTAAATGAACGTTTAATCAATATAATCTACATTTTAATTTGCCTACAAAACAATTATCAGTAGCTAAGTTTCGTACTGCCCTGTTAATTTCATTTTCTTAAAATTTAATAATTTTCATTTTACATAAATATATAATGTCTTGGCAACCCAAAATACACTTCCTTAAAATTCCTTTCAACCAAAATTCCTATTCTCGTTTTACCATTTTTTGCTGTACGAGAAAAAGTGGACCCAAAAAGGTGAAGAAGGAAAGACTTCAGACACGACAAGATACGACTAGAGTGTGCGTGGCTCACGGGAAAATTTTCGACTTGCAATATATACGTCCTACTTATTAACTGTGCCGTACATATAGAATAAACCCCGCATATTCGTTAACTGCACCCATTATAGACCGTTCGGAAAGCCGAGCGTTGCCTTGTTAACTGCAGATGATATAGATAAACTTCGCAATTATATCGTCTGCACTTAACTGATTCTGTCATATTGGTATGCTGACATTTATGAAAATGACAACGGAAAAATGCGGTCGGACCAGGGTTAGCACCTGGTTAGGGGCCCTGACAAGTCTCTTGTCCTGCGATGAAAGAGACTTGTCAGGGCCCCTAACAAGGTGCTAATCCTGTTTCGACCTTAGGGTGCCCTCCGATTCGCTTGGCCTCAATTTATCGCTAACGCTCGGCTTTCCGAACGATCTATAATGGGTGCAGTTAACGAATATGCCCCCGGGGGTGACTATGAACTTACTATAGTGCTTGAGATACCCCGAACAAACCTTCCTGCAGACCTGCTTTTACTGATTTTGGTAAGTACCAAGTCATTGCTAAGTTGGCAATAAATTTTACGTTAATATTTTGCATAACGAGACAAGGGCCAGAACGGGCAGTCTGAAATAGTTCAGACGCAGAGAAATTTCCACACCCAGCGTTCCAAAATATACAGTCCACTTAAAATTCCGAGCCGCGTATTTTGTTTCAAAAAATATAAAGCTCAGAAATCATTTATTGATCCTTCGACCCGGATAGTTTTAATTTAAAAACTGAATTTTTTTATGATTGCGTCTGGACTAGGCGTTTGGAAGGCTAGTTTTGACTCTTGTACGCGTTACCAGGCGGTATTGAAATTTTTAATATTTCCTTATTACAAATAAAATTTAAAAGTTTGTAATAGTCGAAAAAATACAAGTGTTGATAATATTTTTCTGAATAATTTACTTCCAGTAATAATATTTAGTTATAAATAAAAGTAAATTATTTTCTTTAATACACCTACACAATAAAATGCATTGGTAAATTTGCCCTTAACATTGGTAAATACCTGTGAATGTTGTCAAGTTCCTACAACTGCTAACCTGTATAAAAAAGGCGTTAACTGGTTTTTTGTGCGATAGGCGATTTTGCTTTTGTTAATTATTTTATCGATAACGATCGTCCTTTATAAACGGTTAATTTTACACGATTAATTTAAATTACGACAAATAAAATATATATCGTACTACCCGTTTTATTAAAGAGAATATTTTTTCTGAATTTTCCAGTTTTTAGAAGTCATTTTGTTGTAACGAAAGAAAATATAATTTTTAAAAAATAGTGCTTACTACTAAAGAAAAAATTTCTCGAGCGGATGCTCTGAGACAAGTTGCCATTGATCAGTTAAAGTTAATTGAAACTTGCGCTGCAACTGTCAAAGCTGATCCAACAAATATAATAAAATTTAAAATGTCTTATAAAAATCTGAAAAAGCTTCAAAGAGACTTCGAAAAACACCATAACGCCATTGTAATTGCTCTAGCTGGAGCACAGGATAAATTAAAAGCGGAAGCAGAAATATTGGATAACTTTACTTTGCGCTATTTAGAGATTGAAACTCTTTATCATGAACTTGTTACGGAAAAAGAAAAATTACAAAGAACAAGCTCTAATTTCACCGCTGCATCTTTTAATCAGACTGCGAATACCTCAACCTCTAACAATGATTTTTGTTGCTTGCCAAAAATTGACTCGATTTCCTTTACAGGGGATGTTCAAAATGTTCGTACTTTCATAGAAATGTTTGATGCGTTGGTACACAACAGTCGAGTGTTATCAAATATCGAAAAATTTAATTATTTACTTTCAAAACTTTCCGGACAACCCCTTGCCTTAATAAAAAATATTCCCTTGATTTCTGATAACAATTTAATTGCATATAATACTTTAAAAAAGTAGATACGATAATAAAAGACTTAGAGCAGTCAATTATTGGAAGACAATAGTAACCTGTCCGTCTGTCACTAAAGACAATTTCTATTCTCTAAGAAATTTACTTGATAATTTTACGGAGAATTTGGAAGCTCTTAAAATGATGAATTATGACGTTGACAGTTGGGATTTTATAATTGCTTATATGTTGCTAGATCGCTTGGATACAAATACAAGGAAGGCTTTTGAACAAAGTCATGGCTCGAATGCAATGCCCAGTTACAAAAAAGTGAAAGAATTTTTACTAAAACAATGCAATGCCTTGGAAACGGTTGCTCTTTGCACAAAATCGAACGAAATTAAAAATCATGCTTCGAAATCTCAACAAAAATTCAATTCTTATAATCATAATAATAATAATCAGTGGCGTAGTAACAACTTTTCAAACACCCCTCGTAATTCAAATACTTTACTTGTACAGGCTGAAAGCCAAAATGAAAAGGCTGAATGTTGTCTTTTGTGTAGGGGTACACATATATGTAATTTACAGCTGTCCTACATTTTTAAGCAAAAGCATTTCAGAACGGTTTAAATTTATTAAAAGTAAGAAAACTTGTGTAAATTGTTTGGCTGATCAGCATACTACTTCTCAATGTATCTCTCAAAGGCGGTGCCGTTATTGCAAAAAAACGCATCATTCCTTATTACACTTTTCTGCAAATACTAATAATGTTGGAAACAATTCAACTAATAATTTACAAAATACGCCCTTAACGCTTCAAATTGTACTAATACTGAGGGTAGTGACCGGGTAGTTAAGAATGACCACGAGGTGTTACTATCCACTGTTTTATTAAACGTGCGTGATGCTTTTCGAAATCTGCATAAGGCTAGAGCGGTTATTGACCCCGGAGCTCAATCTTGTTTTATTATGAAAAAATTTGCAGATAAATTAGGTTTGCCTAAATATAATATAGCAATTACTTTACAAGGCTTAGAAAAAATGTGCATGCTCGCAAAATTGGGTGTCCATAGTAGGGATTCTTTGGGGCTTGACCATCCACCGTCCACCGTCCACCGGTGGGATTTTATCTTGTGATCTAAGACGTCATATCTCGGCCACCTTTGCGCATGGGTAAATTTCAAGTACGTCATCGAAGTCTACGTCACTGGAGCTTACGTCAGCGATATAAACATCAGCTGTCAAATGTCAAATGTCACCTGTGAACTGTCACCTGTCACTTGTCAAATGTCAAAATTAAATTTGAACATACGTCACGTATGAAGGATGACGTCATAAGACTGAAGAAAAAAATTAGCCAGCTGTCACTTGTCATTTAAGATATGTTAACTGTCACCTGTCACTTACGAAACGCCAAAAGAAAAATTTAACGTAGGTCACGTGTTCAAAATGGCGTTAGCAGACATGCGTAAAAGTATGGCAGCTGTCACCTGTCATTGAAGATATGTCAACTGTCACCTGTCACTGATGAAACGTCAAAATAAAAATTTAACGTAGGTCACGTGTTCAAAATGACGTCATAAGACATGTGTAAAAGTATGGCGGCTGTCACCTGTCATTTAAGACATGTCAACTGTCACCTGTCACGTGTTAAACGTCAAAATAAAAATTTAATATACGTCACGTGGTTGGGGTAGCGTCAGAAGGCGTTTAAAAAAAGAACGGCGTTGATCGGCCCTTTGGTCTCGGAGATACAGTTTTTTGCTATTAGCGCTCTAATGGCTCAGGTTGGAGAGTTGAAATTTGGATGTAGGATAGTAGATGATGAGATCATTCGATTAGTGAAATTATTTGTCAAAAATCTTGACTGATAGTAAAAATAATATTTTTAAATTTTTAGCATCACTCTGTATACGAAATTTTCGATGAAATATATAATTTAGGAATATTATTTAAGTTAATAACAACTAAACAACCCACATTAAAATCACCAATGTTTAAACTGAGCTGTTTAAACACCCCTGTTTAAACAGCTCTGTTTAAACAGCCCTGTTTAAACTACCCTGTTTAAACAGCTCTGTTTAAACAACCCTGTTTAAACTACCCTGTTTAAATACACCTCTGTTTAAACTAGGCTGTTTAAACACCCCTGTTTAAACATCTCTGTTTAAACAGACCTGTTTAAACGACCCTGTTTAAAAACACCTCTGTTTAAACAGGGCTGTATAAACAGGGGTGTTATAAATTATTAACTTTATTTTATTGTTAAAATATTATCTGCCGGATGCTTATATCAAGTTAAAAGAGTCTAAAACAATAGTACATACGAGAAAGATTGCATCATCAGTGGAAAATTCCCAACTCAAGCGAGCTAAAATGACTCAGCACGAGGTAAGGTCAATTTAGACGTGTTTTTCGAGGTACGAATATGTAAGAAAACCAGCAATTAGAAAAATTGTTGATTTAACCACAAGACATCGATATTGAGCAAATTGATATGCAAAATTAGTGAATAATAGTAAACAAGTTAGGACTAGGAATACAAGTAAACTAGAAATACGGTTCAGAGTTTCGGATAAAGATGGGGTTAGGGTAGAATTAGTACGAGGAAAAGATGTTGCGACGGACATAAAAACTTTTCGAAATTCTCGACGAAGATCATCGATGCAGGTCTTTAGGGCTAAAATACGACTTTCAGATAAGTGCTCTAACGGTAGGAAGGGAAGGATTCCGAATGTGTGGGGGAGAGAGAGAGAGAGAGACCCGTTGAAATCGTAGGAAAATAAGCCAAAAACCATGAAAGATATACTTTGTAAGTACGAAAATACCCGTAGATGTATACTAGGGCTAGTCAAAACGGAGAAAGAGATAGAAACAAAGAGAGACAAAATATAAACAGACCCGGATCGGGAAAAACAGCTAAAAAACAGACCCTGTTCTGAAAAACAGCTAAAACAGACCCTGTTCCGAAAAAACAGCTAAAAAAACAGACCCTGTTTCTAGAAAAACAGCTAAAAAAACACACCCTGTTCGGGAAGAACAGCAAAAAAAACAGACCCTGTTTCAGGAACCCACTGAAACGTCGAACTACCCAACCACTCAACAGCGAAACAACATACTCTGTTTCGAAAAGCAACTCCTGAGTAGCTATGAAATAACTAAGAAAAAGGTCTTTGCTTCGGGAAACAGTAATTCGTATTCATACTTGCTAATATATAAACAACATACAGACGATTTTCTTCAAAAATAGAAGGGTACTAATGCTGCTACTAATAATCAAACAGTTATCTGTTAAAAAAAACATCCAGTCCATCCTCCTTTTCGAACTGAATTTAAAATAAAAATTTCGTTCAACCACTAATTGTATCAATCTCCCAAATGTTTATTTAAACAGACGTAAAAATGAGACGAAAAACTTATACAGACGTCTATAGTTCATTTATTAATTTACTAGCAAAAGACTTCTAAGAATATTTTTAGGCCCTGTTGGCTTTCTTGATAACGGAGTAGGCTATTGGAGTTCTTTCTTTGACTCGTAGAAAAAAGGTAATAAGATTTAGGCTAGTAGAAAAAAGTTATGAGGTATAAATAGTTATTTATTAGTATCTATAATTTTACATTATTTGTTATAATATTACTAAGTAAATATGTGAGTTGTTCTAAGAGTCCTAGATTAGGACATATAATACCAAAGAAATTAATATTCATCTTTCGGAACTAACGAGGTTATTGGTAAATTCATTGTATTCGAAATACATGCTATTTTGAAGAAAGTATAGACGACCATTTGTGTGTCAAAATACGCCATCTACTTGAGCCGGAACACCATTAAAAAGTTCTGATACTAAGTGTGTTTCTTTAGGTCTAAAGCTACATTCATCCACACCCCCACAACACAAATTTATTTATAAACAAATAGGTTCGTCCCGTATTAGTGTTAACAGCTGCATAAATTATAGTTTTATCATCTCTTCTAGCAAGTATGTCAATATTTTTCCGAGCGCATTAATTCAAAGGTTCCATATTCAAAAAAGTAAATCTAAGACTAATTACTTTAGAGTAACTCTTGTAGATTTATAAAAAACACAAAAATGTAATGTAACTTTATTGTTTTTAATAAAATTCAATATAATTTAATATAATTCTATAATTATAATTCTATAACTTCAAGTCTTTCTAGTTCTCTCAAAATAGTCCTTATTTCACTAGAATAATAATATTTCATTTTTTCAACAAGATCGTTGATATCTTCATGCATGAGTAACTCTTCTGTATATTTCTCAGTTCCTTCACTTCTTCTTCACTAACTACTTCACGTTCGAACGGATGGCTATGGCTTATACAACGCCTTTGAGGCTTCTGTTGTTTTATCTCGGCTCGTTTCTGTTTTCAGGGTATAACTTCTCTTAGGTGGAAACAGTTTTGAAATTATACGGTTAGTTATATCGTATAATATATAATTTATGCAGCGGTTACATTTAAACGTTCAGTCTTAGTTGACCAGTTGAAGCGAGCACAATGCCTAAAGAGTGCTTTCAGGGAAGGTCTTGCGATTGTAGCGAGTGTCGACCAGAGCTAAAGGAAAAATGTGAAATATGTTTAGACAAGGATGGATATAAGGGTGGTGGTATATGAAGAAAAGATCGCAAGAGAATCGCTTACTACGACTTTAAAACGTATTGTCTTGAATGTTATCAAGAAGATATCGGACAAAATGAACAAGCCATATATGAATTATTAACGGCAATAGTCGAGAATCCAGTTCAGCCAGAGCAAAAATATTTTAAATCGCAGACAGAGGAAGATATTCACAAAACACTTTTGGATTGTTTTCAAGCCGAGTTAAACAGATAAAATTTACACTAAGTGGTACACCTGATATGGTCAAGATAGCGTTTTCCGTTAGTTTTAATTCAGGAAAAGAAAGAAAGAACTTCAATACGCAGGAAATGGAGTTACCTCAACGAGGAGATTTATTAAAATGGTTTAGCAAAACTCTAATCGAGGCGTTAATTACACAAATTCAAACATACCAAACACCTATTTGGTTCGTAAATCTTAATGCGAACATTAATCTACGAGGATGGTGATCTTATACGGAAACGGTTGCTGAGACACGAAGAAGGGAGTGGTACAGACGAAATTTGTGTCTTAAGTAGAACTTGTAAGAAATGTTTAGTATACTGTCGACCATCAAGCGATTAGCATTTCGGAAATATTAAAAATTATTCTTGCCAACATTGAAGAAGTATTTAGTCGTAACAAGTATTATGGGGCTTGTTTACCTGCAACTTTAATGGTTTGGGAACTTGCTAAAACATATAATGTAGATATAGAACCAAAATGCGGAAAGATTTTCTATGATGAGGAAATAGGAGTAACATTCGTTTTTGGAACCTGTTTGAAGGAAAAATTTACGACCCCACCGTTAAAGTGTTGAAACATATGATACCATCTGTGGAACTTACGCAGTTTGTGTCTAAGGAAGATACTATTATGGACGCAGATATGGAGGCAGTAGAAATGTTAGATATTTTTAATCAGTTCCGGAGAACAAACACAACGCACCTTTACTTTTCCAACGCTCCAGATAAACTTAAAACTATTACAAAAATCATCCATAGAAATGTCTTTAAATGTTTTTAATAAAGAATCAAACTAGGTCCTTTATATGTTTTATTACCTTAGGCAATCAAACCTAACCTCAACAAATGTTCTATTGTCGGTGGTAGAAAATTATTCGAAACTTAAACAATCCTCAGCCTCAGGCTATAAATAGAACAGGTTCTGTTTCCAAAGGATTCAAGCTTTTCTCATGGCGTTTGTCTTTGTATTGTCTGTGGTCGGTGTGATGTTTTTGATACGTAAGTGTGGCGTTTGTTTTATTGTTGTGTAGGTGTTTGCGTTGTGTCGACGTCGTGTAGGCGTTTTGTGGGTGTTTTGTAGGTGTTTTGTAGACGTTGAGTACAAATAAAAGTATTGTTTCGTCACTACTTCCTTAATTTACTTTTTTTTACTTTAAATTTTAATTATAATGTTATAATATAAATCGGTATCTTAGAGAATAATTTAGTTTAAATTTCATGCTATTTATATATATTTAAATGAACGTTTAATCAATATAATCTACATTTTAATTTGCCTACAAAACAATTATCAGTAGCTAAGTTTCGTACTGCCCTGTTAATTTCATTTTCTTAAAATTTAATAATTTTCATTTTACATAAATATATAATGTCTTGGCAACCCAAAATACACTTCCTTAAAATTCCTTTCAACCAAAATTCCTATTCTCGTTTTACCATTTTTTGCTGTACGAGAAAAAGTGGACCCAAAAAGGTGAAGAAGGAAAGACTTCAGACACGACAAGATACGACTAGAGTGTGCGTGGCTCACGGGAAAATTTTCGACTTGCAATATATACGTCCTACTTATTAACTGTGCCGTACATATAGAATAAACCCCGCATATTCGTTAACTGCACCCATTATAGACCGCTCGGAAAGCCGAGCGTTGCCTTGTTAACTGAAGATGATATAGATAAACTTCGCAATTATATCGTCTGCACTTAACTGATTCTGTCATATTGGTATGCTGACATTTATGAAAATGACAACGGAAAAATGCGGTCGGACGAGGATTAGCACCTGGTTAGGGGCCCTGACAAGTCTCTTGTCCTGCGATGAAAGAGACTTGTCAGGGCCCCTAACAAGGTGCTAATCCTGTTTCGACCTTAGGGTGCCCTCCGATTCGCTTGGCCCCAATTTATCGCTAACGCTCGGCTTTCCGAACGATCTATAATGGGTGCAGTTAACGAATATGCCCCCGGGGGTGACTATGAACTTACTATAGTGCTTGAGATACCCCGAACAAACCTTCCTGCAGACCTGCTTTTACTGATTTTGGTAAGTACCAAGTCATTGCTAAGTTGGCAATAAATTTTACGTTAATATTTTGCATAACGAGACAAGGGCCAGAACGGGCAGTCTGAAATAGTTCAGACGCAGAGAAATTTCCACACCCAGCGTTCCAAAATATACAGTCCACTTAAAATTCCGAGCCGCGTATTTTGTTTCAAAAAATATAAAGCTCAGAAATCATTTATTGATCCTTCGACCCGGATACTTTTAATTTAAAAACTGAATTTTTTTATGATTGCGTCTGGACTAGGCGTTTGGAAGGCTAGTTTTGACTCTTGTACGCGTTACCAGGCGGTATTGAAATTTTTAATATTTCCTTATTACAAATAAAATTTAAAAGTTTGTAATAGTCGAAAAAATACAAGTGTTGATAATATTTTTCTGAATAATTTACTTCCAGTAATAATATTTAGTTATAAATAAAAGTAAATTATTTTCTTTAATACACCTACACAATAAAATGCATTGGTAAATTTGCCCTTAACATTGGTAAATACCTGTGAATGTTGTCAAGTTCCTACAACTGCTAACCTGTATAAAAAAGGCGTTAACTGGTTTTTTGTGCGATAGGCGATTTTGCTTTTGTTAATTATTTTATCGATAACGATCGTCCTTTATAAACGGTTAATTTTACACGATTAATTTAAATTACGACAAATAAAATATATATCGTACTACCCGTTTTATTAAAGAGAATATTTTTTCTGAATTTTCCAGTTTTTAGAAGTCATTTTGTTGTAACGAAAGAAAATATAATTTTTAAAAAATTGTGCTTACTACTAAAGAAAAAATTTCTCGAGCGGATGCTCTGAGACAAGTTGCCATTGATCAGTTAAAGTTAATTGAAACTTGCGCTGCAACTGTCAAAGCTGATCCAACAAATATAATAAAATTTAAAATGTCTTATAAAAATCTGAAAAAGCTTCAAAGAGACTTCGAAAAACACCATAACGCCATTGTAATTGCTCTAGCTGGAGCACAGGATAAATTAAAAGCGGAAGCAGAAATATTGGATAACTTTACTTTGCGCTATTTAGAGATTGAAACTCTTTATCATGAACTTGTTACGGAAAAAGAAAAATTACAAAGAACAAGCTCTAATTTCACCGCTGCATCTTTTAATCAGACTGCGAATACCTCAACCTCTAACAATGATTTTTGTTGCTTGCCAAAAATTGACTCGATTTCCTTTACAGGGGATGTTCAAAATGTTCCTAATTTCATAGAAATGTTTGATGCGTTGGTACACAACAGTCGAGTGTTATCAAATATCGAAAAATTTAATTATTTACTTTCAAAACTTTCCGGACAACCCCTTGCCTTAATAAAAAATATTCCCTTGATTTCTGATAACAATTTAATTGCATATAATACTTTAAAAAAGTAGATACGATAATAAAAGACTTAGAGCAGTCAATTATTGGAAGACAATAGTAACCTGTCCGTCTGTCACTAAAGACAATTTCTATTCTCTAAGAAATTTACTTGATAATTTTACGGAGAATTTGGAAGCTCTTAAAATGATGAATTATGACGTTGACAGTTGGGATTTTATAATTGCTTATATGTTGCTAGATCGCTTGGATACAAATACAAGGAAGGCTTTTGAACAAAGTCATGGCTCGAATGCAATGCCCAGTTACAAAAAAGTGAAAGAATTTTTACTAAAACAATGCAATGCCTTGGAAACGGTTGCTCTTTGCACAAAATCGAACGAAATTAAAAATCATGCTTCGAAATCTCAACAAAAATTCAATTCTTATAATCATAATAATAATAATCAGTGGCGTAGTAACAACTTTTCAAACACCCCTCGTAATTCAAATACTTTACTTGTACAGGCTGAAAGCCAAAATGAAAAAGCTGAATGTTGTCTTTTGTGTAGGGGTACACATATATGTAATTTACAGCTGTCCTACATTTTTAAGCAAAAGCATTTCAGAACGGTTTAAATTTATTAAAAGTAAGAAAACTTGTGTAAATTGTTTGGCTGATCAGCATACTACTTCTCAATGTATCTCTCAAAGGCGGTGCCGTTATTGCAAAAAAACGCATCATTCCTTATTACACTTTTCTGCAAATACTAATAATGTTGGAAACAATTCAACTAATAATTTACAAAATACGCCCTTAACGCTTCAAATTGTACTAATACTGAGGGTAGTGACCGGGTAGTTAAGAATGACCACGAGGTGTTACTATCCACTGTTTTATTAAACGTGCGTGATGCTTTTCGAAATCTGCATAAGGCTAGAGCGGTTATTGACCCCGGAGCTCAATCTTGTTTTATTATGAAAAAATTTGCAGATAAATTAGGTTTGCCTAAATATAATATAGCAATTACTTTACAAGGCTTAGAAAAAATGTGCATGCTCGCAAAATTGGGTGTCCATAGTAGGGATTCTTTGGGGCTTGACCATCCACCGTCCACCGTCCACCGGTGGGATTTTATCTTGTGATCTAAGACGTCATATCTCGGCAACCTTTGCGCATGGGTAAATTTCAAGTACGTCATCGAAGTCTACGTCACTGGAGCTTACGTCAGCGATATAAACATCAGCTGTCAAATGTCAAATGTCACCTGTGAACTGTCACCTGTCACTTGTCAAATGTCAAAATTAAATTTGAACATACGTCACGTATGAAGGATGACGTCATAAGACTGAAGAAACGTGTCATTTAAGATATGTTAACTGTCACCTGTCACTTACGAAACGCCAAAAGAAAAATTTAACGTAGGTCACGTGTTCAAAATGGCGTTAGCAGACATGCGTAAAAGTATGGCAGCTGTCACCTGTCATTGAAGATATGTCAACTGTCACCTGTCACTGATGAAACGTCAAAATAAAAATTTAACGTAGGTCACGTGTTCAAAATGACGTCATATGACATGTGTAAAAGTATGGCGGCTGTCACCTGTCATTTAAGACATGTCAACTGTCACCTGTCACGTGTTAAACGTCAAAATAAAAATTTAACATACGTCACGTGGTTGGGGTAGCGTCAGAAGGCGTTTAAAAAAAGAACGGCGTTGATCGGCCCTTTGGTCTCGGAGATACAGTTTTTTGCTATTAGCGCTCTAATGGCTCAGGTTGGAGAGTTGAAATTTGGATGTAGGATAGTAGATGATGAGATCATTCGATTAGTGAAATTATTTGTCAAAAATCTTGACTGATAGTAAAAATAATATTTTTAAATTTTTAGCATCACTCTGTATACGAAATTTTCGATGAAATATATAATTTAGGAATATTATTTAAGTTAATAACAACTAAACAACCCACATTAAAATCACCAATGTTTAAACTGAGCTGTTTAAACACCCCTGTTTAAACAGCTCTGTTTAAACAGCCCTGTTTAAACTACCCTGTTTAAACAGCTCTGTTTAAACAACCCTGTTTAAACTACCCTGTTTAAATACACCTCTGTTTAAACTAGGCTGTTTAAACACCCCTGTTTAAACATCTCTGTTTAAACAGACCTGTTTAAACGACCCTGTTTAAAAACACCTCTGTTTAAACAGGGCTGTATAAACAGGGGTGTTATAAATTATTAACTTTATTTTATTGTTAAAATATTATCTGCCGGATGCTTATATCAAGTTAAAAGAGTCTAAAACAATAGTACATACGAGAAAGATTGCATCATCAGTGGAAAATTCCCAACTCAAGCGAGCTAAAATGACTCAGCACGAGGTAAGGTCAATTTAGACGTGTTTTTCGAGGTACGAATATGTAAGAAAACCAGCAATTAGAAAAATTGTTGATTTAACCACAAGACATCGATATTGAGCAAATTGATATGCAAAATTAGTGAATAATAGTAAACAAGTTAGGACTAGGAATACAAGTAAACTAGAAATACGGTTCAGAGTTTCGGATAAAGATGGGGTTAGGGTAGAATTAGTACGAGGAAAAGATGTTGCGACGGACATAAAAACTTTTCGAAATTCTCGACGAAGATCGTCGATGCAGGTCTTTAGGGCTAAAATACGACTTTCAGATAAGTGCTCTAACGGTAGGAAGGGAAGGATTCCGAATGTGTGGGGGAGAGAGAGAGAGAGAGACCCGTTGAAATCGTAGGAAAATAAGCCAAAAACCATGAAAGATATACTTTGTAAGTACGAAAATACCCGTAGATGTATACTAGGGCTAGTCAAAACGGAGAAAGAGATAGAAACAAAGAGAGACAAAATATAAACAGACCCGGGTCGGGAAAAACAGCTAAAAAACAGACCCTGTTCTGAAAAACAGCTAAAAACAAACCCTGTTCGGGAAAAAACAGCTAAAACAGACCCTGTTCCGAAAAAACAGCTAAAAAAACAGACCCTGTTTCTAGAAAAACAGCTAAAAAAACACACCCTGTTCGGGAAGAACAGCAAAAAAAACAGACCCTGTTTCAGGAACCCACTGAAACGTCGAACTACCCAACCACTCAACAGCGAAACAACATACTCTGTTTCGAAAAGCAACTCCTGAGTAGCTATGAAATAACTAAGAAAAAGGTCTTTGCTTCGGGAAACAGTAATTCGTATTCATACTTGCTAATATATAAACAACATACAGACGATTTTCTTCAAAAATAGAAGGGTACTAATGCTGCTACTAATAATCAAACAGTTATCTGTTAAAAAAACATCCAGTCCATCCTCCTTTTCGAACTGAATTTAAAATAAAAATTTCGTTCAACCACTAATTGTATCAATCTCCCAAATGTTTATTTAAACAGACGTAAAAATGAGACGAAAAACTTATACAGACGTCTATAGTTCATTTATTAATTTACTAGCAAAAGACTTCTAAGAATATTTTTAGGCCCTGTTGGCTTTCTTGATAACGGAGTAGGCTATTGGAGTTCTTTCTTTGACTCGTAGAAAAAAAGTAATAAGATTTAGGCTAGGAGAAAAAAGTTATGAGGTATAAATAGTTATTTATTAGTATCTATAATTTTACATTATTTGTTATAATATTACTAAGTAAATATGTGAGTTGTTCTAAGAGTCCTAGATTAGGACATATAATACCAAAGAAATTAATATTCATCTTTCGGAACTAACGAGGTTATTGGTAAATTCATTGTATTCGAAATACATGCTATTTTGAAGAAAGTATAGACGACCATTTGTGTGTCAAAATACGCCATCTACTTGAGCCGGAACACCATTAAAAAGTTCTGATACTAAGTGTGTTTCTTTAGGTCTAAAGCTACATTCATCCACACCCCCACAACACAAATTTATTTATAAACAAATAGGTTCGTCCCGTATTAGTGTTAACAGCTGCATAAATTATAGTTTTATCATCTCTTCTAGCAAGTATGTCAATATTTTTCCGAGCGCATTAATTCAAAGGTTCCATATTCAAAAAAGTAAATCTAAGACTAATTACTTTAGAGTAACTCTTGTAGATTTATAAAAAACACAAAAATGTAATGTAACTTTATTGTTTTTAATAAAATTCAATATAATTTAATATAATTCTATAATTATAATTCTATAACTTCAAGTCTTTCTAGTTCTCTCAAAATAGTCCTTATTTCACTAGAATTAGCATAATTTTCTTCTAATATTTCATTTTTTCAACAAGATCGTTGATATCTGCATGCATGAGTAACTCTTCTGTATATTTCTCAGTTCCTTCACTTCTTCTTCACTAACTACTTCACGTTCGAACGGATGGCTATGGCTTATACAACGCCTTTGAGGCTTCTGTTGTTTTATCTCGGCTCGTTTCTGTTTTCAGGGTATAACTTCTCTTAGGTGGAAACAGTTTTGAAATTATACGGTTAGTTATATCGTATAATATATAATTTATGCAGCGGTTACATTTAAACGTTCAGTCTTAGTTGACCAGTTGAAGCGAGCACAATGCCTAAAGAGTGCTTTCAGGGAAGGTCTTGCGATTGTAGCGAGTGTCGACCAGAGCTAAAGGAAAAATGTGAAATATGTTTAGACAAGGATGGATATAAGGGTGGTGGTATATGAAGAAAAGATCGCAAGAGAATCGCTTACTACGACTTTAAAACGTATTGTCTTGAATGTTATCAAGAAGATATCGGACAAAATGAACAAGCCATATATGAATTATTAACGGCAATAGTCGAGAATCCAGTTCAGCCAGAGCAAAAATATTTTAAATCGCAGACAGAGGAAGATATTCACAAAACACTTTTAGATTGTTTTCAAGCCGAGTTAAACAGATAAAATTTACACTAAGTGGTACACCTGATATGGTCAAGATAGCGTTTTCCGTTAGTTTTAATTCAGGAAAAGAAAGAAAGAACTTCAATACGCAGGAAATGGAGTTACCTCAACGAGGAGATTTATTAAAATGGTTTAGCAAAACTCTAATCGAGGCGTTAATTACACAAATTCAAACATACCAAACACCTATTTGGTTCGTAAATCTTAATGCGAACATTAATCTACGAGGATGGTGATCTTATACGGAAACGGTTGCTGAGACACGAAGAAGGGAGTGGTACAGACGAAATTTGTATCTTAAGTAGAACTTGTAAGAAATGTTTAGTATACTGTCGACCATCAAGCGATTAGCATTTCGGAAATATTAAAAATTATTCTTGCCAACATTCAAGAAGTATTTAGTCGTAACAAGTATTATGGGGCTTGTTTACCTGCAACTTTAATGGTTTGGGAACTTGCTAAAACATATAATGTAGATATAGAACCAAAATGCGGAAAGATTTTCTATGATGAGGAAATAGGAGTAACATTCGTTTTTGGAACCTGTTTGAAGGAAAAATTTACGACCCCACCGTTAAAGTGTTGAAACATATGATACCATCTGTGGAACTTACGCAGTTTGTGTCTAAGGAAGATACTATTATGGACGCAGATATGGAGGCAGTAGAAATGTTAGATATTTTTAATCAGTTCCGGAGAACAAACACAACGCACCTTTACTTTTCCAACGCTCCAGATAAACTTAAAACTATTACAAAAATCATCCATAGAAATGTCTTTAAATGTTTTTAATAAAGAATCAAACTAGGTCCTTTATATGTTTTATTACCTTAGGCAATCAAACCTAACCTCAACAAATGTTCTATTGTCGGTGGTAGAAAATTATTCGAAACTTAAACAATCCTCAGCATCAGGCTATAAATAGAACAGGTTCTGTTTCCAAAGGATTCAAGCTTTTCTCATGGCGTTTGTCTTTGTATTGTCTGTGGTCGGTGTGATGTTTTTGATACGTAAGTGTGGCGTTTGTTTTATTGTTGTGTAGGTGTTTGCGTTGTGTCGACGTCGCGTAGGCGTTTTGTGGGTGTTTTGTAGGTGTTTTGTAGACGTTGAGTACAAATAAAAGTATTGTTTCGTCACTACTTCCTTAATTTACTTTTTTTTACTTTAAATTTTAATTATAATGTTATAATATAAATCGGTATCTTAGAGAATAATTTAGTTTAAATTTCATGCTATTTATATATATTTAAATGAACGTTTAATCAATATAATCTACATTTTAATTTGCCTACAAAACAATTATCAGTAGCTAAGTTTCGTACTGCCCTGTTAATTTCATTTTCTTAAAATTTAATAATTTTCATTTTACATAAATATATAATGTCTTGGCAACCCAAAATACACTTCCTTAAAATTCCTTTCAACCAAAATTCCTATTCTCGTTTTACCATTTTTTGCTGTACGAGAAAAAGTGGACCCAAAAAGGTGAAGAAGGAAAGACTTCAGACACGACAAGATACGACTAGAGTGTGCGTGGCTCACGGGAAAATTTTCGACTTGCAATATATACGTCCTACTTATTAACTGTGCCGTACATATAGAATAAACCCCGCATATTCGTTAACTGCACCCATTATAGACCGTTCGGAAAGCCGAGCGTTGCCTTGTTAACTGCAGATGATATAGATAAACTTCGCAATTATATCGTCTGCACTTAACTGATTCTGTCATATTGGTATGCTGACATTTATGAAAATGACAACGGAAAAATGCGGTCGGACCAGGGTTAGCACCTGGTTAGGGGCCCTGACAAGTCTCTTGTCCTGCGATGAAAGAGACTTGTCAGGGCCCCTAACAAGGTGCTAATCCTGTTTCGACCTTAGGGTGCCCTCCGATTCGCTTGGCCTCAATTTATCGCTAACGCTCGGCTTTCCGAACGATCTATAATGGGTGCAGTTAACGAATATGCCCCCGGGGGTGACTATGAACTTACTATAGTGCTTGAGATACCCCGAACAAACCTTCCTGCAGACCTGCTTTTACTGATTTTGGTAAGTACCAAGTCATTGCTAAGTTGGCAATAAATTTTACGTTAATATTTTGCATAACGAGACAAGGGCCAGAACGGGCAGTCTGAAATAGTTCAGACGCAGAGAAATTTCCACACCCAGCGTTCCAAAATATACAGTCCACTTAAAATTCCGAGCCGCGTATTTTGTTTCAAAAAATATAAAGCTCAGAAATCATTTATTGATCCTTCGACCCGGATAGTTTTAATTTAAAAACTGAATTTTTTTATGATTGCGTCTGGACTAGGCGTTTGGAAGGCTAGTTTTGACTCTTGTACGCGTTACCAGGCGGTATTGAAATTTTTAATATTTCCTTATTACAAATAAAATTTAAAAGTTTGTAATAGTCGAAAAAATACAAGTGTTGATAATATTTTTCTGAATAATTTACTTCCAGTAATAATATTTAGTTATAAATAAAAGTAAATTATTTTCTTTAATACACCTACACAATAAAATGCATTGGTAAATTTGCCCTTAACATTGGTAAATACCTGTGAATGTTGTCAAGTTCCTACAACTGCTAACCTGTATAAAAAAGGCGTTAACTGGTTTTTTGTGCGATAGGCGATTTTGCTTTTGTTAATTATTTTATCGATAACGATCGTCCTTTATAAACGGTTAATTTTACACGATTAATTTAAATTACGACAAATAAAATATATATCGTACTACCCGTTTTATTAAAGAGAATATTTTTTCTGAATTTTCCAGTTTTTAGAAGTCATTTTGTTGTAACGAAAGAAAATATAATTTTTAAAAAATAGTGCTTACTACTAAAGAAAAAATTTCTCGAGCGGATGCTCTGAGACAAGTTGCCATTGATCAGTTAAAGTTAATTGAAACTTGCGCTGCAACTGTCAAAGCTGATCCAACAAATATAATAAAATTTAAAATGTCTTATAAAAATCTGAAAAAGCTTCAAAGAGACTTCGAAAAACACCATAACGCCATTGTAATTGCTCTAGCTGGAGCACAGGATAAATTAAAAGCGGAAGCAGAAATATTGGATAACTTTACTTTGCGCTATTTAGAGATTGAAACTCTTTATCATGAACTTGTTACGGAAAAAGAAAAATTACAAAGAACAAGCTCTAATTTCACCGCTGCATCTTTTAATCAGACTGCGAATACCTCAACCTCTAACAATGATTTTTGTTGCTTGCCAAAAATTGACTCGATTTCCTTTACAGGGGATGTTCAAAATGTTCCTACTTTCATAGAAATGTTTGATGCGTTGGTACACAACAGTCGAGTGTTATCAAATATCGAAAAATTTAATTATTTACTTTCAAAACTTTCCGGACAACCCCTTGCCTTAATAAAAAATATTCCCTTGATTTCTGATAACAATTTAATTGCATATAATACTTTAAAAAAGTAGATACGATAATAAAAGACTTAGAGCAGTCAATTATTGGAAGACAATAGTAACCTGTCCGTCTGTCACTAAAGACAATTTCTATTCTCTAAGAAATTTACTTGATAATTTTACGGAGAATTTGGAAGCTCTTAAAATGATGAATTATGACGTTGACAGTTGGGATTTTATAATTGCTTATATGTTGCTAGATCGCTTGGATACAAATACAAGGAAGGCTTTTGAACAAAGTCATGGCTCGAATGCAATGCCCAGTTACAAAAAAGTGAAAGAATTTTTACTAAAACAATGCAATGCCTTGGAAACGGTTGCTCTTTGCACAAAATCGAACGAAATTAAAAATCATGCTTCGAAATCTCAACAAAAATTCAATTCTTATAATCATAATAATAATAATCAGTGGCGTAGTAACAACTTTTCAAACACCCTTCGTAATTCAAATACTTTACTTGTACAGGCTGAAAGCCAAAATGAAAAAGCTGAATGTTGTCTTTTGTGTAGGGGTACACATATATGTAATTTACAGCTGTCCTACATTTTTAAGCAAAAGCATTTCAGAACGGTTTAAATTTATTAAAAGTAAGAAAACTTGTGTAAATTGTTTGGCTGATCAGCATACTACTTCTCAATGTATCTCTCAAAGGCGGTGCCGTTATTGCAAAAAAACGCATCATTCCTTATTACACTTTTCTGCAAATACTAATAATGTTGGAAACAATTCAACTAATAATTTACAAAATACGCCCTTAACGCTTCAAATTGTACTAATACTGAGGGTAGTGACCGGGTAGTTAAGAATGACCACGAGGTGTTACTATCCACTGTTTTATTAAACGTGCGTGATGCTTTTCGAAATCTGCATAAGGCTAGAGCGGTTATTGACCCCGGAGCTCAATCTTGTTTTATTATGAAAAAATTTGCAGATAAATTAGGTTTGCCTAAATATAATATAGCAATTACTTTACAAGGCTTAGAAAAAATGTGCATGCTCGCAAAATTGGGTGTCCATAGTAGGGATTCTTTGGGGCTTGACCATCCACCGTCCACCGTCCACCGGTGGGATTTTATCTTGTGATCTAAGACGTCATATCTCGGCCACCTTTGCGCATGGGTAAATTTCAAGTACGTCATCGAAGTCTACGTCACTGGAGCTTACGTCAGCGATATAAACATCAGCTGTCAAATGTCAAATGTCACCTGTGAACTGTCACCTGTCACTTGTCAAATGTCAAAATTAAATTCGAACATACGTCACGTATGAAGGATGACGTCATAAGACTGAAGAAAAAAATTAGCCAGCTGTCACTTGTCATTTAAGATATGTTAACTGTCACCTGTCACTTATGAAACGCCAAAAGAAAAATTTAACGTAGGTCACGTGTTCAAAATGGCGTTAGCAGACATGCGTAAAAGTATGGCAGCTGTCACCTGTCATTGAAGATATGTCAACTGTCACCTGTCACTGATGAAACGTCAAAATAAAAATTTAACGTAAGTCACGTGTTCAAAATGACGTCATAAGACATGTGTAAAAGTATGGCGGCTGTCACCTGTCATTTAAGACATGTCAACTGTCACCTGTCACGTGTTAAACGTCAAAATAAAAATTTAACATACGTCACGTGGTTGGGGTAGCGTCAGAAGGCGTTTAAAAAAAGAACGGCGTTGATCGGCCCTTTGGTCTCGGAGATACAGTTTTTTGCTATTAGCGCTCTAATGGCTCAGGTTGGAGAGTTGAAATTTGGATGTAGGATAGTAGATGATGAGATCATTCGATTAGTGAAATTATTTGTCAAAAATCTTGACTGATAGTAAAAATAATATTTTTAAATTTTTAGCATCACTGTATACGAAATTTTCGATGAAATATATAATTTAGGAATATTATTTAAGTTAATAACAACTAAACAACCCACATTAAAATCACCAATGTTTAAACTGAGCTGTTTAAACACCCCTGTTTAAACAGCTCTGTTTAAACAGCCCTGTTTAAACTACCCTGTTTAAACAGCTCTGTTTAAACAACCCTGTTTAAACTACCCTGTTTAAATACACCTCTGTTTAAACTAGGCTGTTTAAACACCCCTGTTTAAGCATCTCTGTTTAAACAGACCTGTTTAAACGACCCTGTTTAAAAACACCTCTGTTTAAACAGGGCTGTATAAACAGGGGTGTTATAAATTATTAACTTTATTTTATTGTTAAAATATTATCTGCCGGATGCTTATATCAAGTTAAAAGAGTCTAAAACAATAGTACATACGAGAAAGATTGCATCATCAGTGGAAAATTCCCAACTCAAGCGAGCTAAAATGACTCAGCACGAGGTAAGGTCAATTTAGACGTGTTTTTCGAGGTACGAATATGTAAGAAAACCAGCAATTAGAAAAATTGTTGATTTAACCACAAGACATCGATATTGAGCAAATTGATATGCAAAATTAGTGAATAATAGTAAACAAGTTAGGACTAGGAATACAAGTAAACTAGAAATACGGTTCAGAGTTTCGGATAAAGATGGGGTTAGGGTAGAATTAGTACGAGGAAAAGATGTTGCGACGGACGTAAAAACTTTTCGAAATTCTCGACGAAGATCATCGATGCAGGTCTTTAGGGCTAAAATACGACTTTCAGATAAGTGCTCTAACGGTAGGAAGGGAAGGATTCCGAATGTGTGGGGGAGAGAGAGAGAGAGAGACCCGTTGAAATCGTAGGAAAATAAGCCAAAAACCATGAAAGATATACTTTGTAAGTACGAAAATACCCGTGGATGTATACTAGGGCTAGTCAAAACGGAGAAAGAGATAGAAACAAAGAGAGACAAAATATAAACAGACCCGGGTCGGGAAAAACAGCTAAAAAACAGACCCTGTTCTGAAAAACAGCTAAAAACAAACCCTGTTCGGGAAAAAACAGCTAAAACAGATCCTGTTCCGAAAAAACAGCTAAAAAAACAGACCCTGTTTCTAGAAAAACAGCTAAAAAAACACACCCTGTTCGGGAAGAACAGCAAAAAAAGCAGACCCTGTTTCAGGAACCCACTGAAACGTCGAACTACCCAACCACTCAACAGCGAAACAACATACTCTGTTTCGGAAAACAACTCCTGAGTAGCTATGAAATAACTAAGAAAAAGGTCTTTGCTTCGGGAAACAGTAATTCGTATTCATACTTGCTAATATATAAACAACATACAGACGATTTTCTTCAAAAATAGAAGGGTACTAATGCTGCTACTAATAATCAAACAGTTATCTGTTAAAAAAAACATCCAGTCCATCCTCCTTTTCGAACTGAATTTAAAATAAAAATTTCGTTCAAAGATCTTTAAGAACTGCATACGTAGATAGAGGCTATTTTCTTTTGACAGAAAGCTGCCAATAGAACTGGAAAGACTTAGGTACACAACAAGTTTGATACTCAGATCATACCCTAAATCAATATCCGAAAATTGTTCTAGAATACATATCAAAATATTGGAGAGTCAGCTGATAGTGATCTCACACAGCTTCGAACACTGATCGAAACTGATACATGGAAACGGGGAGAGTACGGGTTGATTTTTTTGAAAAATAGCGATATTCAAGTGGGCGATATTGAATACCGAAGAACTCATGGGCTCTACGATCGTCTGTGTTTTTTTTAAAACCTATTTACCAGAGAAAAGAAGATGACGAACAATACAAAGATAGGGAGTGATGTATACGAAATTTGTAATCTAAATCGAATAGCTGATAAGAAATGGTTAGTATACCGTTGACCGGCAGACAATTAACATGGCGGAAATATTAAAAATGATTCTTGCCAACATTGAAGAAGTATTCAGTCGGAACCAGTATTATGGGTATTTTTTACCTGCAACTTTAATGGTTTGGGAACTTGCTAAAAAATATAATGTACATGTAGAACCAAAATGCGGAAAGATTTTCTACGATGAAATAGGAGGCAAAATTCATTTTTGGAACGTGTTTGAAGGAGAAATTTACGATCCCACCGTTAAAGTTATAAAACATATGATGCCATCCGTGGACCTTACGAAGTTTGAGTACAAAGAAGATACTAGTATGGACACAGATATGGAGGCAGCAGTAATGCTAGATATTTTTAATCAGTTCCAGAGAACAAACACAACACACCAATACTTTTCCAACGCTCCAGAGAAACTGAAAACTCTTAGGAAAAGTATCCATAGAAATGTAGCTAGATGTATTAAATAAAGAATTAAACTAAGTCCTTAGATGTTGTATTACCTTAAACAATCAAACCTAACCTCAACAAATATTCTATTGCAGGTGGTACAAAATTATTCGAAACTTAAAACGATTCTCAGCCTTAGACTATTTAATAGAACAGGTTCTGTTTCCAAAGGACTCGAGCTTTTCTCATGGCGTTTGTCTTTGTGTTGTGTGACGCCCCGTTAACGCCCTGTGAACCCCCTATTGTTGTCCGAGTACTGTCCGGTTGTTGTCCTATTAACGTCCTGATGCTGTCCGGATAACGTCAGGGCGTTGTCCTGTATGTGTTATAACGAGGTTTTGATGGATAAAAGGACATGTCCAGATTAAAGGTTTTAGTCGAGAACTGAATGACATAGTAATAAGATGCATGCCAACAAGATAAAGTATCAGCTTCTTGAAACACCAGCTGTTAAAGATGGTGTAAGGACAGAGGGATCTAAGTTCTTGTAAACACCCTGTAAAACCGTAGACATATTAAAAAGAAATTATGCCTTAAAATTATGTAACCGGTTAAGAGCCTTATATCTAAATATAGCCGCCGTTAATACAAAAGGTTCGATTCTAAACCTTTTAAAACTAAAACAAAATCCCATTCAAAACTCCTTAAAATAATAACGCTTATTTTTCTTATACTAAGTCTTATATTTTCGAAAAACTGGGTAGTCGAAAGAGATTCTTTTTTTCTTATTGTAAGTCTTAGATTTTCAAAAAACTGCATGGTTGAGATACTTTCTGGCATCACCATGTTGTTGGTATTTGTAAAACGTGTTGTTCAAAATACCGCAAAGAAAAGTGCAAATCCAAGCAAACGCTCTCCTCGTTGTAAGATAAATCTACATATTTTGAAAAAATTTACTACTACTTTGTATTTAAGTCGACATTATTTGATTCGACAGTATAAAAAGAATAAAAAGGGGCCCCCAAAAGACGCTGGAAGATAGGTTTCACAGCTCAAATTGCCCATTTTGTAGGGAGGTCTTACAAATCAAGCTCCACTATCTTGAACCTCAGTGAGGCTGTCTAAAGGGGCGTAATATATTCTTAGTATACGCATATAAGAATAAATCGTTAAATGGTTCACAGAAAAATTTCTCGCACCATTTTCTGATATTATTGCATAAGATAAAAGACATATTTTCAACATTACAACCACTAGCAACGTTAGTCAAGATTTTCTAAATATTTTCGCCAGTCGAAAGGTCTTTTTGACCTTTACCCAATACCCGCCAAAGATTCTCCATCCCTTTCTTACTGTTAGGGCACGAATAGGAAATATATAATATGTTAAACAGTCTAGCCTCTAGTAACGTAATTAGTCAAAATTAGCTCCTTTATAGAGTCAAAACAAGCGAACATATAACAGAGCAAACGCAATGCGTTATTTTACGTTGAAACATGGCCGATGGATGGTTCTTTAATAGCCAACAGGTGACAATTAACCCTGATCATGCCCATAAGACATAATGGAAAACACTGTATATACCAAACTCCTTTAAGGTGTCAACCCCCTGTGTAGAGAGGAATTACCGAGCACCGAAGTCAGTACGTCTCCCCTCGGAAGGGTACCTGGCGTGTTTCCATGCGGAAAAAAGTCGACCATCCCTTTATACCCCGACTGTGCCAGCTCACTAGCAATAATAGGGAACATACCGAAATCACTTTGAATATATTTTTTTTAAGTGTCAAACCAGTATACGCTTGAAGTTGTACTTAACATGCAAACATTTTCTGTAAAAATAAAAGATTTTAACTGAGGAAATGCTTCAGACTATACGACACACATTTTTTGATTCATTTTTCTCCCCCCAAAAGTTACAGTTTTGATTAGTTAGTTAGTTAGCGTAATTTAAAAGCAAAACTACAGTTCCTGAATACCCAATAGAGAATTTTTTATCTAGGACATCTCACGTAGACTTCAAGCCTAAGTACTAACGAACCGTGGGCGTCTGAAGAGAAGGGAAATGTAATATATTGACACTGGATTTAAAGGAGTGAACGTTGAGGGCAGACGGGGAAAACATCTGCAGGCAATTTTTTCCATAATTCAGGTACTAATATTAGTGTAAATAACTAAAGATTTATATGTTGATACTTAAACACAAATTGAAAATAGCACCCCATAAATTTCAGCTTTAAAGATTTTTTTATATACGTCATCCCACGTAGACTTCGAACCTAAGTATTAGCGAACCGTGGACGTCTGAAGAGAAAGGAAATTTAGTCTATTGACATGAGATTGAAAGGATGGAACGTTGGGACAGATCGGGAAAACATCTGCAGACAATTTGTTTCATAATTCCGGTACTAATATTATTGCAAATAACTAAAGATTTATATGTTGTTACTTAAACACAAATTGAAAATAACGCCCCATAAATTTCAACATTCCACTCCCACACATACTCTTGAACACGCTAACTATTAATTTTTCAACCTCAAATAACAATAGTAATAATATTAACACTATGAAATAAAACACTGAGATACTTACGTTTTATAATAATTAGGGTACAACACACAAACTAATTGATGCACAGTAAAAAATCTAATGACTACCAGTTCATCCTGCTAACAACAAAAACTCGAACCCGTATTTTCCCGATCTAACCAACCGATCACGCGTAAAGATTTGTTACTACCTAGAAACTCATACTGACTAATATTTTGTAAGTAAGTAAATAGATTCTAAATCTAATTAATATTCCAAGATATCCAGAGCGGATGTCCCCCAAACCGCAAATGTTCCGGTTACCAATTGAAATGTATAATTATATTATCAGAAAAAGGCTCGCAAATATGTTTATAACTGTATTGGATTTCTTTAATCAATTATTTAAAAATAAAACATTAAATTTTCTTTAATTGCTAATGCCTTTCCCTCTCCGAATTAAGAAACTATAATAGTACCGTTAATTTATTTAAATTTTTCTCTTTTATTTGATACCCAACACGCCGTTTATCGTATTAGAGCCCTTTTAGTCACCCTATCTTCGGAGGGTGGTTTAAATTTCTACAAATATACATGGTGGAGTTTAGAAATATGATTTTTAGCAAAAATGCGTAGGAGTGCTGCGTCATCTATATGCGAAGTAGTTAAAATGATATTTGTAAAACAAAATCCAACCTACGTTACATACGCGTGATAGCAACTTGTGAACGTTTAACTCATCTGTTTTTGGGAGCAATTTTTCATCCCGCACCAAACACCCAAATCCCCACCCTCTGTTTTAGGCCGCTAGGGCACTAACTGTAAAAAACTCCAACCCTGAATCCAAAAGGGGGCAGCTGGACGGTTTTCTTTTTCAACATCTTCTGACATCATTCTCAACATGTGACCTACGTTAAATTTCTATTTTATCGTTTGGCAAGTGACTGGTAACACATCGAAGATGATAAGTGGCAGCTGATATACTTTTACATATGTCTCATGATATCATCCATAACACGTGACACATGTAAAATTTTTATTTTTGAAGTTTGACAAGTGACAGGTGACAGTTGACACATCGAAGACAACAAGAACCATCCTTAGCACGTGACCTAAGTTAAATTTTTATTTCGACGTTTGACAAGTGATTGTTTGGCTGGGTTTGCTCAGGTTTGTCTCGTTGGGTTTGCTTAGGTTTGTTCAGGTTTGCTCAGGTTTGTTTCAGTGGGTTTGCTCAGGTTTCTTCAGGTTTATTTGGGTTTGCTTGGGTTTGCGCGTTTTAAGGTTAGCTCAGGTCGCGCGCGCGCGCGCGCGCGACCTGAGCTAACCTTAAAACGCGCAAACCCAAGCAAACCCAAATATACCTGAAGAAACCTGAGCAAACCCACTGAAACAAACCTGAGCAAACCTGAACAAACCTAAGCAAACCCAACGAGACAAACCTGAGCAAACCCAACCAAACAATCACTTGTCAAACGTCGAAATAAAAATTTAACTTAGGTCACGTGCTAAGGATGGTTCTTGTTGTCTTCGATGTGTCAACTGTCACCTGTCACTTGTCAAACCTCAAAAATAAAAATTTTACATGTGTCACGTGTTATGGATGATATCATGAGACATATGTAAAAGTATATCAGCTGCCACTTATCATCTTCGATGTGTTACCAGTCACTTGCCAAACGATAAAATAGAAATTTAACGTAGGTCACATGTTGAGAATGATGTCAGAAGATGTTGAAAAAGAAAGCCGTCCAGCTGCCCCCTTTTGGATTCAGGGTTGGAGTTTTTTACAGTTAGTGCCCTAGCGGCCTAAAACAGAGGGTGGGGATTTGGGTGTTTGGTGCGGGATGATAAATTGCTCCCAAAAACAGATGAGTTAAACGTTCACAAGTTGCTATCACGCGTATGTAACGTAGGTTGGATTTTGTTTTACAAATATCATTTTAACTACTTCGCATATAGATGACGCAGCACTCCTACGCATTTTTGCTAAAAATCATATTTCTAAACTCCACCATGTATATTTGTAGAAATTTAAACCACCCTCCGAAGATAGGGTGACTAAAAGGGCTCTAATACGATAAACGGCGTGTTGGGTATCAAATAAAAGAGAAAAATTTAAATAAATTAACGGTACTATTATAGTTTCTTAATTCGGAGAGGGAAAGGCATTAGCAATTAAAGAAAATTTAATGTTTTATTTTTAAATAATTGATTAAAGAAATCCAATACAGTTATAAACATATTTGCGAGCCTTTTTCTGATAATATAATTATACATTTCAATTGGTAACCGGAACATTTGCGGTTTGGGGGACATCCGCTCTGGATATCTTGGAATATTAATTAGATGTAGAATCTATTTACTTACTTACAAAATATTAGTCAGTATGAGTTTCTAGGTAGTAACAAATCTTTACGCGTGATCGGTTGGTTAGATCAGGAAAATACGGGTTCGAGTTTTTGTTGTTAGCAGGATGAACTGGTAGTCATTAGATTTTTTACTGTGCATCAATTAGTTTGTGTGTTGTACCCTAATTATTATAAAACGTAAGTATCTCAGTGTTTTATTTCATAGTGTTAATATTATTACTATTGTTATTTGAGGTTGAAAAATTAATAGTAAGCGTGTTCAAGAGTATGTGTGGGAGTGGAATGTTGAAATTTATGGGGCGTTATTTTCAATTTGTGTTTAAGTAACAACATATAAATCTTTAGTTATTTGCAATAATATTAGTACCGGAATTATGAAACAAATTGTCTGCAGATGTTTTCCCGATCTGTCCCAACGTTCCATCCTTTCAATCTCATGTCAATAGACTAAATTTCCTTTCTCTTCAGACGTCCACGGTTCGCTAATACTTAGGTTCGAAGTCTACGTGGGATGACGTATATAAAAAAATCTTTAAAGCTGAAATTTATGGGGTGCTATTTTCAATTTGTGTTTAAGTATCAACATATAAATCTTTAGTTATTTACACTAATATTAGTACCTGAATTATGGAAAAAATTGCCTGCAGATGTTTTCCCCGTCTGCCCTCAACGTTCACTCCTTTAAATCCAGTGTCAATATATTACATTTCCCTTCTCTTCAGACGCCCACGGTTCGTTAGTACTTAGGCTTGACGTCTACGTGGGGTGTCTTAGATAAAAAATCTTGAAGGATGAAATTTAGGGGTATTATTTTAAATTTGCGTTTAAGTAACAACATGCAAATATTTAGTTCTTTGTACTAATATTAACACCTGGATCTAGGGATAAAAAACCTCGAACGTCTCTCCTTCATTTCTACTTGAATTATGAAAAAAACTGCCTGCAGAGGTTTTCCCTTTCTGTCCCAACGTTCACTCCTTTAAATCTCATAGCAATAGATTAAATTTCCCTTCTCTTCAGACGCCCACGGTTCGTCAGTACTTAGGCTTGAAGTCTACGTGGGGGTGTCTCAGATAAAAAATCGGGGAAAGCTGTAATTTCGGGGTAGTATTTTAAATTTGCGTTTAAGTAACAACATGGAAATATTTAGTTCTTTGTACTAATATTAACACCTGGATCTAGGGATAAAAACCTCGAACTTCTCTCCTTCATTTCTACCCGAATTATGAAAAAAATTGCCTGCAGAGGTTTTCCCTGTCTGTCCCCAACGCCCACTCCTTTAAATCTCATGTCAATAGCTTACATTTCCCTTCTCTTCAGACGCCCACGGTTCGTTAGTACTTAGGCTCGAAGTCCACATGAGATGTCTTAGATAAAAAAAATCTTTAAAGCCGAAATTTATGGTTATTATTTTAAATTTCTGTTTAAGTAACAACATAGAAATAGTTAGTTATTTGAACTAATATTACCACCGGAATCTAGGGATAAAAAAACCTTGAACTTCTCTCACTCATTCATACCAGAATTATGGAAAAAATTGCCTGCAGAGGTTTTCCCTGTCTGTCCCAACACTCACTCCTTTCAATCTCATGTCCATAGCTTACATTTCCCTTCTCTTCAGACGCCCACGGTTCGTTCGTACTTAGGCTTGACGTCTACGTGGGATGACTTATATAAAAAAAAATCTTTAAAGCCGAAATTTATGGGGGCGCCATGTTCAATTTGTGTTTAAGTAACAACATATAAATCTGTAGTTATTTACACTAATATTCGTACCTGAATTATGAAAAAAATTGCCTGCAGATGTTTTCCCCGTCTGTTCCCACGTCCAATCCTTTAAATCTCGTGGCAATCGATTACATCCCTTCTCTTCCGACGTCCACGGTTCGTTAGTACTTAGGCTTGAAGTCTACGTAAGATGTCCTAGATAAAAAATTCTCTATTGGGTATTCAGGAACTGTAGTTTTGCTTTTAAATTACGCTAAAAACTGTAACTTTTGGGGGGAGAAAAATGAATCAAAAAATGTGTGTCGTGTAATCTGAAGCATTTCCTCAGTTAAAATATTTTATTTTTACAGAAAATGTTTGCATGTTAAGTACAACTTCAAGCGTATACTGGTTTGACACTTAAAAAAAATATATTCAAAGTGATTTCGGTATGTTCCCTATTATTGCTAGTGAGCTGGCACATTCGGGGTATAAAGGGATGGTCGACTTTTTTCCGCATGGAAACACGCCAGGTACCCTTCCGAGGGGAGACGTACTCACTTCGGTGCTCGGTAATTCCTCTCTACACAGGGGGTTGACACCTTAAAGGGGTTTGGTATATACAGTGTTTTCCATATGTCTTGTGGGCATGATCAGGGTAATTGTCACCTGTTGGCTATTAAAGAACCATCCATCGGCCATGTTTCAACTTAAAATAACGCTTTGCGTTTGCTCTGTTATATGTTCGCTTGTTTTGACTCTATAAAGGAGCTAATTTTGACTAATTACGTTACTAGAGGCTAGACTGTTTAACATATTATATATTTCCTATTCGTGCCCTAACAGTAAGAAAGGGATGGAGAATCTTTGGCGGGTATTGGGTAAAGGTCAAAAAGACCTTTCGACTGGCGAAAATATTTCGAAAATCTTGACTAACGTTGCTAGTGGTTGTAATGTTGAAAATATGTCTTTCATCTTATGCAATAATATCAGAAAATGGTGCGAGAAATTTTTCTGTGAACCATTTAACGATTTATTGTTATATCCGTATACTAAGAATATATTACGCCCCTTTAGACAGCCTCACTGAGGTTATTACGGTTTGTTTTGGTAATACCAAATTAAAGTATTGTTGTTATAGCAGTTGCAACAATTGGTTAATTTTTAGGATTTAGGCCTACCTTTTTGAATATATTCACTCATTCCTTGAACGTTTTATTTTGGTTTGTTTTTCCATTTAGTCAAAATTTTTTCCTAACCTTGAATTTAATTTTTACAAATTTTCCGTCACTAGTCTGTCTTGGATCCAGCCTTGTTTTCCCTCTTTCTGTATAGTTAATCCCTAAGGAAATATGTCCGAATTTGGCCCTAAAAACTATATTTGGCTATTAATATAAATTAGAATTTGTTTGCATGACGAAATAACACGTTATTTTTGAAATTTGAACAGCTGTAATTTCTTTGGTCGAACCTGTGGTAAAACCTTAGTTTTCTGTACTGAGCCGCCCTTCTGTGTCTGTTATTGGAAAACGTCGAAGCCAGGAACGATGGAATCTGCGTTCTGAGTTCTAGGTCCCTTGATTTTAAAGGTTTCTAATGTTTATTCATGCATTACGGTTCGAGGTTGACCAAAATCGTAGGTGGGGTGCATTTGTACTGCCAATTGTACGAACTATTAATGAATGTCGGTTTATGGACACGGAAAAATGTATTTAATTGTTAGATTTGTTGGTATATTGCCGGTGTTCATTGGATAAGTTAATTTTTACTGGCAGAACATCGTGCCAATGCGTTGAGGGGAATACCATCGAACCAAAGCCTTCGTAAATGTACCTAATTGAGTACCAAAGTGTACTTACAAACAACCCCTTGTGACGTCGCTTTGCAAGAAAAAAAATCGATATTGGAATGCTGATGAATGTGTCGAAGCTGGAGCTGGACTTCTTTTTGAGAAACATATCGCGTCGTCGACGTATCGTTATTCTAAAAGTCTTTTGAAAGGCACCCAAAAATTTGGATCTGTGAATGCGGTACTTTTAACTTCTTCTACGTTGTTTTGTTATTTGCCTTTTGGCGTTACGTTGTTGGTCCAGTAAGGCCGTTTTAGTTGATTTTGTAGAAGAAATTCGACATCTCTTCGTCGGTTTTTACGACGACAGCGGACATGTGGACTTAGACCCGACCAGAGATCGACAGGTATGCCTTTTTGCCACTATTAAACCCTTAAAAATACAGAATCCCGCGATTAAACTGCTATTTTAGTTAATTTTCGTTGATTTCCTTTTTGATTCTATTTTTTTTTACGACGTCCACGTTTTTAATTAGTTTTTCTGTAGTTAAAACTTCTCTAAATACAAGTAGATCGCTACATTTCGTGGTAGGAAAATTATGTACAGATGGTTCTTTTTTATTAAAAATTAAATGGGGTTTATGTGACCTTCACAGGTTTGTAGGTCAAATTCTTATCGATACCTGATTTTTTTTTGTCAGCTATGCTAGCTTGATTTACTACATTCTTTGATAGTGTTGGTCAGAACTGTACCGGGTGACCCAAGGTTAAATTTGATTTTGTTATTTCGTATTCATAGCCATAGTGAATCAGTCATTGGTGTATGCCCGTGAATTGGAACCTAATGATGTTTCTTTTTATCAACTAATTATGCTAATAAGCGATAGCCAGGTCATTAAAAATTCAGATCTTGTGTTCTGGAGTGTCAGCTGACAGCGTTAGAGGCCGGCAATTTAAAACTATAGTAATTTGGGTAAATATTTTAAATGTCTGACAGTCAGAAGTGTTGACTTTCGTATTTCACTTATTCTTTTTCTGCTGCTAATTAGCTTTTAATTAATATTGGGTATAACATAGACAAGGCTGGTTCTTAATTATTAGATTTGGATACAAAATTTCAGGGTGGGTGTAATGTAGTACCGTTAACTATTCACTATGGCCTATGGTATTTGTTCATTCTTGGGTTACGCTTACAGATACGGTATGGTTATTCTATATTCATAAATATTAAGCTACATTTACTATATTTGGATGTATATGTTTAGTAATAGTAATACTGAATTTCTCTTTTGATTATACTTAACGTGCTAAATTTTATCACATTGTATTTTGCGGCTAAACTTTTCTTTTGTGTAATTAAGCGATTACCTAACAATTTTGGTTATTTTGTCACCAGTGTATGATCTAATTGTTTAAGATTTTTGTAGCTGCATTACTTATGTAAATATAATTATTTTATAATGAATATTTGTCTGTGTACAGTAGCGTACAAGGGCTACTTTTATGTAAATTTTATCTTAACTTTGATTTGTTAATTAATTGGCTTCGATATTGCCTGTTTATTTTTTTTTTAACCTGATGTCTCTATTTAATTCAAAATATTTCCTTCGGTTTTACTTTCTTGATACCAATGAATAATTGTTTAAGGCCTTCAGCCACTTAAAGTTTTTTTTCTGTGATTTAAATTTAATATTTCTTCGAAATTATATTTGCATAATACCTGAATTTTACCTTGCCTTGACGCACACCTTTTGTTTTATTAGGGTCTTTCTGCTTACTGAGAGACAGACACCCACAGTCTTTCTTTTTACTGGAGGACACCGAACCTCTTTTTACTGGGGGACACCGAACCTCTTTTTACTGGGGAACACCGATCCTCTTTTTGCTGGGGAATACCCAATATTTTGCTGGGAGGCACATCAGCCATCAACTTTTGCTCAGAGCAAGCTATCACCTTTGCTGGGAGCAAGCTGCCTTTGTGCTGGGAGTCAGCAGAGCAGTCTAGGCCATTACCGCCTTGAACCCAGAAACCTTCATCAGGGGCGACACCCCTTTCAGGCAACTTTTTATTATTAGTAAATTTTGTTTGATAACCTTACTGTGTAGATAAGGTATATATTCATAATAACTATTGTTAGCGCTTAAGGTCGAATCGATTCGAGTAGTAATATCTTTTCTCTAATTTCCCCCTCAGGGTTTAAGTTTTGAATTTAAAAAGAAAAAAAATGTTAAACGCAAAAGTGGTCATGCGACCAACAATTTCTTGGTAAACGCCAAAGTGGCCACACGACCAACAATTTATTTTTCTTCTGTAAATATATTTCTTGAAATTTTGTTTTATATTCGTGTTTTATTTGCCTCACCAGACAGCGCAGTTTCTTGGATTTTTTTTTTAGTATGTTGACTTTAGGTTCGGAGTGAGTTGAGAGCGAGGTCCCAATATTATCTAGGAGGGTTTCTGTTTTTAGCCCGGCATTAAAAACAGTGGCGCCCTTATTAAACCCCCCCCCCTCTCTCCGGCATTGGAGCTAGGGCATTTTTTTTTTGGCACGCATGCGCAAGCCTCTCGCCGTCAACTCAGCTCTTTACAAGTTAATTTTGGAACTTCTTGATAATTTTTTTTTTTTAACTTTGAATTTTCAACTATGACTGGTAAGTAGAAGTAAAATTCTTCTTCTGTGCGGAAAAGAGCGTGGCAACCAACGTGGGGCCTTCAAACAAAAAGAAACTGCGTTTGGTGAGACCAGATAGAGCACTTTGGTACTAACATTATCAAAAATTATTTTTTTTAAATTTTTCATTTATCGATTTTTGCGCTTCTGATATGTTGTCTTACCTCTGATGAGATTTTTTCTGATAATGCAATATTTTTTTTTGCGGCCTACCTATTGTTTTGTTGTAGCCATCAGAACTTCGCTGTTCTGACGGGTTTTCGTTATTCTTTCTGTTAGGACATCGCTGTCCTAACCGGTTTATTTTTTTTTTAAATCTTTTTGGTGAAGTTTAATTAGTGAAAATTATCTGAAAATTTAGTTGTGCAAATTATTTGCAGTTTACAGTGTCAAGTGCAATCAGTGTTAATATTTTATTGATTTTTCTTTAAATTTATTTTTGCTTGTGTATTATTTGACTCGTAATAAGTTACGATGGATTACAGTATGAGAGTGCATTACCTTAGAAAGGATATGCTCATTTATGAGTTGCGAGTTCGTGGCATTCCAGCTGATGAAACGAAAACTGTCGAAAGCCTTCGTGCATCTTTACGCCCATTGTTGCAGATGGAGAAAGTTAGTAAGTCTATAAGTCACCCTCCCTATAATATGGATTTTGCTGAAGAAAGAGCTTATGTGGCGACTAACTTGAGGAAGACTAAATTGGCGATTAAGTCCGTTACTGGAGAAAAAGCCAAGACCAAATTTGAACGTCTACAGACACACTTGGTCCATCTTCTCAACCGAATTGATCGTGTACCAGTTAACCAACTGTCGTCAGAGGATGCTGACGCACGAGCAATATTAATCGCAGAAACCTTATCTGCTCTTGACGAGCTAGAGCAAGTATCCAGACGAGATCCCAACTTGAGTGTATTATTGGATGCAGCACGTTCGGGAGATTCTGATTCTGATGATTCGTCAGAAGAGGAAGTGCCTCGACCGACTCAGCATGGTTCAACGCCGAATAGACAGCCAGTGTAAAACTTCAAGGCACTACGTATAGAAAAATGGGGCCTTAAATTTACAGGAGACCCCAAGAGTATGTCAGTCCATGGATTCTTGGAGAGAGTAGCAGAGCTGAGATTGGCTCGTAACGTATTAGAAGGAGAACTGTTTGAGTCTGCCATAGATTTATTTGAAGGCAAGGCATTGAATTGGTTTAGAGCGAACCGTTCCCGGTTTAACAACTGGAAAGGACTTGCTGAACTGCTTTGAAGACACTTTGAACCACCAGATTATCGTGCTCGTCTCTTTAAGGAAATTCTCGAGAGAACTCAAGACCCATCAGAAAGCATAGTGGACTATCTTTCAAGCATGCAGGCTCTGTTTAGGCGTTATGGTTACCTCAGTGAGGATGCAAAGTTGGATATGATAAATAGAAATTTGACTCCTTTTTACACCACTCAGTTACCAATAGTAAACTCATTAGAAGAATTAGAGGAGCAGTGTCTGATTTTAGAAGCCAAGAAATACCGTGCAGAACATTATGTACCGCCATCTCGTAAACGACAAGGATTTGTAGAACCTGATTTCGCCTTCGTCTCAGATATGCAAGAAGCCTTACCTCCAACTAAGGTCAATGAAGTGAGACATGTCAACACACATACTACCAATAGAGGTCCTAGAGAATTAGTCTGTTGGAATTGTCAACAAACTGGACATTTTAATCGAGATTGTCAAAGCCCAAGAAAAGCACACTGTTATCGTTGTGGAACACCTAATGTCACCGTAAGATCTTGCCCTAAATGTGCTAATTCGGGAAACGCTTCCCGGGGGAATCAATAGGTCGTACGATTTCTCCCAATACCAAGCGTGTAATGACCAATGATTTTGATTTTTCATCCAAAATTCTTCTAGATTTCATCATTAGTCACGCACGAGGAGATCAACGTCCATATTTGGAAGTTTCTGTTATAGGCACACCTATACGAGGTTTGCTGGATTCTGGTGCCACTCGAACACTTGTTGGGCTTCCTGGATATGAGTTGCTACGGAGTTTGGGACTACAACTTTTAGGTAAAGAAACAAGATGTACAGTTGCTAATGGAGAGAGCTGTTCCGCTATTGGTTACATGCAAGTGCCGTTTAGTTTAATGGGGAAAACCCGCATGATAGATGTGTTAGTCCTGCCTGCACTGGCTCATACCTTAATTTTGGGAGTCGATTTCTGGAAGAGCATGGGAATCGTACCAGATTTGAATCAGGATGTTTGGCATTTCGCAGATGAAACGAATTCTACTCAAGTACTTAGCATACGGGATGAGAGTACCCTTACTATTGCTCAGCGAATGACTCTTGATAACTTAGTCAAAGAAAAACTTGCTTTAATGGCTACAGGCCTGGGATGTTGTAAGGTGGCTGAACATGTTATTGAAGTGGAGCCAGGTACGAAGCCTGTCAAACAAAGGTATTACCCTGTGTCTCCATTCAAGCAGAAAATTATTGATGAAGAACTTAAGCAAATGCTGGAGGACGGAGTCATCGAACCGTCGAAGAGTGCCTGGTCTAGTCCGATATGTTTAGTGCGCATGAAGGATGATTCCTACAGATTTTGTGTAGATTACAGAATTTTGAACAGTTTGAGCAAGAAAGACGCATATCCCTTGCCCTACATTTCTGCCATATTGGACCGCCTGAGAGATGCAACTTACCTCAGTTCCATCGATATCAAATCCGCATTTTGGACAGTTCCCTTGAGTGAATCTTCGCGTGAATATACCGCATTTACCGTCCCTGGAAGAGGACTATTCCAGTTCCGTCGCATGCCTTTTGGTTTAACCAATTCACCAGCAACTTGGCAGCGCATAGTAGATACCGTCCTTGGAGCAGACCTTCAACCATCGGTCATGGTATATCTGGATGATATAATTCTCATATCTCAGGACTTTGATGAACACCTACGTCTGTTGGGCTTAGTTTTCGACCGACTACATGAAGCGGGACTCATAGTTTCACTAGAAAAATGTCAGTTTTGCCTGCCAGAATTGAAGTATTTAGGATATATTGTGGACCGTCAGGGACTCCGACCAGATCCATTAAAAGTTGAGGCAATTGTAAAAATTATACCACCGAAGAATGTCACAGAAATTCGCCGATTTATTGGTACAGCATCTTGGTACCGTCGCTTTGTTCCGAATTTTTCATCCACCATAGCTCCGCTAACTAACTTGACTAAGAAAAATGTCAGATGGTCATGGACAACCGACTGTGATAGAGCCTTTAAAGCGATCAAGGAAGCTTTGGTTACAGCACCGATACTTACCTGTCCTGATTTTAACCGTCCTTTTGTCCTGCAAACCGATGCAAGCGCATATGGCCTTGGTGCAGTTTTAACACAGACTTTTGATGATGGTGAGAAAGTAATATGCTTCCTATCACGTTCACTGACTAAACAAGAAATGAAATATACAGTCACCGAAAAAGAGTGTTTGGCAGTGATTTGGAGTGTGGAGAAGTTGAGACATTATTTGGAAGGGGTACACTTCACGGTAGTAACTGACCACCATTCGTTACTATGGCTGCACAGACTAAAAGACCCGCGTTTAGCGCGATGGGCGCTTCGTCTGCAACCCTATGATTTTACCTTAATCCATCGCCCGATTTTCTGTCCAGATCCGTTCCTGTCTCCGCAGAAGCTATTGACACCGATGATAGTGATGTTCCGATGTCTTCCACCACTGATGGATGGTATAAAAATATGTTTGTAAGGCTTGAACAACAACCAGACAAATTTCCTGCTTGGCGTGTAGAAAACAACATGTACAAATATGCTAGAACCAATCATCCGGACCTTGGTACTCCATCCAGTTCATGGAAAATTGTCGTTCCTAAGGATAAAAGGCGCCAGATACTCGCCCGTTGCCATGATATACCTGCTTCTGGTCACGTAGGCGTATTCAAGACCTACTGGAAAGTATGCCAACGCTATTATTGGCCCAAGATGAGGAGTGACGTCACGAGTTATGTGAAAGCTTGTCGAGTTTGTGCCCAGCACAAAGTGGAACAAAAACCTCCCGCCGGATTAATGGGTGACCGTCCAGTGATAACTCAACCTTGGCAGTGTATCAGCCTGGATTATATTGGACCGTTTCCTCGTTCGAGGTCAGGTAACACTTACGTTCTTGTGGTTACCGATTATTTCACCAAATTCTCCGTTTTATTTCCTTCTCGTTCAGCGACAGCTAAATCCCTCACCAAACAGGTTGAAGAAGGTATCTTCCTAATGTTTGGATCACCACAGTTCCTAATGTGTGATAATGGAGTACAAATGAAGTCCAAGGAATTTCAGAACCTATGTCAACGCTATAAAACCAAGCTATTCTACACAGCATCTTATCATCCGCAAGTCGATCCGACCGAACGAGTCAACAGAGTTGTAAAGACCATGATGCGAGCTTATATCAAGAACAATAACCACCGTACCTGGGACGAGAACCTAGCTTCTATAGGCTGTGCTTGGCGAACATCAAGACATGAGACCACTGGCTTTCCTCCGCATTTTCTTAATTTTGGGAGAGAACATAAATGGTGCGGACAAGACTTTGCAGAAGAGACTGCTAACACCAATGCAGACCTTCAAGATTATGTCAGGAAAAGACAAGTCGCCTTTGTGAAATTGTATCGCGAAGTCCAGGACAAAATCAAGTCATCCCATGTTAAAAACCAACGAAGATACAATTTACGTAGACGACCCGTTGAGTATGCACCTGGACAAGAGGTTTGGCGTAAAAACAAAAGTCTTTCCGATGCCGCGAACTATTATAGTGCCAAACTGGCTCCGGCTTATGTGGGCCCGTTTATTATTAAGAAGAAAACAGGTTCCTGCACCTACGAACTTCAAGATCGAGCAGGACAAAGTAAAGGTGTTTGGCACGTAAAAGATCTCAAACTGTATAATCCATCGACCACAAATGAGAGTTCAGATAATGATTAGTTTTACCTTTGAATATTTTTCTTTAATGTTACCTTATTCCGTTTTCCTTTAATACCTTTTTTTTTATGCCCTGCAGTGGCGAGCGCAGTGGTGTTTGGATCCATCTGGGCGCGAGACTGGATGGATTAGAACACTATCGCTTAGAATTGTGCTGCACTGGTGAACTAGTGGAGGTAGGAGCCCTCCGAAAGCCGTGGCAAGCTAGGCCTTCAGTCAATTTGCTGCTATTGCGCGTAGTAAGTCTGCCTTCAGCATTTTTACTACTTTTACTTGCTATCATCGCTTTGCGTCTTTGATTATGGTATGATCGATCTTTACCTTATCTTTAAATTTCTTTGATTTAAGTGGCATTAGTAACGTTAACTTAGAGTTTTTTTTTTGGCAGTGTCTTGCAGACACCCATCTTGGCGCGAGACAGGATGAGGGTAGACACGACACATGGTCATTAGTTTGTTTTCTCTTAGGGCGATGATTTATTTTATTTGTTAGCTCAACTACCTGAAATTTAGCATATTTTTATTTGAGTCATAAATTCATTAATCTTTTAGTAACTATAAGTTTACCTTATCTGAACTTACCTTAAATTTACCTTATCTGAACTTACCTTAAATTACCTTATTTTAATTTACCTTAAATTTACCTATCTTGAATTTCGTAATACACTGATTGCAATTATACTTGATAACTTGTTTTGGATAATTTAATTTACCTTAACTTGATTTGACTTATGACCTTAATCTGTATCTTGCTAAGTGATTTCGTTATCCTAGCTTGATCTGATTTAGTGTCCTTACTGTGACTTTCTTATATTACCTTGCGTTACCTTGATTACCTTACCTTACCTTGATTATCATCTTACCTTACCTTTATTACTTTATTTTATTTTGGGTTTAATTATTCAGTTAATTTTACCTTCATATCTTCCAAGCCTTATTTAAGTCATTGGCTTGGTTACTTTATCTTACCTTGGGTTTAATTATTCGGTTAATTTTACCTTCATATCTTCCAAGTCTTATTTAAGTATTTGACTTGGTGTTTCTTACCTTACCTTGATTTACCTTATCTTTTCTTGTGTTTAATTATTAATTTAATTTTACCTTGATATTTCGTTATAGTCTTATTTGACTTGCTATTTTTGTTATCCTGGATTTGACTTTGGCCTAGGTCTTGGTACCTAGACCCCTATTTTGGCGTTCTATATTTGGGCTATAGTTTAACTAGCCAAAATAGAACCTTCCCGATTATGACTTATTTGTCCCTATCTCCTTGTTTAGGCTGCGCGGTGTTGGGTGCTACCGAATGTCGCTTCGACGTTCTTTGTTGGAACTATTGATCCTTCGGAGAGCAGACCGACTGGAAGGGCTGTTCAGGGGGGGCGGAAGTCTGACCCCTGGGGTAACATTTTGCCCATCGAACTTGTTCGGCGGGCCAGGGGAGGGCCAAGCTACTTTGTTCGGCCTGAGCTCAAGTCGGCCTATTAGGTTGCGACAGGCCGGTGGCAGTGCCACCTTTCAGAGTACCCTACCTAATTTATTTTGTTTCATACAGGGACTGATGTACTACCCATTCGGTGCATCTTTTAGTTTGGTGTATACTATAATTCACTTCCTTATGCTCGGTGGAACATATGGGCTATCCCTTTTTCTTCTTAAATTACCTTGGTTGTATATTAGTTATCTTTTCTTTTTAGTTTTTCCACCCTTTGGTTGACTTAACGCGTGACAGTTGGATATCTGTTCTGGGACGCTCTGGAGTGAGGCTAGTACACGAGGTACCTCACGCTTTCTTCGAGTGTTACGCAATGCCCCCTTATCATCTTTGGGTTAATGTTACCGGGATGTGCTTTTCGCACCCTGAAGTTTCATTCCGCCCCGGATACTCCTGGAGGGGTCGCTGGTTGTCTAGCGGCAAGGGGACCAAATAATTTTTATTTTGAATTATTTTGGTTATTGTAATATTTTGTTTGGCGATTACCTGGGTTAGTGGGTTTAGTAATCCGCTAAGCTGCGGGTATTATTTGTAGTAGGTGTCTTTATAGGCAGTTTGAGAAATTACCTCATTATGCCTTTGGGTTGTTTTCGTCTGTATTGGAACCACACTGGTTCCTGAATTTTCATTTTATTTCTTTTCTTGGTTAATTTTGGTTGGCCATGGTGATGCTTGGTCTAGCGGAAATTTCGGTTCTCGGGTGTCAAATCCGGACCGATCTACGTGGCCCTACACTATAAAAAGCACATTTGGTTTTCCTGGTGCTGAACTGTTTGGCTGCCGTCAAGCGTGCCACGATCTACGAACCCGGTTTGGCTTTTCTCTGTCTTACTTTTCTTTGAAAACTTAATCTTTTTAACTTAGTATGTTTTTGCCAAACCCAGGCCATACCTTTAGTAACTTATTTCTTTATTTTCTTTTATTGGAGGCTGATAGGATGAGTACGGGTGTCTTATGACCTTGGTGGAAATTCCGGAGCTGGGGACACGTCTTCCCAGTTTTGGTCTATGTGGCCACTGTACCATTGAGGCACAGTTGACTTTTCGGTGCGGAAATGGTGGCTGCCGTCAGAAACACTCAGACCAGTCATGTCATGCCAGAGTTTCTCTTTGGTTTAGTTTGCTTATGGTTGTGTGAGTATAAATTTTGATAGTAGCGATCCACTAGTATCTTTCACTTTCGTCCGTTGTTTCCCAGGGGAATACCCCCGGAGCTCCGGAGTTAATTTTTGCCTTACCTTGTAAATACTGTAGGTTTTTGGAGTACTTATCGTCGGTTAATTTTCTTGAGAAAATTTCCCTCCTTTCGTAGGAGAGGGGGAGTTATTACGGTTTGTTTTGGTCATACGAAATTATAGTATTGTTGTTATAGCAGTTGCAACAATTGGTTAATTTTTAGGATTTAGGCCTACCTTTTTGAATATATTCACTCATTCCTTGAACGTTTTATTTTGGTTTGTTTTTCCATTTAGTCAAAATTTTTTCCTAACCTTGAATTTAATTTTTACAAATTTTCCGTCACTAGTCTGTCTTGGATCCAGCCTTGTTTTCCCTCTTTCTGTATAGTTAATCCCTAAGGAAATATGTCCGAATTTGGCCCTAAAAACTATATTTGGCTATTAATATAAATTAGAATTTGTTTACATGACGAAATAACACGTTATTTTTGACATTTGAACAGCTGTAATTTCTTTGGTCGAACCTGTGGTAAAACCTTAGTTTTCTGTACTGAGCCGCCCTCTGTGGCTGTTATTGGAAAACGTCGAAGCCAGGAACGATGGAATCTGCGTTCTGAGTTCTAGGTCCCTTGATTTTAAAGGTTTCTAATGTTCATTCATGCATTACGGTTCGAGGTTGACCAAAATCGTAGGTGGGGTGCATTTGTACTGCCAATTGTACGAACTATTAATGAATGTCGGTTTATGGACACGGAAAAATGTATTTAATTGTTAGTTTTGTTGGTATATTGCCGGTGTTCATTGGATAAGTTAATTTTTACTGGCAGAACATCGTTCCAATGCGTTGAGGGGAATACCATCGAACCAAAGCCTTCGAAAATGTACCTAATTGAGTACCAAAGTGTACTTACAAACAACCCCTTGTGACGTCGCTTTGCAAGAAAAAAAATCGATATTGGAATGCTGATGAATTCAGGTGTCGAAGCTGGAGCTGGACTTCTTTTTGAGAAACATATCGCGTCGTCGACGTATCGTTATTCTAAAAGTCTTTTGAAAGGCACCCAAAAATTTGGATCTGTGAATGCGGTACTTTTAACTTCTTCTACGTTGTTTTGTTATTTGCCTTTTGGCGTTACGTTGTTGGTCCAGTGAGGCCGTTTTAGTTGATTTTGTAGAAGAAATTCGACATCTCTTCGTCGGTTTTTACGACGACAGCGGACATGTGGACTTAGACCCGACCCGAGATCGACAGGTATGCCTTTTTGCCACTATTAAACCCTTAAAAATACAGAATCCCGCGATTAAACTGCTATTTTAGTTAATTTTCGTTGATTTCCTTTTTGATTCTATTTTTTTTACGACGTCCACGTTTTTAATTAGTTTTTCTGTAGTTAAAACTTCTCTAAATACAAGTAGATCGCTACATTTCGTGGTAGGAAAATTATGTACAGATGGTTCTTTTTTATTAAAAATTAAATGGGGTTTATGTGACCTTCACAGGTTTGTAGGTCAAATTCTTATCGATACCTGATTTTTTTTGTCAGCTATGCTAGCTTGATTTACTACATTCTTTGATAATGTTGGTCAGAACTGTACCGGGTGACCCAAGGTTAAATTTGATTTTGTTATTTCGTATTCATAGCCATAGTGAATCAGTCATTGGTGTATGCCCGTGAATTGGAACCTAATGATGTTTCTTTTTATCAACTAATTATGCTAATAAGCGATAGCCAGGTCATTAAAAATTCAGATCTTGTGTTCTGGAGTGTCAGCTGACAGCGTTAGAGGCCGGCAATTTAAAACTATAGTAATTTGGGTAAATATTTTAAATGTCTGACAGTCAGAAGTGTTGACTTTCGTATTTCACTTATTCTTTTTCTGCTGCTAATTAGCTTTTAATTAATATTGGGTATAACATAGACAAGGCTGATTCTTAATTATTAGATTTGGTTACAAAATTTCAGGGTGGGTGTAATGTAGTACCGTTAACTATTCACTATGGCCTATGGTATTTGTTCATTCTTGGGTTACGCTTACAGATACGGTATGGTTATTCTATATTCATAAATATTAAGCTACATTTACTATATTTGGATGTATATGTTTAGTAATAGTAATACTGAATTTCTGTTTTGATTATACTTAACGTGCTAAATTTTATCACATTGTATTTTGCGGCTAAACTTTTCTTTTGTGTAATTAAGCGATTACCTAACTATTTTGGTTATTTTGTCACCAGTGTATGATCTAATTGTTTAAGATTTTTGTACCGGCATTACTTATGTAAATATAATTATTTTATAATGAATATTTGTCTGTGTACAGTAGCGTACAAGGGCTACTTTTATGTAAATTTTATCTGAACTTTGATTTGTTAATTAATTGGCTTCGATATTGCCTGTTTATTTTTTTTTTAACCTGATGTCTCTATTTAATTCAAAATATTTCCTTCGGTTTTACTTTCTTGATACCAATGAATAATTGTTTAAGGCCTTCAGCCACTTAAAGTTTTTTTTCTGTGATTTAAATTTAATATTTCTTCGAAATTATATTTGCATAATACCTGAATTTTACCTTGCCTTGACGCACACCTTTTGTTTTATTAGGGTCTTTCTGCTTACTGAGAGACAGACACCCACAGTCTTTCTTTTTACTGGAGGACACCGAACCTCTTTTTACTGGGGGACACCGAACCTCTTTTTACTGGGGGACACCGAACCTCTTTTTACTGGGGAACACCGATCCTCTTTTTGCTGGGGAATACCCAATATTTTGCTGGGAGGCACATCAGCCATCAACTTTTGCTCAGAGCAAGCTATCACCTTTGCTGGGAGCAAGCTGCCTTTGTGCTGGGAGTCAGCAGAGCAGTCTAGGCCATTACCGCCTTGAACCCAGAAACCTTCATCAGGGGCGACACCCCTTTCAGGCAACTTTTTATTATTAGTAAATTTTGTTTGATAACCTTACTGTGTAGATAAGGTATATATTCATAATAACTATTGTTAGCGCTTAAGGTCGAATCGATTCGAGTAGTAATATCTTTTCTCTAATTTCCCCCTCAGGGTTTAAGTTTTGAATTTAAAAAGAAAAAAAATGTTAAACGCAAAAGTGGTCATGCGACCAACAATTTCTTGGTAAACGCCAAAGTGGCCACACGACCAACAATTTATTTTTCTTCTGTAAATATATTTCTTGAAATTTTGTTTTATATTCGTGTTTTATTTGCCTCACCAGACAGCGCAGTTTCTTGGATTTTTTTTTTAGTATGTTGACTTTAGGTTCGGAGTGAGTTGAGAGCGAGGTCCCAATATTATCTAGGAGGGTTTCTGTTTTTAGCCCGGCATTAAAAACAGTGGCGCCCTTATTAACCCCCCCCCCTCTCTCCGGCATTGGAGCTAGGGCATTTTTTTTTGGCACGCATGCGCAAGCCTCTCGCCTTCAACTCAGCTCTTTACAAGTTAATTTTGGAACTTCTTGATAATTTTTTTTTTTTTAACTTTGAATTTTCAACTACGACTGGTAAGTAGAAGTAAAATTCTTCTTCTGTGCGGAAAAGAGCGTGGCAAGGTTCAAGATAGTGGAGCTTGATTTGTAAGACCTCCCTACAAAATGGGCAATTTGAGCTGTGAAACCTATCTTCCAGCGTCTTTTGGGGGCCCCTTTTTATTCTTTTTATACTGTCGAATCAAATAATGTCGACTTAAATACAAAGTAGTAGTAAATTTTTTCAAAATATGTAGATTTATCTTACAATGAGGAGAGCGTTTGCTTGGATTTGCACTTTTCTTTGCGGTATTTTGAACAACACGTTTTACAAATACCAACAACATGGTGATGCCAGAAAGAATCTCAACCATGCAGTTTTTTGAAAATCTAAGACTTAGAATAAGAAAAAAAGAATCTCTTTCGACTACCCAGTTTTTCGAAAATATAAGACTTAGTATAAGAAAAATAAGCGTTATTATTTTAAGGAGTTTTGAATGGGATTTTGTTTTAGTTTTAAAAGGTTTAGAATCGAACCTTTTGTATTAACGGCGGCTATATTTAGGTATAAGGCCCTTAACCGGTTACATAATTTTAAGGCATAATTTCTTTTTAATATATCTACGGTTTTACAGGGTGTTTACAAGAACTTAGATCCCTCTGTCCTTACACCATCTTTAACAGCTGGTGTTTCAAGAAGCTGATACTTTATCTTGTTGGCATGCATCTTATTACTATGTCATTCAGTTCTCGACTAAAACCTTTAATCTGGACATGTCCTTTTATCCATCAAAACCTCGTTATAACACATACAGGACAACGCCCTGACGTTATCCGGACAGCATCAGGGCGTTAATAGGACAACAACCACACAGTACTCGGACAACAATAGGGGGTTCACAGGGCGTTAACGGGGCGTCACACAACACAAAGACAAACGCCATGAGAAAAGCTCGAGTCCTTTGGAAACAGAACCTGTTCTATTAAATAGTCTAAGGCTGAGAATCGTTTTAAGTTTCGAATAATTTTGTACCACCTGCAATAGAATATTTGTTGAGGTTAGGTTTGATTGTTTAAGGTAATAAATCTAAGGACTTAGTTTAATTCTTTATTTAATACATCTAGCTACATTTCTATGGATAATTTTCCTAAGAGTTTTCAGTTTCTCTGGAGCGTTGGAAAAGTTTTGGTGTGTTGTGTTTGTTCTCTGGAACTGATTAAAAATATCTAGCATTACTGCTGCCTCCATATCTGTGTCCATACTAGTATCTTCTTTGTACTCAAACTTCGTAAGGTCCACGGATGGCATCATATGTTTTATAACTTTAACGGTGGGATCGTAAATTTCTCCTTCAAACACGTTCCAAAAATGAATTTTGCCTCCTATTTCATCGTAGAAAATCTTTCCGCATTTTGGTTCTACATGTACATTATATTTTTTAGCAAGTTCCCAAACCATTAAAGTTGCAGGTAAAAAGGACCCATAATACTGGTTCCGACTGAATACTTCTTCAATGTTGGCAAGAATCATTTTTAATATTTCCGCCATGTTAATTGTCTGCCGGTCAACGGTATACTAACCATTTCTTATCAGCTATTCCACTTAGATTACAAATTTCGTATACATCACTCCCTATCTGTGTATTGTTCCTCATCTTCTTTTCTCTGGTAAATAGGTTTAAAAAAAAAACACAGACGATCGTAGAGCCCATGAGTTCTTCGGTATTCAATATCGCCCACTTGAATATCGCTATTTTTCAAAAAAATCAACCCGTACTCTCCCCGTTTCCATGTATCAGTTTCGATATCGTGCTTAAGACCCTGTGTGAGATCACTATCAGCTGACTCTCCAATATTTTGTTATGTATTCTGGAACAATTTTCGGATATTGATTTAGGGTATGATCTGAGTATCAAACTTGTTGTGTACCTAAGTCTTTCCAGTTCTATTGGCAGCTTTCTGTCAAAAGAAAATAGCCTGTATCTACGTATGCAGTTCTTAAAGATCTTTGAACGAAATTTTTATTTTAAATTCAGTTCGAAAAGGAGGATGGACTGGATGTTTTTTTTAACAGATAACTGTTTGATTATTAGTAGCAGCATTAGTACCCTTCTATTTTTGAAGAAAATCGTCTGTATGTTGTTTATATATTAGCAAGTATGAATACGAATTACTGTTTCCCGAAGCAAAGACCTTTTTCTTAGTTATTTCATAGCTGCTCAGGAGTTGTTTTTCGAAACAGAGTATGTTGTTTCGCTGTTGAGTGGTTGGGTAGTTCGACTTTTCCGTGGGTTCCTGAAACAGGGTCTGTTTTTTTTTGCTGTTCTTCCCGAACAGGGTCTGTTTTTTTAGCTGTTTTTCTAGAAACAGGGTCTGTTTTTTAGCTGTTTTTTCGGAACAGGGTCTGTTTTAGCTGTTTTTTCCCGAACTTGTATTCCTAGTCCTAACTTGTTTACTATTATTCACTAATTTTGCATATAAATTTGCTCAATATCGATGTCTTGTGGTTAAATCAACAATTATTCTAATTGCTGGTTTTCTTACATATTCATACCTCGAAAAACACGTCTAAATTGACCTTACCTCGTGCTGAGTCATTTTAGGTCGCTTGAGTTGGGAATTTTCCACTGATGATGCAATCTTTCTCGTATGTACTATTGTTTTAGACTCTTTTAACTTGATATAATCATCCGGCAGATAATATTTTAACAATAAAATAAAGTTAATAATTTATAACACCCCTGTTTATACAGCCCTGTTTAAACAGAGGTGTTTTTAAACAGGGTCGTTTAAACAGGGCTGTTTAAACAGAGATGTTTAAACAGGGGTGTTTAAACAGCCTAGATTAAACAGAGGTGTATTTAAACAGGGTAGTTTAAACAGGGTTGTTTAAACAGAGCTGTTTAAACAGGGTAGTTTAAACGGGGCTGTTTAAACAGAGCTGTTTAAACAGGGGTGTTTAAACAGCTCAGTTTAAACATTGGTGATTTTAATGTGGGTTGTTTAGTTGTTATTAACTTAAATAATATTCCTAAATTATATATTTCATCGAAAATTTCGTATACAGAGTGATGCGAAAAATTTAAAAATATTATTTTTACTATCAGTCAAGATTTTTGACAAGTAATTTCACTAATCGAACGATCTCATCATCTACTATCCTACATCCAAATTTCAACTCTCCAACCTGAGCCATTAGAGCGCTAATAGCAAAAAACTGTATCTCCGAGACCAAAGGGCCGATCAACACCGTTCTTTTTTTAAACGCCTTCTGACGCTACCCCAACCACGTGACGTATGTTAAATTTTTATTTTGACGTTTAACACGTGACAGGTGACAGTTGACATGTCTTAAATGACAGGTGACAGCCGCCATACTTTTACACATGTCTTATGACGTCATTTTGAACACGTGACCTACGTTAAATTTTTATTTTGACGTTTCATCAGTGACAGGTGACAGTTGACATATCTTCAATGACAGGTGACAGCTGCCATACTTTTACGCATGTCTGCTAACGCCATTTTGAACACGTGACCTACGTTAAATTTTTCTTTTGGCGTTTCATAAGTGACAGGTGACAGTTGACATATCTTAAATGACAAGTGACAGCTGGCTAATTTTTTTCTTCTGTCTTATGACGTCATCCTTCATACGTGACGTATGTTCAATTTTAATTTTGACATTTGACAAGTGACAGGTGACAGTTCACAGGTGACATTTGACATTTGACAGCTGATATTTATATCGCTGACGTAAGCTCCAGTGACGTAGACTTCGATGACGTACTTGAAATTTACCCATGCGCAAAGGTGGCCGAGATATGACGTCAGATCACAAGATAAAATCCCACCGGTGGACGGTGGATGGTCAAGCCCCAAAGAATCCCTACTGTCCATTGTAGTTTTGCCGCCTTACATAATAATGCAAAAAATTTTGAAGCGGATTTTATTATCATAGAAAAAATATGCGACAATATGCCATCCGCTGATTGTTCTATTGACAAATTTTCATACTTAAAGGGTCTTAAACTTGCTGACCCCTTATTTAATAAAAGAGATGAAATCCATATATTACTTGGGGCTGAAATTTTTCCGTTTATCCTTGAAGACGGCCGTATTCTTGCAGGGCCTGATCAACCCGCGTGTATGAATACGATTTTCGGCTGGATAATAATGGGAAAATTACCTTTACTAGAAACTCAATACAAGGCCCAATGTGCAAAAACATTTTTTACTACATACACTACAGATGACCGGTTAGATAACACTCTAAAACTTTTTTGGCAATCTGAAGAAGTTCCTGAGTGTAAAACCGTATCACCTGAAGACACCTTTTGTGAAAACTATTTTTTGCAAACTACAAAACACAATGATGATAAAAGTTTTACTGTTTCTTTACCGTTTAAAATAAATGCACCGGATTTCGGCGATACGCGTTCTTTGGCGTTGCGTCGATTTCTGTCTTTAGAAAAACGTCTTTTGAATGACGAAAATATGTACATTGCGTACAGTGACGTCATAAAAGAATATTTAGAAAGTGGACACATGGAGCAAGTGCTGCCTCCGCGTTCACAAAATTTACATGACTACTTTTACATTGCACACCATGCGGTTATTCGTCGAGAATCTACCTCTACTCCTGTGCGGGTTGTATTTGATGCGAGCAGCCACGCTTATGATCGGATTTCCTTAAACCAAGCCTTATACACAGGGCCTAAGCTTCAACGCGATCTAGTTTCAATTTTACTTCATTTTCGAATATATAAATATGTAATGATTTGCGATATTCGGCAGATGTTTCGTATGATTTGGGTAGAACCTGATCAAAGGAAATATCAACGTATTTTATGGCGTTTTTCGCCGGAAAGCCCAATTTTAGATTTTCAGTTGAGTGTTGTTGTTTTCGGGGTTGCTTGCTCGCCCTATTTAGCGATTCGTACACTTTTGCACTTAGCAAATAGTAATTCTGATTTGCCTTTAGCATCATAAATTATTACTACTCAAAGTTTTGTAGATGATTGCTCTTTCGGACACAATGATCTGGAAACGGCAGTTTTAATGCGAAATCAACTTATAGAATTGCTGAGTAGGCGTAAATTTGAACTTAGAAAGTGGGCAGCTAATGCAAAAATTCTACTAGAAGGACTACCTGAGTCTCATGTACAAAACATCGATATTTCTTTGGATCCGGAACAAGAAATTACCTTAAAAATATTAGGTTTAAAATGGAACCCTACAAAAGATATATTTTACTATCCTTTTAATTACACGGAGTCAATATGTACTAAAAGAACAATGCTGTCTGAACTTGACAGAACTTTCGATCCGTTAGGAATTTTAACGCCTGTTACGTTTTTTATGAAATTACTAATACAACATTTGTGGACTTTGGGCCTAGGATGGGATGAAGTCCCTCCGACAGAAGTTGTCGACACATGGGTCAGTTTTAAAAGGGACCTTTCTGCTCTTTCCTGCTTTGCTATACCACGGCAAGTAGACTTGTGTAATGTAGAATCGTGTCAGTTGATTGGGTTTTGCGATGCTTCAATTAAAGGTAGCTGCGCAGTTACATATTTACGGGTTATTTACAAGGATTCCTCAATAAGAGTGTTCTTTCTTTACTCGAAATCAAAAGTTGCGCCACTACAAATGGTATCTTTACCTAGGCTAGAGTTAACAGCCGCAGTACTACTTACAAAAGTAATGAATTTTGTTCGCGAAGTTTATAAAAATAAAATAAAATTTCAGGATATATATGCATTTAGCGATAGTACAGTTGCTCTTTCATGGATTAAAAGTTCTTGACACAGGTGGAAAACTTACGTTGCAAATAGAGTTGCCTTTATTCAAGAAAGGCTACCACCAAACAAATGGTATCACGTTTCTTCTAAAGACAATTCAGCCGATTGCGGTTCGCGATGGCTTTTCCCATCCGAGCTTATAAATTTTGCTTTGTGGTGGAACAGTCCAAAATTTCTCCTGAATGCACAAAAATCGTGGCCTTTAAAATCATTTTCAAATGCCGCAGCTGCTGAAACGGAGATCGAAAGACGAGTAACTACTTTAAATGCAAAGATTACACAGACAAATATATTTGATACATTGCTACAAAAATATTCCTCTCTTAATAAAATTAAAAGAATACTTGCCTACGTCATACGTTTTACTAACAAATTAAAATATAAACTGCAAAACTCCAAATGTAATACTAATTTACAATTTGACTGTCTTACAAGTGATGAATTAAATAATTCTCTCTTATTGCTAGTAAACATGTTCAGTATGCTCGTTTTGAACAAGAGATGTTGTTAATAAAAAATAATGAAGTATTACCTAAGAAGTTTCAAAGTTTAAATTCATTTTTGGATGATGCTGCCATGCTCCGCGTTGGCGGTCGATTGTGTAATTCTGAATTAAATTTCGACCAGAAATTTCCTTTACTCTTACCAAATAATTCCACACTTACTACATTACTTATAACTGATATCCATACCTCTAATATGCATGCAGGTATACAAACTACATGTTTTTTGCTCACCCAAAAATTTTTGGTCTTCTCTGCTAAAAAATTAATACGAAAAATAATTTGTATATGCTTCTCTTGCTGGAAAACTCGCCCTACGAATTTTCAACCATATATGGGTAATCTACCGGATTTTCGAGTGAAGGAGGCACACCCTTTTTTAAATGTCGGTGTTGATCTAGCGGGACCGTACATTATAAAGATGGGAAGATTACGTACTGCGAAAAACATAAAGGCTTGGATCTGTTTATTCGTATGCTGTGCTACTAAAGTTTTACATATTGAACTACTATCAGAACTTTCTACCGAATCTTTCATAGCCGGGTTGCAACGTCTAATTAGTAGACGCGGGATTTGCAAAAATGTCTATTCGGACTGCGGAACCAACTTCGTTGGGGCCAGTAACTATTTAAATAAAATATTTTTCGAAGTGGCGGAAAAAGAATCCATTAAGTGGCATTTTAATCCCCCAGCTGCTCCACATATGGGTGGACTCTGGGAAGCGAACGTAAAGTCCGTTAAAACACATTTGCAAAGAGTAATCGGGCTTCAGGTCCTTACTTATGAGGAACTGTATACTGTCCTGGTGCAGATTGAGGCAGTGTTAAACTCGCGACCTCTAAGTCCTCTTAGTTCCGATCCGGGCGATCTAGCAGCATTAACGCCCGCTCACTTTCTGGTTTCGGAACCGTTAATATACATAGATTGTCTCGATGGCAACTTTTGGTGCGTATGCGTACCGATTTCTGGAAAAGGTGGAAAAATGAATATCTTCATACACTAACTCAGAGAGCCAAATGGCATTTACCTAATACACCTGAACCATCTATTGGTTCTATGATACTTATTAAAAATGAAAATACTCCACCTCTCGAGTGGACACTAGGTAGAATTACGGAACTAATACGTGGTGCCGACAAGGTTTGCAGGGTAGCAGTTGTTAGAACAACTAGGGGTCTACTTAAGAGGCCCTTAGTGAAATTATGTCCTTTACCATTAAATTAACTTCAGAAAATACCCTGGGTATTTTCAGGGGGTGGGAATGTTTCGTCCCTACTTCCTTACCTAATTTACTTTTTTTTACTTTAAATTTTAATTATAATATAAATCGGTAGCTTAGAGAATAATTTAGTTTACATTTCATGCTATTTATATATATTTAAGTGAACGTTTAATCAATATAATCTACATTTTAACTTGCCTACAAAATAATTATCAGTAGCTAAGTTTTGTACTGCCCTGGTAATTTCATTTTCTTAAAATTTAATAATTTACATTTTACATATATAATGTCTTGGCAACCCAAAATACACTTCCTTAAAATTCCTTTCAACCAAAATTCCTATTCTCGTTTAACCATTTTTTGCTCTACGAGAAAAAGTGGACCCTTAAAAGGTGAACAAGGAAAGACTTCAGACACTACAAGATACGACTAGAGTGTGCGTGGCTCACGGGAAAATTTTCGACTTGCAATATATACGTTTTCCTACTTATTAACTGTGCCGTACATACAGAATAAACTCCGGGGGTGACTATGAACTTACTATAGTGCTTGAGATACCCCGAACAAACCTTCCTGCAGACCTGCTTTTTCTGATTTTGGTAAGTACCAAGACATTGCTAAGATTTGCCAATAAATTTTGCGTTAATATTTTGCATAACGAGACAAGGGCCAGAACGGGCAGTCTGAAATAGTTCAGACGCAGAGAAATTTCCACACCGGCGCACAGTGGTTCCGATAACTAATCTGACTTGACAAAATTATTTCTATGTTTTTTCTGGGAAAATAACAATAAAAAATGACTGCTATTTGTATATTTCCTCATAAATATTTAGTGCAAACAATTTTTTTTTTACAAAATTTGACACTTTTTTTTCGCACTAGCTCGCGAATGTTTCCATCAGGATCCTCCACACCAATTTTAGTCATTATATTATAATCATACACATACACTCTAGTCTTCGTGAAATGTTAGGGGCATTTCGCCAAACCTCAAACACTTTTCTTCCTGGAATTCCAAGATCACTGAAAAAATTATTACAAAAAAAATATGGTTGAACATGGTTATAAAATAGTTAAAATTAAACACCGAAAGAGGTAAACTAACCGCTGAAAATAACGTTACAACGGCCTTCAGCGGCCTTTGCAATTGCGGGCCTGCTATTTCAATTTGAAATCGAACAATTTAAAGAAATTTGGCCCTTTAATTACGTCAACCAAAGAAGACAACAATAATAATAAAATACAAAAAATATAATAAAACCAAGGGAAATACCTGTAATTTACTCTGCCAAACTCACTTATTTATTAGATAAAATTTTACCCGTACAGAGACTGTAGTTCCGAACATAAATGAAGACGGGTGCCATCGGGATACAAATGATCACGGTAACGGAGACTTCTGCCTGATTTTGCGTAGACTCTATTATGTTATTTCTAAAACGGGTTGTACTTTATACATACACAACTATTTATGACCATAATAAGATAAAATATATGTTGTTTTAAAGTTCAAGAAATTTTACCTTTTGTCAAGCTAGATTTTTAATACGAACGTCTGTGCGGCGTTCCAAAATATACAGTCCACATAAAATTCCGAGCCGCGTATTTTGTTTCAAAAAATAAAAAACTCAGAAATCATTTAGGTATAAACTCTGTCAACAACCTCATTATTATTGCATACGTTATAGCGATAAGATGGCAAGTCGTAAAATTAAATTAAAACTAGCAGCAATGGCTGATAAAATCGTATTTGGTTTTCGTACGGATGGATCAAAGTGGTTTATTGGAAACACACCGGTTGAATTTGATGATAACATTTTGTTGATTGAGAATGAAAAATATCATCTATCAGATGGTTTGTTAAAGTTATTAACTGAACAGGAGCCGGAAGGATATACGGAGAACGAGCTAGCAGATTACAAGGAACTACTCTTACTGACCAACGGTGTGGATTCTATCGAAACGCACACATCAGTTCAAGCAGTAGTTGGAAATACAAACACATTGTATCAAAACTATTTTCGTCTCAGAAGAGTTGCACATCTAATTTAAAGAATTTGTCGACAGTCTTTAAAATACTCAAACAGAAGGCTGTACTTGATAAACTTAGTGAAGAAGAACACATAAGGAAGGAAGACATATTAAAGTATGAGGATGTGAATGAGCTAGTTGATACGTCGAAATATTTAGAAGAAAAAAATAATGGAAAAATAATAATCATAGAAAAATAAAGGCTGTAATTAGAAAACTTGAAACGCTTGGTGTAATAGAATTTTATAAATATAGAATTTTAAAAAACAATTTGCGTTTTTATTTGCAACGTGTGTAGAAGCTCGTTAAGGCGTGGGAGGGGTTTAAAGTGTTGTAGGTGGTGGTCTAGCGTTGGTGTTGCGTTTAACCCAGATATGCCTGCACCTGAAAAAATCTACAAAAAGATCTTCCTAATAGCCTTCATTAGGGCTAAAGAAAATAGTCTGTATTAAGTGTGGATGTTAAAGTTCCTTTGTGTAAAATTTCTATATTAATTTTCGAGCTTAAAAGAGACGGGTTATTCCCATATTTCTAGCAAATAAATACCTAATTATTTCCAGTAATATTGGCGGTTTTATCTCGAAAGAAAATAATTCTATCTACGTATGCAGTTATTAAAGATCTTTGAACGAAATTTTTATTTTAAATTCAGTTCGAAAAGGGGATAGACTTGATGCTTAATTTTTTAACAGATAAAAGTCTGATTTAGTAGCAACATTAGTATCCTAATATTTTTGAAGAAAATAGTTTGTATATTTTTGAAGAGAATATTCTGTATATTGTTTATATATTAGCAAGTACGATTACGAATTACTGTTTCCAGAAACATGATCTATTTATTAGTTGTTTCATAGCAGTTTATTAGTTGTTTTCAGAAACAGGATATGATTTTTTAGCTGTTAAGTGGTTGAGCAGTTAGATGTTTAACTGGTTTCCTGAAACTAATAACAGGGTCTGTTTATTAGTTGTTTTTAGCTGTTAAGTGGTTGCCACGCTCTTTTCCGCACAGAAGAAGAATTTTACTTCTACTTACTTACCCTTCGTAATTGAAAATTCTAAGTTCAAAGAAAAATTAAAAAAAAATTATTGAAAAGTTCCAAAATCAACTCGCGTAAAGAGTTGAGGTGAATGCGAGAGGCTTGCGCATGCGTGCCAAAAAAACAGCCCTAGCTCCAATGCCGGAGAGAGGGGTGGATTGAGGGCGCCACTGTTTTTAAGCCGGGCTAAAAACAGAAACCCTCCTAGATGGTGTTGGGACCTCGCTTTCAGCTCACCCACTCACATATAGTTACAATAATATCAATAAAAAAATCCAAGAAACTGCGCTGTCTGGTGAGGCAAATAAAACACTATTTTTAAAACAAATTTACAAATATATTTACACTCTAAAGGGAAATAGCTGGTCGCGTGACCACTTTTTTACAATTTATTTACCAAAAAAAGAAAGGTCGTTTATAAATTTATGTAACTCAAGAAAAAATCAAACCCTGAGGGGGAAATTAAAGGAGAAATGTAGAGATTCGAATCGGTTCGACTTTAGACGCTAATGATAGTTATTATAAATATAGACGTTATATATATATATATATATATATATATATATATATATATATATATATATATATATATATATATATATATATATATATATATATATATAAATATATAAAACTGCTGGCCAATTCAAGCGGGACAAACTAAATTTTTGATAAAATTTAGAGTGGAATATTTTCGAAACGAAAAAAGATTTTGATTTAACTTTTTCAGTATGTAATTGAATAGTTCTTCTAGTTTTTATACTTCAAGGCACTATTGCTAGCAGTCGCTGCAACTCTATTTTACAGGGTGTTAAGTGAAACCCTGACTTTTTTGGAAAAGTTTTCCAGTTCCGAGAATCTAGGAAGAATTTTTTTTGAATTTTCTTTTCATACTAAAATGATCCATGGTCAAATACAAAAAAACAATTTCTCCGGATTTTCTCTATTTTCATTTGTTTTCCGTATACAGGGGTTAGTCGAAATTATCGACTTCTTCTTACAAAGGAACCCCTAATTTGGCCGTTTATTCACAAAAAGCGAAAGACCAAGTAAATTTGTAGTTTGAAGTAGTCCAGCTAACAAAATTAATACAAATTTTTGTACAGGGTGTAGCAAGTTTGGATCACGGGCTAGTAAATTATTATTTTTTAATTTCTACTACTTTTTCCTAAGTTAACTATTAATTATCACGTGCTACGTTAAAGGGTTAAAATTTGTTAGGTCCGATAACAGTACTGGATAGAAAGATCCTTTTTGCCCAAACGGGTTTTTCATTTTTTGTCTAGTCCCATTTTTAGTGATTAAACGGCTCGCATTTTGAACCTAACTTTTTGCAATTGCATCCATGAACGATTGAAGTGAGAGTGCTTTTTTGGTGGTACATAATGAATGTTTTATCCAACCAAAAAACATGTAGTGGCCAAACAGCTAATGATGCTTATTCGAAGAATTTTTTAGCATTATACAGGGTTGCAAAAAATATACCACCTATACTTTGCAGGTGGATTTCTGTTAATTTAGCGGCGTTTCTATTTCTTAGTCAAAAGATCTAGTAGGCCAAAAAATAAAACATTTTCTTTGCTATTGACAGTTACCAAGGCAACAAAGTATTCTTCTTTGAATTGGTGCGTTATTATCCTTTATAATGGCTCGATTAAGTGCAAAAGAACAAGCTAATTGTTTGCGTTTACTACAAGATGGGGTAAAAATTAGTATTATTGCGGATATGTACGGGGTTGGGCGAAGTACAATATCTCGACTGCGTCAACGCTTCCACGAAACGGGAAGTGCAAACTATCGTTATGGGGGAGGTCGCCAAAAGAAAGTCGGCATTGCAGATGAAAGATGGTTGGTTAGAGAGGCTCGTCGAAGGCGAAAAATTTCATCAGAGAAAATTAACCAGGAGTTCAGAGCAAGAACACACATTCGTGTGAGCAATAGGACCATTAGAAGAACTTTAAACAATAATAACTTAAGGTGAGTTACTTCAAATGAGATCTTATTTTTTGTACCAATATTTTTAGTGTTTCATTTTAGTAAGTCGGCTATTATAATATCGACGTCAGCTGAGGCGTGAATCTTGGATTTTGCGCACCGATATTATAAATGTAAACTTGAACTAAGTTGTTCATAAATTAAAGTTTTGATAGGCGACCCTAAACACATTATTTGTGCTTGCAGCGTAATGTTCCTTAGTTCTTCCCTAGAACTAACGTTATGAAAATTGACCTAATTTTGCATTTTAGTATAATAAAAGCTACTGTTGGCTTATTTATTGGTTCATTCCCTACACCTATACTACAGATTTTTAAGCCAAAATTTTAATTTTAGAGCTCGGCGACGTGCTAAATGTGTGCGACTTCTACCACAGCATAGGCGAAGACGTCTCCAGTGGGCATATGAACATCGCAATTGGCCATTAGATAACTGGGACAACTGCATGTTTGTAGACGAGTCAAGATTTAATTTAATTCACTCGGACGGCAGAATATTAGTTTGGCGTGAACGTGGCGAACGGTATATGGAGGAGAATATGGCTCCTCAGGAACCTTTTGGTGGTGGAGGCGTTACTGTTTGGGGTGGTGTAATGTTTAATGGCAAAACGGAACTTTTTTTAACATTGGAGCCCATTAACGGTCAGGTATATAGGGACGAAATTTTAAGCAATATCGTTCTACCATTTGCAAACAATTTTGGGAACGATTTTGTGCTAATTGACGATAACGCCAGACCTCATAGAGCACGCATTGTGCAAGAGTTTTTGGAAGCTAATAATATTACCAGGATGGTCTGGCCTGCAAAATCACCAGACATGAATATTATCGAACACGTCTGGTCTAAATTGAAATTATTGGTAAGTTCTAGGGAAGATCCTCCTCAGACTCTAGAACAACTTGCAGACGCCATTGTTCAGGAGTGGGAAAATATTCAGCAAGAATTTGTCAATAATTTGGTAATAAGCATGCCTCGAAGATGCCAAGAGATAATAAATGTAAGGGGAGGTCCTACTAGGTATTAAGATTTGTTTTGTTTTCGTTAGTTGCAAGTTTTTATAATACCTTCAAGTAAAAAAAATGTTCTATAATTTAAAACGTTTTCTGTTTACCTATAAAAGTAACAACCAAAATTTACATTTTGGATCTCCTAAAGTAATGCCGGGAAAAATAACTACTAAATTTGAAAATTACGTATCTTTTCGAGTACTTTCAAAAGTAATTAAATCTTCTGAAATTTCTATACCTTCTAAAAACTACGCTATACAGAATTTTATAACTTGTTCAGTTGAATTCACTATCCATCTCCAATTTTTGACGAGAAAAATGTACTCCGTGACTATTAATTTAAGACACTTCTTATTAATTAAAATTTCTCAATGCCATGTACTGACTTTTTAGAGCAGTGGTAAAATATTTTTCTTTTATAATGAATAATCGAAGTTTACGAAAATCCAAAGATATCGAGAAACACGTGGCTTCTATTATAAGTAGTAACTTCTGCACAATCCTGTATAATGTGAAAAAGTTCCGAATGAATATTATTCTTTTTATCTGTATCGTTACTAGATTTTATTAATAATAAGTAGGACATTTTCTTTAATAATTATTAATATAGCAAAAAGGAACTTTATGAATACCTAAAGGACTCTAAAATCACATGATTTTCATATAAAATGTAGGTGATATGTTTTGGGCAAACGCGGACAAAAGCAGCGAATAAGCATCTTTAGCTCTATGGCCACGACACTTTTTTATTGGTTGGTTAAACCAATAAACGATGTCCACTTCAATAGTTCATGAATGCAATCGCAAAAAGTTAAGTTTTAAACGCAAGCCATTTGTATCACTAAAAATGGGACCAGACAAAAAAATTCAAAAACAGTTTCGGCAAAAAGTTCCAAGAAAATTGGGACTATATTCAATTAATTTGAAAATCACATGACTTCCATATAAAGTATAGGTGGTATATTTTTTGCAACCCTGTATAATGCTAAAAAATTCTTCGAATAAGCATCATTAGCTGTTTGGCCACTACATGTTTTTTGGTTGGATAAAACATTCATTATGTACCACCAAAAAAGCACTCTCACTTCAATCGTTCATGGATACAATTGCAAAAAGTTAGGTTCAAAATGCGAGCCGTTTAATCACTAAAAATGGGACTAGACAAAAAATGAAAAACCCGTTTGGGCAAAAAGGATCTTTCTATCCAGTACTGTTATCGGACCTAACAAATTTTAACCCTTTAACGTAGCACGTGATAATTAATAGTTAACTTAGGAAAAAGTAGTAAAAATTAAAAAATAATAATTTACTAGCCCGTGATCCAAACTTGCTACACCCTGTACAAAAATTTGTATTAATTTTGTTAGCTGGACTACTTCAAACTACAAATTTACTTTGTCTTTCGCTTTTTGTGAATAAACGGCCAAATTAGGGGTTCCTTTGTAAGAAGAAGTCGATAATTTCGACTAACTCCTGTATACGGAAAACAAATGAAAATAGAGAAAATCCGGAGAAATTGTTTTTTTGTATTTGACCATGGATCATTTTAGTATGAAAAGAAAATTCAAAAAAAATTCTTCCTAGATTCTCGGAACTGGAAAACTTTTCCAAAAAAGTCAGGGTTTCACTTAACACCCTGTAAAATAGAGTTGCAGCGACTGCTAGCAATAGTGCCTTGAAGTATAAAAACTAGAAGAACTATTCAATTACATACTGAAAAAGTTAAATCAAAATCTTTTTTCGTTTCGAAAATATTCCACTCTAAATTTTATCAAAAATTTAGTTTGTCCCGCTTGAATTGGCCAGCAGTATATGGTACGGTTATCAATCCAGATTAATAATAATAATAAAAAGTTGCCTGAAGGGGTGTCGCCCCTGATGAAGGTATCTGGGCTCAAGGCTGGGATGGCCTAGTCTGCTTTTGTCGACTCCCAGCTAAAGAGTTGTGGGGTAGCCTCCCAGTAAGAAGACAGCCTGCAGTCTCCCAGTAAAAAGACAGCCTGGAGTCTCCCAGTAAAAAGACAGAAGCTGTGGGGTTGTCTCCCAGTAAAAAGAAGAGCTCGGAGTCTCCCAGTAAAAAGATTGCTGTCTCCCAGCAAAAAGAGTGCTGTCTCCCAGCAAAAAGACCATGATAAACAAAAGGTATGCGTCAAGGCAAGGTAAAATTCAGGTAAAATGCAAATATAATTTCAAACATATTAAATTTCAACAAGAAAAAAAACTGTTACAGGCTGAAAGCCTTAAGTGATCATTAATTTATATCGAGAAAGTAAAACCGAGAGAAAATGTTTTGAATTAAGCAGTGACATCAGGTCCAAAAAAAAAAATAAACAGGCGTTATCGAAGCCTATTGTTAAGAAAAAATTTACATAGGCATAGCCATTGTGCGCTACTGTACACAGAAAAATATTCGTTATAAACTAATTATATTTACATAAGTAATGCAGATACAAAAATATTAAACAATTAAATTATACACTGGTAACAAAATAACTAAAATAGTTAGGTAATCGCTCAAATTACACCAAAGAAAAGTTATAGCCGCAAAATACTATGTTATAAAATTTAGAACATTAAATACAATCCATCAAAAGAGAAAGAACATTTCCGTATTACTACTACTAACGCATACATTAAGATATAGTAAACGTAGCTTAATATATACGAATATAAATTAACCATACAGTATCTGTAAGCGTAACCCAATAATGACAAAATACCACAGTGAGTAGTTAACGGTACTATTTTTCACCCACCCTGAAATTTTGTAACCAAATATCATAATTAAGGATGAGCCTTGTCAATGTCATACACAATATTAATTATAAGCTCGTTAACAAGAGAAAAAATGGGAGAAATATGAAAATTAATACTACTGACTGTCAAATATTTAAAATATTTACTCAAATTTCTAAAGTTCCACCACCCTGACAGCCAAAAATATAAAACATGTAAGTTGCCGGTCTCTAAAGCTGTCGGCTGATATCACAAAACACAAAATATTACTTTGAACAACCTGACCATTGATTATTTATTAACATAATTAATCAACAAAAACAAACATCATTAAATTCAAATTCACGTATATACACCAACAACTAACTCACTATGGTTATGAATACAAAATAACAAAATAAAATTTAACCTTGGGTCACCCTGTACAGTTTTAACCAACATTATCAAAGGAATGCAGTAAGTCAAGCTAGGATAGCTGACAAAAAAAACCGTATTAAAAAACTCACAAGAATTTGACCTACAAACGATATGAAGGTTACATATGCCCCATTTAATTCTTAATAAAAAAACCCTCTGTACATAATTTACCTACCACGAAATGTAGCGATCCCCTCGTATTTAGAAAATCTGTAATTACTGAAAAATTAATTAAAAACGTGGACGTCGTAGAAAAAATATAATCAAAAGGAAATTGACCAAAATTAATTAAAATAGCAGTTTAAATGCGGAATTCTGTGTTGTTAAGGGTTTAATTGCGGCAAAATGGCTTACCTGCAGATTTTGTGACGGGTCTAAATTAACATATCGCTGTCGTCCTAAGAACCGACGAAAAGACGTCGTATTTCTTCTAGGAATAAACGCAACAAGGTCTCCCTAGACTACAAGGTAACGCCAAAATGGCAAATAACAAAACAATGCAGAAGAAATTAGTTGTACCGCATTCACGGTTCCAAATTTTTGGGTGTCTTTCAATAGACTTCAGAATAACGGTAGTGTAGACGACGCGATGAGTTTGTGCAAAAGGAACCCGGCTTCTCGTGCCACGTCCACCTTCCCAAATCGTATCGATTTTTTGTCCCCAAAGTGACGACACAACGGGGTTGTTTCTAAGTACACTTCGGTACACAATCAGGTACATTTCCGAAGGCTTTGGTTCGATGGTATTCCCTTCAACGCATTGGCACGGTGTTCTGCCAGTAAAAATTAACTTAACCAATAAACCAATGAACAACGGCAATATACCAACAATTAAATATATTTTTCCGTATCCATAAACAGACACGTCATTATTATTTAGTACAACTGCATCCAACTTGGTACAATTTTACTGGCACTAAAGGTAGAGGCACAGAAGAACATTAGGAACCTCGACGGCGAAACCCCGAGGTTCAACTTGCGCTCCCTAGGTGGCGTAGGCACAAACTAAAATTAATTGTTGAAAAAGGGATGTCATCCCTTACCTATTTTAAGCAACAAGTAGGACATACGCCCTTAAATACTGGCAGTTACAAGACTTGTCCAATTTACTAGTGAGATAAGACAAAATGGGCAAATAACAGTCGGAATTCAAAATTCAATACCCCGTCTGACCTCTATCGTTCAACTCGTAAAGCTGAATCCCATATTTCTGCCAGCAAACTGAATCCCATATTTCCTAATTCAAGAAAAGACCACCTGTAATTACAAGTAGGAACCGATACCGAACCCAATCTACAAAATGAAGGATCCTATAATTCGGAAGCAGATTCCATCGTTACATAGCTTCCACCAATAACCACAGAGGGCGGCTCAGGACAGAAAATCACGCTATAGAGCGGTGCCAACACCGACAGGTTTCGAAGCAATTCCCAGCTGATCCAAATGTCAAAGGTGACGATTTACGTTGTCATTGTAAATAAATTCGGATTTATTAGTAGGAAAATAATGTTTTAGGGCCGAATTCCGAGGTATTTCCCTAAGGATTAACTATACAGAATGAGGAAAAACAAGGCTGGATCCAAGACAGACTAGTGACGGAAAATTTATAAAAATTAAATTCGAGGTTAGGAAAAATTTTGACTAAATGGAAAAACAAACCAAAATAAAACGTTCAAGGAATAAGTGAATATATTCAAAAAGGTAAGACTAAATCCTAAAAATCAACTAATCGCTGCGACTGCTATCATAATAATAGTAGAGTGTTTGTGTGCGTTCTAGATCAATCCAAATCCAAAATCCAAATCCCCCCACTCTTCACACTACCAAAATTCCCCCACTCTTCACCCCACCAAATCCCCCCACTCTTCACCCCACCAAAATCCCCCCACTCTTCACACTACCAAAATCCCCCCACTCTTCACCCCACCAAAATCCCCCCACTCTTCACCCCACCAAAATCCCACCACTCTTCACCCCACCAAAATCCCCCCACTCTTCACACTACCAAAATCCCCCCACTCTTCACCCCACCAAAATCCCCCCACTCTTCACACCACTCCTCTCCCCTCTCCGCTCCCCTCTCCGCTCCCCTCTCCGCTCCCCTCTCTCCTCCCCTCTCCTCTCCCCTCTCCTCTCAGGAGCTTAAAACCATTCCACAACACACACTCTTCACACTACCAAATCCTACCACTCTTATATCAAATCCATTCCTCCTACCCGCCACACCACTTTTATTGCTATAAATTCTCAATATTTACAGTATTTAACACAATTCACAACGATGTCTGTAGCAGTCCCTATTGATTATTCATGGGACACAGAACATTGCGAAAGCTATAATCCACAAGAGTACATAGAAAACAATTTAATAATAACAAATCCACCTTCAAATCCATCTAAGAGTGCTAAAAAAGTAGTGGTGTAGCTGAAATTTGTAATCTAAATAGAATAGCTTATAAGAAATGGTTAGTAAACTGTTGACCGACAGTCAATTAACATGTCGGAAATATTAAAAATTATTCTTGACAACATTGAAGAAGTATTCAGTCGGAACCAGTATTATGGATCCTGTTTACCTGCAACTTTAATGGTTTGGGAACTTGCTAAAAAATATAATGTACATGTAGAACCAAAATGTGGAAAGATTTTCTATGATGAAATAGGAGTCAACATTCATTTTTGGAACGTGTTTAAAGGAGAAATTTACGATCCCACCATCAAAGTTATAAAACATATGATACCAACCGTGGACCTTACGAAGTTTGTGTACAAAGAAGATCCTAGTATAAGCACAGATATGGAGACAGCAGTAATGTTGGATATTTTTAATCAGTTCCAGAGAACAAACAAAACACACCTTTACTTTTCCAACGCTCCAGATAAACTTAAAACTCTTAGAAAAATTATCCATACAAATGTATCTAGATGTATTAAATAAAAAGTTTGTATTCTTTGTATTTATGTGTTATTTTATTAACCTCTTTGTGAAGAACCAGATAACCAATAAGCAAAGCTGCTAGATCACGAGTGTTACTTTTTTTATTAACCATAGAACCACAACGTGGTAAACACATACATGTGAACACCCATTATAAGCGTGCCATGGATTGTTGTAAAGATGAAATTAAATGTAAAGTGTGTGAGCAAGTTCTACATATGATTATTTTATCAGACGTCTGTGTAATGTGTAACAAACCGGATGTGCAGAAAATCACAAACCATAAAATTGAAAAAACAACTTTAGAACAATTCTTATAATTGTATAATAGTTTTACATTGCTGGAACACACACTTCGATGCTGCGATATAAAAGGAGGGAATAAAGCTTGTGATTTTAGAGAAACACTATGAAGAAGGTTACATTTAACGAAAATATGAATAAAATCCATGTATTGTTTGCATGGAAGTTTGCTTACAAAGCAGCACGCCAGAATGATTATGAGCAGTATGTGTTGGATAGATACCGCTTTCAAAATAGACTTCAATATGCTGAGACCCTACTAAAGGATGTTTTGGATGAAAATTATAGGAAGAAAATATACAATGAACGTTTTAAATAATTTTTGTTTTATTACAACCAATTCAAGCTCATATCCTCCCACCTCGACCATGTGGGCTTGACTTGAGTGGGGGAATATCTATAAATTTATACGCACACGGTTTCTGAAACATTATTTGCTAGAAATATGATTCAAAAACGAAAGCTGGTTGGTTGCAGAAAATCGGTGAAAAAACTTAAACAAGAAGACAGAAGCAGATGCCCTGTTTGTTTATATTCCATGAGAAGAGAAGAAATTTGCACACCCAATTCGTGCACACACAAATTTTGTATAAAGTGTTTAACAGAGTGGACGAAAACAAACGCACACTGTCCTCTTTGCAGAAGATTCTATTTCTCAATTGTTTTAAAAGAGACTAAGGAAAAGATTCTTGTGAAGAAAAATGACAGTGCTGATCAAGCTCTAGTGATATTGTTGTATATAAGTGACATGAATTTAATATAGATATATCAGAAGTAAATAAAACCATGTTGTTAAATATAAAGTTTTTTATTTTATTATATTACATCTTTTTTTAATATCCAAGAATTGTGTGATTTATCCATTCCCAACCATTTAACATAAACTTTGTTTCCTTTTCTTCTTAGCACCTTTTCCACGAGATACACGTTTGAATGTTTGACTTTCTGCAACTCCGGTTCATAAAAACTACCTAAAATTATTTCATTTTTGTCATCTGCCAGCAAATATGTTCTTGGGTTGGTTAATTTAATTTCTTTAATTTGAAAAATTTCATTTGACCAGTTTGGTGTATATCCCTTTTGAAAAGCCTCCCTGTATTTACTAACCCTAACATAATCCCCTTGTTTAAATTTTGATTTTCTGGGGTCAATTGTTTTTATATTATTATAAGTTGATTTTAGAACATCTTTTTCATTTTCTTCATTTATATCAATAGGTTTTAATCCTGTTGTTCTATGTTTAGTTGTATTATACTTAAAAACAATATTATTTAGGATATCCAACCATTTATAATTGCATTGCAAGCTAAACTGTTTCCACATGAGAGTTTTTAAAGTTCTGTTCACCCTTTCAACAATACTTGCTTTGACTGTGGAAAATGTACTGTAGTGATTAATGTTATATTTTTCCATTAATTTATTAAAGTTTTTGTTGAAAAATTCTCTTCCTTGATCTGTATGTATGTTAGTTGGAGGCGTTTTCGCAAGCTTTAAAATTTTTTCCATAGCTAAAGTTACTTCCTCAGCAGTTTTTCTTTTAACAGGTTGAACCCAAACATATTTGGAAAATGTGTTTATAACAACTAAAATATATCTATATCCTTTATTTAGTTTTGCATAAGGTATCATTTCCACCAAATCTGCTTGCCATATATCGTTTAAATTTTTAATAATAACCCGTCGTCGTCTAAAATTTTTTCTAGCAGGTTTATGTAACTCGTTGACTAGATCTTCCTTGATGTTGGTTTGTTTACTCATGACTTCTAAATGTTTAGTTTGTTACTTCTACAGGACATTTTATTAACAATTCACCATAAAAATCTTCTAAATGGCTATTTTCAGGACGATGAAAAGAAAGAACATCCCCTTTTTTTAACCGAATACCTACAGGGTCAGTGATCTTTTTTCCATTAATTTTTAAAAAAAGATATTTTTTCGGGTATTCTCCAGAAATTATAGTAGCAGATTCCATAGGAAAAACATATGTAATTCGTTTGTCTTGTAATAAATGGTAAACTCTATCGGACAGAGAGTAATTTCCCATAAAAGGTAATACCAAATTATAATATAGTTTAACAGCACTAAGGTCAACAAGTTTTATAATGTTATGTTCTTTATTATCTTTGCCAAAGATGTGGGAACCAAAGTTGTCAATAGACATGGTTGTTGCCAGCGGTAGAATAAGGAATAAACATGTGAGAATTAGTATTTATTTAATTATTTTTGCTTCTCTTAGTTCTTCTAAAATCGATATTATTTCATTTTGATGACCAGTATGTCCAGCCATTTGCGATGACATCAACAATTTCAATCTATCTATGATTTCGTTTGGATCGTCATAATAAACGTAATCTAATTTCTTTTTTGATAAATTTAACATAGCTCCCCCCTTTCCACTTTTTGTAGACAGATTTCTTGTAGAACGCGGTCTTTGTGGAGGTAACAAACGCGAAGTACTTGGTAGTAGACAGATTTCTTGTAGAACGCGGTCTTTGTGGAGGTAACAAACGCGAAGTACTTGGTAGTATTGCACGATAACCTGTCTCTGTTGTGCTTCCACGTTTTAATATACCTTTTTGTAATAAGTAAGGTTTAACTATTGTCAAGTATTTAATGTCGGTCGAACCTTGAATTTGACTATTAGGATCAAAATTTCGTCTATATGCATTTGTCCTATTCAAAACATCCATATAATTTTCCATATCATTTGATGTATAACCAACAGGTTCTTTTTTAAAAAGAAGCTCATACAATCCAGGTGTTCCCTCATACCTAACTCCTTCAACTTTAAAATCTTGTCCTATGAAATCCACCACAGAATTAGCAATCTTATATTTATCTGCATCAACATCATGGCTAAACTCATATTTGTTATCAAATTTGCCTTCCGTGTCTTTTATTAGCCCATCCACGAAAGGTCTTAGAAGTGAATGATATGCTTCCAAATATTCTTCATAAGCAGGTGTCCTTGTTAATTCTAAAACATCTTGTCGCAACTCACCTATAGTTGGTTCAATTGTTGTTTCAGGGCTTGATTCTCCTAACTGTTGCGAATCGTCAAAAAATACTTCTTCATCTCCTAAAAGTGAGGGCATGTGTGTTGAAAGATATTTACTATATGCATTTGATTTCCTTTGATTGACCTCTGGCGTAGGAAATTGAAATTTTGGGGTCGAAACTAATTGTGGTGAATATACTTCTTTTTTAATGAACGGTTCTGTTTTAATTGTCTGAATTAATTCATGCAAAGGTTGAGTTATTGGTTTAAATTCTTTTTCCATACGAATTTCTTTATCAGATAAATCTGATTTTAAAGCTTTATACTTTTGTCTAACGGCTTGTCTAGTTTTTACCAACTCTTTCGCTGTTTTTTCGTCCATCTTTACAAAAGGTAGGTTGTATACTAGAAAATTATCGTTGTGTCAGAGAGTTATATAGTGGAAATAAAATTTTCAAATCCTTTTCTATAGCGGCCACCATTAAATTCACAGTCTTTATCAATAACGACAAAGTCATATTTATGTTTCCAACACATTGAACACAAGTTTTTAAACTCTTGAAAGCTCATGTCACCATTTACATGATCATCATATATATGTTTCAAGTTTGTAGCATCCTGTTGAAAAATTACCAAGAGGTTGGCATTATCACGTATAAGTTGTTTAGGGATTGATGAATATGTTTGACACAAATAAAAACAATCTGTATTTTTATGACGTCCGAAACAAAAATAATCCCTCATTAGACTTTGATCAGTGCATACTATATCATCAAATACAATCAGTGAGTTTGGTTTTATTTCAGTGGGTGAAACAATATCCTCAGCGTTCGATGATTCAAAATAACCAATAAACTTTAGTGGAGCAAAAAGCCTTTTTAGATATTCATATTTTGATTGATATAAGGATTTTGAGTACACATATATGTTTTCAAATCTTAATCCATTAGGGTGTGTTATAAGAGAAATCATAACATTTGTCTTCCCACAACCCGATGGTCCTACTATTAAACATCTTTTACAGTTTCCACCAAATAATTGTCCATGTTTTCGATAATTATCATGACATAAATCAAAATTTTTTATCGGTAAAGAAAAATCTTGTTTTTTGATCTTCATTGTTTGAACATCGCTATTTAAGTAAGGTTATTTGCGTTTTTAAATCATTTATATATAATGATTAGACATAATAATGTCATTCACTGCGTGGAAGGACAGAGAACAGGTAGTGGTTTATTAAATACTATTATTAATAAATTACCAGTAGAGCTCCATATTCCTTCTTATAACTTTTGTGGGCCTGGTACAAAGTTAAATAAAAGGCTTGCTCGAGGTGATAAGGGAATTAATTTATTAGACGAAGCTTGCAAAGAGCACGATATAGCATATTCGGAATATTTCGATTTAAAAAACAGAAACGAGGCAGATAAAATATTAGCTAAAAAGGCATTTAATAGATTTAAAGCTTCAGATTCAAATCTAGGCGAAAAACTGTCATCCTTGGCTGTGGCCGGAATCATGAAAGCAAAAACAAAACTCGGTATGGGAATAAGAAAAAGAAAACAAAAACGCAAGAAAGGAGGTCAAATATCCTTTAACCAAGGTGTAAGAAAAGCACGTGAAGAGCTGGTTGGAAAAAAGTTTGCTAATATAAGGAATGCTGCCAGCACAGCTTTATCATCGATTAAAAAATTAAAAATAAAAGAACCTAAACAAAGAATTATTCCAATTCCAAAAACTGGTGGAATTTTACCTTTAATACCTATTTTTGCTGGTTTATCTGCTCTAGGAGCCCTAAGCGAGGGCGCTGCTGGCATTGCGCAAGCAGTAAATTCAGCTAAAAACGCGCAAAAAAAATTAGAAGAACAAACAAGACACAACAAAGAAATGGAAAAAATATCAATTGGAAAAGGTCTTTATTTAAAACCATATAAGCAAGGGTGTGGTCTATATTTAAAACCATATTCAAAAAACTGTTAAATTTGCTACCTCGCCGACCTTTGACAAATATAGATTTATTAAAGTATGCGAAAATATTAAAGTTGCCACATTTTAGAGGTGTCTTTATGAGAAATAAGTTACCCAAAAAAATAAAAAAATATGAAACAGGTATTATAAATTTAGATGATGATATGGGGGAAGGCACTCACTGGACAGCGTATGTTAAAAATAATAATAACATAATTTACTTTGATAGTTTTGGAAATTTACGACCACCAAATGAAGTTATAACTTATTTCTATAGCGATGGTAGCAACAACAATATTAAATATAACTATGATAAATATCAATCTTTTAATACCTCAACTTGTGGACAGTTATCATTACAGTTTATTTATAATAATGCGTAATTGTGTTTCCATTTTATTCTTATTACGACCATCATGTCGTTTACTATAGCTCTTTCCGCAAATTCAGCTATACTTCAAGCAGATTTCCATCCACCTATTTACTTAGATTCTAACACTTCCTACGTTGTAGGACTTACCAACTTTGAAACTTTTAATGCAATACCAAATATTGATAAAAGCAATAATAAAGTATATTTTGGAAAAAATAATGAATTTTTAACAATTCCTACGGGAAGTTATGAAATGGATGATGTTAATAAATATTTACAGACTGAATTCCAAAAAAGAAATATTTCGTTTCACCTCTATGCAAATAACAACACATTAAAATCAACAATAAAGTCTACTACAGATATTATTTTTAAAGATGGAACAATAGGAAAACTTTTGGGTTTTAATAAGGGCATTGTATCTGGTGATGGAGTTCCAAGAACATCGCAAAATCCAGCAGAGATTATAAAAGTTAATTCTTTATGCATAGACTGCAGTATCGCAGAAGGTTCCTATCTGAACGGAAAGCCAGTACACATTATTCATCAGTTTTTCCCTAATGTTAGCCCTGGATTTAAAATAATAGAAAGTCCCCAAAATATTATTTATTTTCCTGTTACAGTAAAAGTAATAGATAAAATAACAATAAAGGTAATTGACCAAGATTTAAATATTGTTGATTTTCGACACGAAACTGTAACTATAAGGTTGCATATAAAAGAAGTATAATGGTTATCCTTTATAATAGAAAAACCTTCAATTTACCCACAAAAATTAATAAAAACTATAAGAAGACTAAACATTGTAAACCAAAGATTAGTAGAAAGAGAAACACACAAGGGATAACACCTGAAAATATAAGCTTTTTGAAATCTCTAGGTTTAAAGGTTTTAGTATAATGGATATCCTTAACGTAGCAGAAGGTCTTTTCATAGATAATTCAATTGTGCATTCCGAAGTTCATGGTTATGAACCATACCTACCTACAAAATTGGGAAATAATGATGAAATTATAATACCTGTTCATGAAGTAGACAAGTATACTCTTCCTTCCGAAAGCTTTCTTTACATAGAGGGTAAACTAACAAAATATAATAATACTATCTCAAATACATTAAAATTGATAAACAATGGGATTGCATTCCTTTTTAAAGAAATGCGTTATCAACTAAACGGTGTTACAATAGATTCAGTTAGAGATGTTGGGTTAACTTCAACAATAAAGGGATACATGTCGTATAATAAAAATGAATGCAATAAACTTAAAAACGCAGGTTGGTTTCCTATGGAATCTTCATAAGTTGTTGATGCAACGACAGGATTATTTAATGTTTGCATTCCGCTTAAATTCTTAATGGGGTTTTTTGAAGACTACAAAAAAATTATTTTAAATGCCAAACAAGAACTTATTTTAGTACGAGATAATTCAGACAAAAATGCAACAATTAATACTGCAGATGAAAATCCAAAAATTGAGCTTACTAAGCTAACTTGGAATATACCTCACATTTCAGTAGCTATTCCTCAAGAATTAGCATTATCTAAAATAATTAATAAGAATACTGATATAATAATTGCTTTCCGGAGTTGGGAACTCATCGAATACCCAGAATTATTAAAAACTAATCGTCATAACTGGCCTGTCAAAACATCTACGAAAGTTAATACCCCACGTCATGTAGCAATTGCTTTTCAAAAAGACTTAAGGGATAAATCAACAACTGATATGTCTTTATTTTCCAACGTTAAGTTATGAAACATTAAAGTGTTTTTAAACTCTGAGAGATATCCCTACAACGATCTATTTTTAGACTTTGCTAAAAATAAATTTGCATCATTATATGAAATGTTTTCACAATTTCAAAAATCTTACTATGGAATAACACCTGAACCCATTTTTTCTCCAAAGGAATTTAATACTTATGCTCCTATCGTATATATCGATTGTTCACATCAGAAAGAAACAATTGAATCCGGACCTATTGTTATGAGAGTTGAGTTTGAATTACATGATGATCTTAAAGACAAAATATCTGCCTATTGTCTCATTATGCATGACAAAGTATTTAGCTACAATCCATTAACCAAAAATGTTAGACAACTTTAAAGCGCTAAACTATATAAAATCAATGCTCTACTATTCTTTCCTACCATTATGGGTGAAGATCTAGAACTTCGAGTATCCTACTTTTTAGAAGAGCTGAAAAAATTAAAACAACAACTACAAGAATATTCTGACAAGAAATCTATGATTAAACAATTCTCACTTTTGAAATTATGAGGTTATTAATTGTCGATGTGCAAGGATTTAACATAGAAAATAAGAAGTTTATTCCCAAAGAGTTGGCTGCCTATGATGGACACAAAATATGCCACTATATCTTTAAATCACCATTTGATATAAAATACCTACCACCTGACTTACATAAACAAGCTATATGGTTAATGAAAAATCATCACTGTATTCCTTGGAATGAAGGATATACACCAATTCACAAATTTTCTGAAATAATCAAGAATCTAACAGAAAAGGTGGATCAAGTTTATGTGAAAGGGAGAGAGAAATCCGAATACATCCGAAAATATTCATTAAAACCAGTCATGGAACTTGACGAAAATCCACAATTACAAGAAGGAGAAGCTAATTGTTTTTATCATTCTAAATCACCATGTATATGTGCACTTACTAATGTATATAATTTATATAATAATTATTTAATGATTGAATAAAACAAATAAATATATTAAAGTTTTTTATTTCTTATAAATTAGGTTGAATTCTTGAATAATTTCAGGTGACAAAAACTTCTTTACTTCATCCAAATGCTCCTCAAATCCCATTTCTTTCATCGTGTACAGAAAAGACTTTAAATCAGAAGTATGTAAATATATGTTACAGGCTTCTGCTGCTTTTTCATATTTTCTAGCCATATCCATACATTCCTCATACGTATAAAATCTTTCGAATCCATACTCGGCTTCATGGGCAGCATCAAATTCTAAGTTACTAAAGTGTTGTGATAGATTCTCTATAGCACTTGTTAGGTTATATGCTACTCGTTGAGATGTATATGCTAACCACATCTTGTTGGAGAGTGTTCAGACTTAAAGTAAGTTCAGAGCTTTAAATATTAATTTAGGAGGTGGGAGGAATAAAAAGAAGAATATATTTATAAATTTTTATTTTCAATACAACTTTTTACAAATTCATTACATGCGAATGATTCTACATCCTCCACAACACAATCTGAGTAAAAGTTTAATAATTCTAAAACACAACAAACATTTAAACTATTTTCCATAGGTGTAATAACATCATATATATATTTTAACAAATCGCCATTTTTCATAGAGATTCCATTAACCAAAATATTGTAATATTTGGAAAATTCCTGGTTTTTTAAGATATCAAAACGATATTTGATTAAATTTGCCAAGTTCACTAATTCATTTATGGTATCACCAGCTAGGAATACTTCATTACCACCATCTTGTGTAATCTTGATAATTCTTGCATCCCCAATAAACACAAAGTGAATCTCATAACCATTTCCCTTCATGGGTTGCCACCCGGTGTTGTTGGAATAAATAAAGCTCATCATAATTCCTTGATTATTTAGGAAAGAGATCCATTGATCTTCATTAAAAGTGACATTTTGATTATATTTGTATCCACAGAGTTTAACAACAGGAATATATTTTCTCTCTAAGGAAAATCCAATGCTGACCCATTTGGATTTGGATTTGTTAATGTAGTAAATTGTTTCATTAACGAGAGCTGCATTGCGCTTGTTACTAAACTCTTGTTGGCTTGTTGGTTTATACATTTTCAGTTGCTTGCTTGAAATAATGGTTGTAGAACTGTGGGTGAGTGCTTAAATAAGCAAGCGTGGTAGTGGGGATAATAAGCGTGGTAGTGGGGAGTAGTAAGAGTGGTGGGGGGATTTAAACACTAATCTTGTAGATTTAAACATCATTTAGCGACTAACCATGAATGAGTGTAAGACAGAACTTTTTATCGACATTCAAGGATATAACAGTTCCTTTGGATACATTCCAAAAGAATTAGCGATTTATGATGGGATTCGTTGCTCAAATTATCTGTTTAAATCACCATTTCATAAAAATATGTTATCTGCTCTCGATCTCAAAATGGTTAAATGGGCCGAAGAGTATCATGGATTGGAATGGAATTTTGGAAATATAGAACTTAATGAAATTGATGATATTTTAAAGCATGTGTTAGAAGTTTACCAATCACCCAAAATTTACGTGAAAGGGAATGAAAAAATAAACTTCTTAAAAAAGTTTTTGGATGAAGATTTCATATACGCTATTCCCATTGGACAAGAACCAAAATTAAGTAAATTTAAGAAAATTCCAGAGTGTTATTTTCACAAAAATGTGAATCCATGGCATTGTGCATTAGCAAACGTAAAATTGTTATATAATTATAGACATTGTTATCAATAAAAACCTTTATTATTATATATATATTATTGAATTTTATTTATAATACAAATATACTTTGAATAATATATATCCTATTGAACATATAAACACTACTAACAATATACTTAATAATACTACACACACATTTGAATTACATTCTTCTTCTATACAAGATTTTCTATACAACTGATTCCATTCCTGTGTCACTATTGAAGTTTTATTGACATAATATAATCTTAACTTATACTGTACAATGGTAGAATCATTTATAATATTATCATCTATTTTGTAGGTAAATAAACCATTATTTATATTCATTCTTTTCCATGTTGAAGGCCAACTATCATTATTTACATTATTCACAGATAGACAAATAAATGCTTCTCGAACATTATGATCAACTTGTATGAACAAAGTATTGTTAACGAATGCTGATAGAAATAGAACTCCTACTGGTAGCAGAGCCATTTTCAAAATAAAATATTTTTCCAGGGTTCTTATGTTTTATATTCGTCACGAACTAAACCTTTTAGAATATCAATTACATTATTAACTTGATCATCATCAGTCTTGGATTTCTCTTCCAAAATACTTATATGTTTGTGCCCCCAAGCTAAAGTTCTAAAAGAATCTGGAATTATATAGCGTTTGTCATCTTTTGGAGACAAAGCAACTTTATTTTTTAATTGTGTAAACATGTCATGTAAAATTGAATGAAAAATATTCATTTTTCTAAATTTGATCTCAGAATTTTCAACTACGTCTTTATAATCTTGTTTAGTAATGGAATTTTCTATAACATATTTTTTAAACGGAATGAATCTAAAAATCTCATTTTAATAAACAGATTTTTTTCTTTATTATCCCTGTCTTTTACTTTGTCAACTAATATGGATTTTGAAAATGAAATATATTTTTCTTTGGTTTGTGCAAGTACATCAATATTATTTTCTTCACAGCACAATTGTTTAACAAATAAATGACTATCATAACCAGTTAAATTATGGAAAAAGATAGGTATAAAATTTGGAATTTTAAAATTTAGATTGCAGATACTGTGAGCTGCATTTCGAAATGTACCAGTTAAATGATCGTGATCCCTTACTTTTTCATTTTCTTCAAGTTTTGTATTACATATATGACAAATTGTGCTATTTTTATAAGCCAGCTCTTCCTCATCTGATAAAGGAAGCATTTTCACTACAGGTTTAAGATGTTCATTATAAATTCTATGTACATGACCTTCAATTCGTTTACAAAATTCATCAGCTGCATCTAAACCAAAATATGAATCTAATACCGACAAAGAATCATCATATGAGCACTTAATGAAATAACAAAAAGCGTATGGTTCGTGTTTAAATGTATTTAAAGTATAAGAATTCTGTTCGTTTCCCGGTTCTTGATGCTGCAAAGGTTTTAAAAAGCATTCAAAGTCTGCATATATGACAAATGGAACTTTTAGTTGTTTTTGAAAATTTTCAAACTGTAAAATATTTTCTGGTATATGCTGACCGTACTTATTTATTTTAATCTCATTAGTTGGAACTTTTGTAAACAAATGATTACAATCATGTGATTGATGTTGTTTTAATTTTTCCATTGATGTAAAATACACTAAACAACCATCACAAAAATACTTTTTTAAATGATTTTTATTTACTTGTGCTGATACTAATCTATACTCGATTTGAAATTGGTTGATAGTAATAAATCATTTTTAGCAGCCGATTCCATAGGCGCACCTACCTGACGTGCCGGTTTGAACCCTATTTACTTATCCGAATAATTTAGTAATCATTATTGTCATAACAGGTAAAAATAATTATGCCGAGAATTCCGGGAACAATTAATACACAATGTTACTTTTCAGGTAGTTACGAAAAATTAGGTACCTCTACTTATTGGTATAAAACTGTGAGTCATTTTAAGAGCGAACAAACCTAATGCGAGTATTCTAGGACACACATTTGGGTAATTTTTGAAAATGGAGAGTCTTTCAGGATTTATTCCAGTTAAGCGAGCTGCGAAATCAGCGCTAAGCATTAGTGAAAAGATTATTGTGCTTAATGTATTTAATGCACTTAGATATCAAAAAAGTGCAATAAGTATCGATTCTGCAGTGGAACTTTGTTCAAAGATGACAGGTATTGGAAAAGCAACCATCTACAGGCTGATGCGGGAAGAAAAGACAGGAACCGTGACGCCACCAAAACCATCTCCAGGAAGGCGAACAATACCGATCGATGAGGACGAAAAGGCCATCATAAGACGAAAGGTGCATTCATTCTATTTCAATAAGGAGATCCCTACTTTGGATAGAGTTTTAGGGGCAGTAAAAGAAGACTTTCCTGCAATCAAGAGAGATAAACTATGGAAAGTTCTAAGAGAAATGAATTTTAGATGGGAAAAACATAGTCGGAAGTCTCATTTGCTCGAAAAAGATGAAATAGTATGTTGGAGACGTAATTATTTGAGAAAAATAAGAAAATTTCGCAATGAAAACAAAACAATTTTCTATTTGGACGAAACATGGCTGAACGAAGGCTACACAGTTGGAAAAATATGGACAGACAAAAATGTGACTTCTCACCGGCAAGCATTTTTAGACGGTCTATCAACAGGAATAAATCCGCCCTCTGGAAAAGGAAAACGATTAATTATAACTCACATCGGTAGCTCCAATGGATTTTTAGAAGGTGGACTATTATCATTCCAATCAGTTCGTACAGGCGATTACCACGAGGATATGAATGCTGATGTTTTTGAGGAGTATTTCGAACAAATGATAGAGCTGATTCCACCTGGCTCCGTCATTGTGTTAGATAACGCTCCGTATCACTCCAGAAGATTGGAGAAGATGCCTACAACTGCTTGGCGAAAAGCAAAAATTATCGAGTGGCTTGTGGAGAAACAAATACAATTTGAGGACAATATGGTTAAAAAGGAGTTGCTATCAATTGTAAACACCCATAAACATCGGTTTCAAAAATATGTTGTTGACGAAATGGCCAAAAAACAAAATATAATAGTGCTTCGGCTCCCCCCCTACCATTGCGAATTAAATCCGATCGAACTGGTATGGGCTCATGTGAAAGGTTATGTGGCTAGAAAAAATACCACTTATAAAATGAGTGATGTTCAAAAACTCTTTGAAGAAGCGCTTCAAGAAGTCAACGCGGGGAAGTGGCAAAGATGTATAGAGCATGTACTAAAGGAGGAGGAAAAAATGTGGCAATTGGATAGTTTACTGGAGAAAACGGTCGAACCACTTATTATCAATTTAGGGGAAGAAGACAGTCCCTCAGATATTTCATTTTCTGATGATGATTAATTTAAAGCGAAGAACTGTAATGACTTACTATAAATTTTATAGAATTTCAAATAGAAACATTTTTCCAAATTTACTTGTTTATTAGTTGCTTTATTGTTATTAGTATTATATTTATTCAAATACAAGGGTAACAAATTATGCCACACATCCGAATGTTCACTAAATTATATAATTATTGTGTTTAATATAAACTTAAACCCACCCGAAAGCACGTGCATGAGTGCAAAACATCACAGGTAGAATACTACCGCTTATTGTTCGAGCCTCGGGTTAAGCTTTGTATTCGACGCCCTTATCAGATCTATAGGAATGGAAAGTTTAATAAATGCAAAAGGGTCTAGACTTTCAATGTATATACTATTTAAAACTTGGCAATTTAGGTGGACCACTCTGTGTACGTGTTTGACGGATTTTAATGATTTATTACTATCAACCAATTTCAAATCGAGTAGACATGTCCTTAATCCAACAATAATGATTGTTTTCACCTTCACTTATCAACAACAAATTTATGTGCGCTGGAAGTTTTTTACTGGTGTAATGAAGAGGACCAACCACTTCATACTTGAATTTATTATCTTCATAAACACTCTCTAAACCGTAAACATTTATAGATATTTGATTAAGAGTTTCAAATTTATGTATATCCTTTAATTTCACAGGAAACTCTATTCCTTCAAAATTTAAATACTCAAAAGGATTTGGATATGAACTTGTTCTGTCAACATTTGTTTCAGCAGGAAACAGTGCACTTATCACACTCCATCCGAAACAATATGAATCATTATTTTTGATATTAACAACAGCTTTTTTATTCGAAATTAGTTTTGGTAATGGTATATACGATGAAGCTCTAATTGGATTAAATTTATTTATATTAAGCTCCAAATGTAATATTTTTTCCAATGCCCAACCTGATCCATTTTCTGTGAATATTGACACCTTTTCTTTAATTTCAGACAAAAATTGTTTGTAAATATCAGATAAATCTGTTGTTGTTGAAGTTATGACCTTATTTTTTGTGTTAAACGATTTAGTGTCGATTGCCTCTTTGGTTTGTAAAATGTATTGTCCAAATAGTTCTACATTAATCTTAACACTTTTATGCTTAACTAACTGTTCGGAAAGTAAACTTACAAATTTTTGTTGTACTTCATCAAAAAATTCTTCAATGTCCACATACTTTTTCGATGGCTGCAACATGTAAGACACAATCCTATTTTTAAACGCAGAAGTTAAAATTTTCACATCATCGTCACTTTTAAGTGCACTTTTATGTAGGTTTGACCGTAAATGCGCAGCAAGTTTATTTTTCACGTACCAAGTATCACAATCTTTACATCGCGATAAAGTAAGTTTAGGTATTGGAGGTCTGTCTTCTTTAATATCTTCTATTTTAGCTTTTTTCATGGATACATCACATACCTGGTTATTAGCCTTCCTTTTTTCTCGCGAACAAGATGGTCTCATGGCACACGATTCTCTTTTATGTCTATACACGTTCGATTGATGAGTAAAACTTTTGTTGCATTCACTGCACTGATACATCTTGAGAACTGAACAAAAAAGCAGAAAAGACTGATACTTATTCAACAGTTCTTGGGATATTTTCACCGGTCTCACAACACTTTGTACAATAACAATAACAATTAATATAATATCAACGCTAACTAACCGCTGAGGATATATAGGTAACAAGGAGAAGACACAACTGTCGAGCTGAAGATGCGACTGCAGAACGAGAAGCGAAGAGAGAATATAAAGAGAATCCGTCTGGGCGGGGCATGCCCATGCGCATCTCTATTGCGCAGTTGTAAAAAAACGAAAAATATAAAAAACGTTTTTTTTTTTGAGCCGCCTTTTTTTTTTTTTTTTTTTTTTTTTTTTTTTTTTTTTTTTTTTTTTTTGAGCCGCCATTTATTTATTTATTTATTTTTTTTTTTTGAGCCACCATTTTTTTTTATATGCGCAGTAGACCAAAATGCGTACCACGCTCACATCGAGCGTGCCAGACATGCGCACGGAGTGTTAGGAGATATACTTTGGTGTGTACATTCCAACCCACCCACTTTTAAGAATATAACTCCAATAGTGAAGCCACAAATAAAAAATTTGTTGTTTTGGGCGGGTCTACCGCTCTACATATGGGGTCTGTATTGACCTGTGTATTGTTCGAATTAGTACAACACTTGCGTTTTAACCGCACTTACCCTTTTAAGTAACGCGCTGTATTACGATGAAATGAGTGAAGCTTTGCGTAATGATGTTTAACGATTTTGAGTGGGGGGATTTGGTGGTGGTGGGATGCTGTAAATCCATGGATTAATGAATAATACTTCTAATTATTTGTTTGACATTTATAAAACATATATTAAAATACAGGTTTACTTTTGAACAAAAATAACAATATTTCTACATTAGTCTACTTTATGTTTCTATTGCACATGAAACATGATTTCTGGGATACAGGAGGACCATCGAATTGTGTGCTCCAGTCAGGACGATTGTAATGTATAAAACATGGCAATTTAATTTGAAGATCAAAACTTGATTTATAAGACATTGGTAATTTTCCCCATACATCCAAGAGTTCCAAATGATCTGCATAATTAATTAGATATTCCAAAGGTAACATTTCTAGTTCTTCTGTAGTAAAATCCTGCAAGGTTTTCTTTCCGCTTACATGACTAAACATTACATTTGCTGTTGGACAAGACATAGTTTTTTGCAGTCTTTTCCTTTTTTGCTTCCAATTCTTGAACTTTCTTTCTCTGTTGAGTTCGAAACTTTTTTTTAGCACTCTTAGATAGATTAGGTGGAGGTTTTCGTAAAATTAAATTATTTTGTATGTAGTCTTGTGGATTATAGCTTTCGAAATGTTCTGCGTCCCATGAATAATCAATAGGGACTGCTACAGACATCGTTGTGAATTGTGTTAAATACTGTAAATATTGAGTAGGATTTGGTAGGGAGAGGAGAGGGGGGTGAAGAGTGGAGAGGAGTGGTGTGAAGAGTGGGGGGATTTTGGTGGGGTGAAGAGTGGGCGGATTTTGGTGGGGTGAAGAGTGGGGGGATTTTGGTGGGGTGAAGAGTGGGGGGATTTTGGTGGGGTGAAGAGTGGGGGGATTTTGGTGGGGTAAAGAGTGGGGATTTTGGTAGTGTGAAGAGTGGGGGGATTTTGGTGGGGTGAAGAGTGGGGGGATTTTGGTGGGGTGAAGAGTGGGGGGATTTTGGTAGTGTGAAGAGTGGGGGGATTTTGGTGGGGTGAAGAGTGGGGAGATTTTGGTAGTGTGAAGAGTGGGGGGATTTGGATTTTGGATTTGGATTGATCTAGAACGCACACAAACACTCTACTAATAATATTCTAATTTCGTATGACAAAAACAAACCGTAATACTCCCCCGCTCCTACGAAAGGAGGGAAATTTTCTCAAGAAAATTAGCCGACGATAAGTACTCCAAAAATCTATAGTATTTATAAGGTAAGGCAAAAATTAACTCCGGAGCTCCGGGGGTATTCCCCTAGGAAGCAACGGACGAAAGTGAAAGATACTAGTGGATCGCTACTAACAAAATTTATACTTACACAACCATAAGAAGAACTAAACCAAAAAGAAACTCTGACATGACATTACTGGACCGACTGTTTCTGACGGCAGCCACCATTTCTGCACCGAAAAGTCAACTGTGCCTCAATGGTATAGTGGCCACATAGACCAAAACTGGGAAGACGTGTCCCCAGCTCCGGAATTTCCACCAAGGTCATAAGACACCCGTACTCATCCTATCAGCCCCCAATAAAAGAAAATAAAGAAATAAGATACTAAAGGTATGGTTTGGGTTTGGCGAAAACATACTAATTTAAGGTTACAGATTAAATTTTCAAAGAAAAGTAAGACAGTGAAAAGCCAAACCGGGTTCGTAGATCGTGGCACGCTTGACGGCAGCCAAACACTTCAGCACCAAGAAAACCAAATGTGCTTTTTATAGTGTAGGGCCACGTAGATCGGTCCGGATTTGACACCCGAGAACCGAAATTTCCGCTAGGCCAAGCATCACCATGGCCGACAACCCTAGCCAACCAAAATTAACCGCCAAAAGAAATCAAATGAAAATTCATGAACCAGTGTGGTTCCAATACAAGGACGAAAACAACCCACGGCATGATAAGGTAATTCCCCCAAACTGCCTACCAAGGCAATACTTACTAAAGATAATACCCACAGCTTAGCGGATTACTAAACCCACTAACTCAGGTAATCGCCAACCAATATATTAGAATAACCAAAATAATTCCAAAATAAACATTAACTTTGGTCCCCTTACCGCTAGACAACCAGCGACCCCTCCAGGAGTATCCGGGGTGGAATAAAACTTCAGGGTGCGAAAAGCACATCCTGATAACATTAACCCAAAGATGCTAAGGGGGCTAGCATTACGTAACACTCAAAGAAAGCGTGAGGTACCTCGTGTACTAGCCTCACTCCAGAGCATCCCAGAACAGATATCCAACTGACACGCATCAAGTCAACCAAAGGGTGGAAATACTAAAAAGAAATGAGAACTAATATACAACCAAGGTAATTTAAGAAGAGAAAGGGATAGCCCATATGTTCCACCGAGCATAAGGAAGTGAATTTATAGTATACACCAAACTAAAAGATGCACCGAATGGGTAGCACATCAGTCCCTGTACAAAACAAAATAAATTAGGTAGGGTACTCTGAAAGGTGGCACTGCCACCGGCCTGTCGCATCCTAATAGGCCGACTTGAGCTCAGGCCGAACAAAGTAGCTTGGCCCTCCCCTGGCCCGCCGAACAAGTTCGATGGGCAAACTGTTACCCCAGGGGTCAGACTTCCGCCCCCCCCCCTGAACAGCCCTTCCAGTCGGTCTGCTCTCCGAAGGATCAATAGTTCCAACAAAGAACGTCAAAGCGATATTCGGTAGCACCCAACACCGCGCAGCTTAAACAAGGAGATAGGGACAAATAAGTCAAAATCGGGAAAATTCTATTTTGTCTAGTTAAACTATAGACCAAATATAGAACGAGAAAATAAGGGTCTAGGTACAAAGACCTAGGCCAAAGTCAAATCCAGGATAACGAAAATAGCAAGTCAAATAAGACTATAAAGAAATATCAAGGTAAAACTAAATTAATAATTGAACACAAGAAAAGATAAGGTAAATCAAGGGAAGGTAAGAAACACCAAGCCAAATACTTAAATAAGACTTGAAGATATCAAGGTAAAATTAACCGAATAATTAAACCCAAGTTAAGATAAAGTAACTCAAGGTAAGGTAAGTTACAAGCCAAAGACTTAAATCAGCCTTGGAAGATATGAAGATAAAATTAACTGAATAATTAAACCCAAAATAAAATAAAGTAATAAAGGTAAGGTAAGATAAGATAATCAAGGTAAGGTAAGATAATCAAGGGAACGTAAGGTAAGATAAGAAAGTCACAATAAGGACACTAAATCAGATCAAGCTAGGATAACGAAATCACTCAGCAAGATACAGATTAAGGTCATAAGTCAAATCAAGTTACGGTAAAGTAAATTATCCAAAACAAATTGTCAAGTACAATTGCAATCAGTGTATTACAAAATTCAAAATAGGTAAATTTAAGGTAAATTCAAATAAGGTAATTTTAAGGTAAGTTCAGATAAGGTAAATTTAAGGTAAGTTCAGATAAGGTAAATTTAGAGTTACTAAAAGATATTAATGAATTAATGACTCAAATAAAAATATGCTAAATTTCAGGTAGTTGATCTAACAAATAAAATAAATCATCGCCTTAAGAGAAAAACAAACTAATGACCATGTGTCGTGTCTACTCCCATCTCGTCTCGCGCCAAGATGGGCGTCAGCAAGACACCGCCAAAAGGAAAAAAAACTGTAAGTTAATGTTTCTAAAGCCACAAAAGTTAAAGAAATTTAAAGATAAGGTAAAGATAGACGATACCATAAGAAAAGACGTAAAGCGATGATAACAATTAAAAGTAGTAAAAATGCTGAAGGCAGACTTACTACGCGCAATAGAAGCAAGTTGGCTGAAGGCCTAGCTTGCCACGGCTTTCGGAGGACTCCTACCTCCACTAGTTCACCAGTGCAGCACAATTCTAAGCGATAGTGTTCAAATCCATCAAGTTTCGCGACCAGATGGATCCAAACACCACCCCGCCCCCCACTGCAGGGCATCAAAAAAAAGGTATTAAAGGAAAACGGAATAAGGTAACATTAAAGAAAAATATTTAAAGGTAAAACTAATCATTATCTGAACTCTCATTTGCGGTCGATGGATTATACAGTTTGAGATCTTTTACGTGCCAAACACCTTTACTTTGTCCTGCTCAATCTTGAAGTTAGTAGGTGCAGGACCCTGTTTTCTTCTTAATAATGAACGGGCCTACATAAGCCGGAGCCAGTTTGGCACTATAATAGTTCGCGGCATCAGAAAGACTTTTGTTTTTACGCCAAACCTCTTGTCCAGGTGCATACTCAACGGGTCGCCTACGTAAGTTGTATCTTCGTTGAATTTTGACATGGGATGACTTGATTTTATCCTGGACTTCGCGATACAATTTTACAAAGGCGGCTTGTCTTTTCCTGACATTATCTTGAAGGGTCTGCATTGGTGTTAGCAGTCTCTTCTGCAAAGTCTTGTCCGTACAATTTATGTTCTCTCCCAAAATTAAGAAAATGCGGAGTAAATCCAGTGGTCTCGTGTCTTGATGTTCGCAAAGCACAGCTTATAGAAGCTAGGTTCTCGTCCCAGGTACGGTGGTTATTGTTTTTGATATAAGATCGCATCATGGTCTTTACGACTCTGTTGACTCGTTCGGTCGGATGATAAGATGCCGTGTAGAATAACTTAGTTTTATAGCGTTGACAAAGATTTTTAAATTCCTTGGACTTCATTTGTACTCCATTATCGCACATTAGGAACTGTGGTGATCCAAACATGAGGAAAATACCTTCTTCAACCTGTTTGGTGAGGGATTTAGCTGTCGCTGAACGAGAAGGAAATAAAACTGAGAATTTGGTAAAATAATCGGTAACCACAAGGACGTAAGTGTTACCTGATCTCGAACGAGGAAACGGTCCAATATAATCCAGGCTGATAGACTGCCAAGGATGATTTATTGCAGGACGATCACCCATTAATCCTGCGGGAGGTTTTTGTTCTACTTTATGCTGGGCACAAACTCGACAAGCTTTCACATAACTCGTGACGTCACTCCTCATCTTGGGCCAATAATAGCGTTGGCATACTTTCTAGTAGGTCTTGAATACGCCTACGTGACCTGAAGCAGCTATATCATGGCAACGAGCGAGTATCTTGCGCCTTTTATTCTTAGGAACGACAATTTTCCAAGAACTGGAGGGAGTACCAAGGTCCAGATGATTGGTTCTTGCATATTTATACAACATGTTGTTTTCTACACGCCAAGCAGGAAATTTGTCCGGTCGTTGTTTAAGCCTTACAAACATATTTTTATACCATCCATCAGTGGTGGAAGACATCGGAACATCGCTATCATCGGTGTCAATAGCTTCTGCGGAAACAGGAACGGATCTGGACAGAAAATCGGCAACAATGTGCTCTTTACCAGGGCGATGGATTAAGGTAAAATCATAGGGTTGCAGACGAAGCGCCCATCGCGCTAAACGACCTTGAGGGTCTTTTAGTCTATTCAGCCATAGTAACGAATGGTGGTCAGTTACTACCGTGAAGTGTACCCCTTCCAAATAATGTCTCAATTTCTCCACACTCCAAATCACTGCCAAACATTCTTTTTCGGTGACTGTATATTTCATTTCTTGTTTAGTCAGTGAACGTGATAGGAAGCATATTACTTTCTCACCATCATCAAAAGTCTGTGTTAAAACCGCATCAAGGCCATATGCGCTTGCATCGGTTTGCAGGACGAAAGGACGGTTGAAATCAGGACAGGTAAGTATCGGTGCGGTAACCAGAGCTTCCTTGATCGCTTTAAAGGCTCTATCACAGTCGGTTGTCCATGACCATCTGACATTTTTCTTAGTTAAGTTAGTTAGCGGAGCTATGGTGGATGAAAAATTCGGAACAAAGCGACGGTACCTAGATGCTGTACCAATAAATCGGCGAATTTCGGTGACATTCTTTGGTGGTATAATGTTTACAATTGCCTCCACTTTTAATGGATCTGGTCGGAGCCCCTGACGGTCCACAACATATCCTAAATACTTCAATTCTGGCAGGCAAAACTGACATTTTTCCAGGGAAACGATGAGTCCTGCTTCATGTAGTCGGTCGAAAACTAAACCCAACAGACGTAGGTGTTCTTCAAAGTCCTGAGAAATAAGAATTATATCATCCAGATATACCATGACCGCTGGTTGAAGGTCTGCTCCAAGGACGGTATCTACTATGCGCTGCCAAGTTGCTGGTGAATTGGTTAAACCAAAAGGCATGCGACGGAAATGAAATAGTCCTCTTCCAGGGACGGTAATTGCGGTATATTCACGCGAAGATTCACTTAAGGGGACTGTCCAAAATGCGGATTTGATATCGATGGAACTGAGGTAAGTTGCATCTCTCAGGCGGTCCAATATGGCAGAAATGTAGGGCAAGGGATATGCGTCTTTCTTGCTCAAACTGTTCAAAATTCTGTAATCTACACAAAATCTGTAGGAATCATCCTTCATGCGCACTAAACATATCGGACTAGACCAGGCACTCTTCGACGGTTCGATGACTCCGTCCTCCAGCATTTGCTTAAGTTCTTCATCAATAATTTTCTGCTTGAATGGATACACAGGGTAATATCTTTGTTTGACAGGCTTCGTACCTGGCTCCACTTCAATAACATGTTCGGCCACCTTACAACATCCCAGGCCTGTACCCATTAAAGCAAGTTTTTCTTTGACTAAGTTATCAAGAGTCATTCGCTGACCAATAGTAAGGGTGCTCTCATCCCGTATGCTAAGTAATTGAGTAGAATTCAGTTCATCTGCGAAATGCCAAACATCCTGATTCCAATCTGGTACGATTCCCATGCTCTTCCAGAAGTCAACTCCTAAAATTAAGGTATGAGCCAGTTCAGGCAGGACTAACACATCTATCATGCGGGTTTTCCCCATTAAACTAAACGGCACTTGCATGTAACCAATAGCAGAACAGCTCTCTCCATTAGCAACTGTACATCTTGTTTCTTTACCTAAAAGTTGTAGTCCAAAACTCCGTAGCAACTCATATCCAGGAAGGCCAACAAGTGTTCGAGTGGCACCAGAATCCAGCAAACCTCTTATAGGTTTACCTATAATAGTAACTTCCAAATAAGGACGTTGATCTCCTCGTGCGTGACTAATGATGAAATCTAGAAGAATTTTGGATGAAAAATCAAAATCATTGGTCGATACATGCTTGGTATTGGGAAAAATCGTACGACCTATTGATTCCCCCGGGAAGCGTTTCCCGAATTAGCACATTTTGGGCAAGATCTTACAGTGACATTAGGTGTTCCACAACGATAACAGTGTGTTTTTCTAGGGCTTTGACAATCTCGATTAAAATGTCCAGTTTGTTGACAATTCCAACAGACTAATTCTCTAGGACCTCTATTGGTAGTAGGTGTGTTGACATGTCGCACTTCATTGACCTTAGTTGGAGGTAAGGCTTCTTGCATATCTGAGACGAAGGCGAAATCAGGTTCTACAAATCCTTGTCGTTTACGAGAAGGAGGTACATAATGTTCTGCACGGTATTTCTTGGCTTCTAAAATCAGACACTGCTCCTCTAATTCTTCCAATGAGTTCACTATTGGTAACTGAGTGGTGTGAAAAGGAGCTAAATTTCTATTTATCATATCCAGTTTTGCATCCTCACTGAGGCAACCATAACGCCGAAACAGAGCCTGCATGCTTGAAAGATAGTCCACTATGCTTTCTGATGGATCTTGAGTCCTCTCGAGCATTCCTTTAAAGAGTCGAGCACGATAATCTGGTGGTTCAAAGTGTCTGAAAAGCAGTTCAGCAAGTTCTCTCCAGTTGTTAAACCGGGAACGGTTCGCTCTAAACCAATTCAATGCCTTGCCTTCAAATAAATCTATGGCAGACTCAAACAATTCTCTTTCTGATACATTACGAGCCAATCTCAGCTCGTTTACTCTCTCTAAGAATCCATGGACTGACATACTCTTGGGATCTCCTGTAAATTTGAGGCCCCATTTTTCATTACGTAGTGCCTTGAAGTTTGACACTGGCTGTCTAGTCGGCGTTGAACCATGTTGAGTTGGTCGAGGCACTTCATCTTCTGACGAATCATCAGAATCAGAACATCCCGAACGTGCTGCATCCAATATATCACTCAAGTTGGGATCTCGTCTGGATACTTGCTCTAGCTCGTCAAGAGCAGATAGGGCTTCTGCAATTAATATTGCTCGTGTGTCAGCATCCTCTGATGACAGTTGGCTAACTGGTACACGATCAATTCGGTTGAGAAGATGGACCAAATGTGTCTGTAGACGTTCAAATTTGGTCTTGGCTTTTTCTCCAGAAACGGACTTAATTGCCAATTTAGTCTTCCTCAAGTTAGTTGCCACATAAGCTTTTTCTTCAGCAAAATCCAGATCATAGGGAGGGTGACTTATAGACTTACTCACTTTCTCCATCTGCAACAACGGGCGTAAAGACGCTCGAAGGCTATCAACAGTTTTCGTTTCATCAGCTGGAATGCCACGAACTTGCAACTCATAAATGAGCATGTCCTTTTTAAGGTGATGCACTCTCATACTGTAATCCATCTTAACTCACTACGAGTCAAATAATATACAAGCAAATATAAATTAAAGGAAAAATCAATAAAATATTAACACTGATTGCACTTGACACTGTAAACGGCAAATAATATGCACAAATAAATTTTCAGGTAACTTTCACCAAATAAACTTCAGCAAGAAAATAAAAAAAAATAAACCGGTCAGGACAGCGAAGTCCTAACAGAAAGAATAACAAAAACCCGTCAGAACAGCGAAGTTCTGATGGCTAAAACAGAACAATAGGTAGGCCGCAAAAAAAAATATTGCATTATCAGCAAAAATCTCATCAGAGGTAAGACAACGTATCAGAAGCGCAAATATCGATAAATGAAAATTTAAAAAAAAAATAATTTTGATAATGTTAGTGTTCTGTACTGTCTTCTTATGGGTTCTTTAATAATAGTCGGGCGATAGTTTCAAGTAGTTTTATTGATCTTCTGGAGATAACACTGACAGTCTCATGACAACTTAACAACTCTCTCACTAGACTAAACATAACATTATACCTAACAGAACATCCCTCCTTTTATAAGGGACCTAAGAAAGAACATAGTCTTTTAAATAAATCGGTTTTCTAATGTCTCTATTGGATCTTCTTGTATTTGCATCACTAGTAGCCAATTTTACCGGACTACTATTATCTACATTCTTTTTTTTATTATCACTTTCTACGTAACTAGAATTGGCAATATCTACTTCAGTTACATCTAAATTATTGTCATCATTAGTAAAAAAGTTATTTTTTATATTGTTATTACTAACGTCATTATTGGGTAACTTATTATGGGTATTACTATTGAATTGAGGCAACGTTGGGGTAATTTCAGAGAGAAAATGATAAGGGGCAGGAATGAGATGCCAGTAGATGGTTTTCAGGCATACCAGATCAATCCAAATCCAAAATCCAAATTCCCCCACTCTTCACCCCACCAAAATCCCCCCACTCTTCACCCCACCAAAATCCCCCCACTCTTCACACTACCAAAATCCCCCCACTCTTCACACTACCAAAATCCACCACTCTTCACACCACTCCTCTCCCCTCTCCGCTCCCCTCTCCGCCCCCCTCTCCCCTCTCCGCTCCCCTCTCCCCTCTCCTCTCCTCTCAGGAGCTTAAAACCATTCCACAACACGCACTCTTCACACTACCAAATCCTACCACTCTTATATCAAATCCATTCCTCCTACCCGCCACACAACTTTTATTGCTATAAATTCTCAATATTTACAGTATTTAACACAATTCACAACGATGTCTGTAGCAGTCCCTATTGATTATTCATGGGACACAGAACATTGCGAAAGCTATAATCCACAAGAGTACATAGAAAACAATTTAGTAATAATCAATCCACCTCCCAATCTATCTAAGAGTGCTAAAAAAAAGTTTCGAACTCAACAGAGAAAGAAAGTTCAAGAATTGGAAGCAAAAAGAAAAACTATGTCTTGCCCAACAGCAAATGTAATGTTTAGTCATGTAAGCGGAAAGAAATCCTTGCAGGATTTTACTACAGATGAACTAGAAATGTTACCTTTGGAATATCTAATTAATTATGCAGATCATTTGGAACTCTTGGATGTATGGGGAAAATTACCAATGTCTTATAAATCAAGTTTTGATCTTCAAATTAAATTGCCATGTTTTATACATTACAATCGTCCTGACTGGAGCACACAATTCGATGGTCCTCCTGTATCCCAGAAATCATGTTTCATGTGCAATAGAAACATAAAGTAGACTAATGTAGATAAACATATTGTTATTTTTGTTCAAAAGTAAACCTGTATTTTAATAAATGTTTTATAAATGTCAAACAAATAATTAGAAGTATTATTCATTAATCCATGGATTTTCAGCATCCCACCACCACCAAACCCCCCCACTCTAAATCGTTAAACATCATTACAAAAAGCTTCACTCATTTCATCGTATTACAGCGCGTTACTTAAAAGGGTAAGTGCGGTTAAAACGCAAGTGTTGTACTAATTCGAACAATACACAGGTCAATACAGACCCCATATGTAGAGCGGTAGACCCGCCCAAAACAACAAATTCTTAAAAGTGGGTGGGTCGGAACACACCAAAGTACATCTCCTAACACTCCGTGCGCATGTCTAGCACGCTCGGTGTGCGCGTGGTACGCATTTTGGTCTACTGCGCATATAAAAAAAATGGCGTCTAAAAAAAAAAAAAAGCGGATCAAAAAAAAAAAAAAAAAAACAAATTCGTATTTTTCTTCCAAATCCTACCACTCTTATATCAAATCCAGCTCCAACCTGAGCTTTCAAAACTCCCCCACTCCTCTCCCCACTCCTTTACATCTGCGCAATAGAGATGCGCATGGGCATGCCCCGCCCACACGGATTCTCTTTATATTCTCTTTTCGTTCTTAAGTCTGCAATCGCACCTTGAGCTCGAGAGTTGTGCTTTCTCCTTGTTACCTATATATCCTCAGCGGTTAGATAGCGTTGATATTATATTAATTGTTTAGTTTGCAAAAACAGTATTGTGCAAAGTGTTGTGAGACCGGTGAAAATATCCCAAGAATTGTTGAATAAGTATCAGTCTTTTCTGCTTTTTTGTTCAGTTCTCAAGATGTATCAGTGCAGTAAATGCAACAAGAGTTTTACGCATCAATCTAACGTGCATAGACATAAAAGAGAATCGTGTGCCATGAGACCATCTTGTTCGCGAGAAAAAAGGAAGGCTAATACCCAGGTATGTGATGTATCCAAGAAAAAAGCTAAAATAGAAGATATTAAAGAAGACAGACCTCCAATACCTAAACTTACTTTATCGCGATGTAAAGATTGTGATACTTGGTACGTGAAAAATAAACTTTCTGCCCATTTACGGTCAAACCTACATAAAAGTGCACTTAAAAGTGACGATGATGTGAAAATTTTAACTTCTGCTTTTAAAAATAGGATTGTGTCTTACATGTTGCTGCCATCGAAAAAGTATGTGGACATTGAAGAATTTCTTGATGAAGTACAACAAAAATTTGTAAGTTTACTTTCCGAACAGTTAGTTAAGCATAAAAGTGTTAAGATTAATGTAGAACTATTTGGACAATACATTTTACAAACCAAAGAGGCAATCGAAACTAAATCGTTTAACACAAAAAATAAGGTCATAACTTCAACAACAACAGATTTATCTGATATTTATAAACAATTTTTGTCTGAAATAAAAGAAAAGGTGTCAATATTCGCAGAGAACGGTTCAGGTTGGGCATTGGAAAAAATATTACATTTGGAGCTTAATATAAATAAATTTAATTCAATTAGAGCTTCATCGTATATACCATTACCAAAAGAAATTTCAAATAAACAAGGTGTAATTAATATCAAAAATAATGATTCATATTGTTTTGCATGGAGTGTGATAAGTGCACTGTTTCCTGCTGAAACAAATGTAGACAGAACAAGTTCATATCCAAATCCTTTTGAGTATTTAAATTTTGAAGGAATAGAGTTTCCTGTGAAATTAAAGGATATACATAAATTTGAAACGCTTAATCAAATATCTATAAATGTTTACGGTTTAGAGAGTGTTTATGAAGATAATAAATTCAAGCATGAAGTGGTTGGTCCTCTTCATTACACCAGTAAAAAACTTCCAGCGCACATAAATTTGTTGTTGATAAGTGAAGGTGAAAACAACCATTATTGTTGGATTAAGAATATGTCACGGTTACTAGCATCTCAAATTAATAAAAGTCACTTTAAAAAATATTTCTGTGATGGTTGTTTAATTTATTTTACTTCGATGGAAAAATTAAAACAACATCAATCACATGATTGTAATCATTTGTTTACAAAAGTTCCTACCAACGATATTAAAATTAATAAGTACGGTCAGCATATACCAGAAAATATTTTACAGTTTGAAAATTTTCAAAATCAACTAAAAGTTCCATTTGTTATCTATGCGGACTTTGAATGCTTTTTAAAACCTTTGCAGCATCAAGAACCAGGAAACGAACAGAATTCTTATACTTTAAATACATTTAAACACGAACCATACGCTTTTTGTTATTTCATTAAGTGCTCATATGATGATTCTTTGTCGGTATTAGATTCATATTTTGGTTTAGATGCAGCCGATGAATTTTGTAAACGAATTGAAGGTCATGTACATAGAATTTATAATGAACATCTTAAACCTGTAGTGAAAATGCTTCCTTTATCAGATGAGGAAGAGCTGGCTTATAAAAATAGCACAATTTGTCATATTTGTAATAAAAAACTTGAAGAAAATGAAAAAGTAAGGGATCACGATCATTTAACTGGTAAATTTCGAAATGCAGCTCACAGTATCTGCAATCTAAATTTTAAAATTCCAAATTTTATACCTATCTTTTTCCATAATTTAACTGGTTATGATAGTCATTTATTTGTTAAACAATTGTGCTGTGAAGAAGATAATATTGATGTACTTGCACAAACCAAAGAAAAATATATTTCATTTTCAAAATCCATATTGGTTGACAAAGTAAAAGACAAGGATAATAAAGAACAAAAACTGTTTGTTAAAATGAGATTTTTAGATTCATTCCGTTTCGTTGGTTCCTCCTTGGAAAAGCTTGGTGAAAGCTTGGAACAAAATCAATGTATAGAAATAAAAAAATATTTTCAAGATCCTAACCAGTTCAATGAAATTCGAAAAAAAGGTGTTTATCCTTATTCTTACGTTGATTCTTTCGAAAAATTACATGAAAATCAACTCCCAGCTATTGAACATTTTTATGATAAACTTAAAGATGAACCTATGTGTTCATCGGATTACAATAGAGCAATTACTATTTGGAATTCATTTAATTGTCAAAATCTTATGGATTATACCAAAATTTATTTATTGTCAGATGTTCTCATATTAACAGATTTTTTTGAAGCTTTTCGAAATATATCTTTAAATAACTTTAAGCTAGATCCTGCACGGTATTACACATTACCAGGTTTAAGTTGGGATTCAATGTTAAAAATGACTGATGTTAAATTAGAATTATTAACGGATATAGATATGATACATTTTTTTAAAAATAGTATAAGAGGTGGTGTCTGTCATTGCAGCGTTCGAAAAGCTGAAGCTAATAATCAATTCTTGGAAAATTATGATTCAAGCAAACCAAATTCATTTATAATGTATTTGGATGCCACTAACTTGTATGGACATAGTATGAGTCAATGTCTCCCCGTAAGTGATTTTTCTTGGTTGAACGATGAAGAAATTGAAGCCCTTGATGTGATATCTATATCTGATGATGCTGAATTCGGGTATGTTTTGGAAGTAGATTTAAAGTATCCTCAAAATTTACATGTAAAACACAACGAATTACCTTTTTTGTCTGAAAATATTTGTGCACCAGGTTCAAAACAAAAGAAATTAATATGTAATTTAAACCATAAAGAAAAATATGTTATTCATTACCGAAATCTGAAACAGGTGCTTCAAAATGGATTAAAATTAACTAAAATTCGTAGAGTTATTAAATTTAAGCAAGCTGCATTTCTTAAACCATACATCGATTTAAATACCGAAATGAGGAACAAATCTAAAAATAAGTTGGAAAAGGATACTTATAAATTATTTAATAATGCCATTTACGGTAAATCTTTAGAAAACATTGACAAGCGAGTTGACATTAGATTAATCACACACTGGGAGAATATTGGTAAAAAACAAGGAGCGCAGACATTGATTGCTAAACCAAATTTTAAAAATCGTTTGGTCTTTAATGAAAACTTGGTTGCGATACAAATGGAAAGAGTAAAAGTGACTTACAATAAACCTGTTTATGTTGGCTTCACAGTCTTGGAATTATCAAAAACCGTTTTATATGATTTTTATTATGACTATATTAAAAGCAAGTATGGAGACGAAGCAATTTTGTTATACACGGATACAGACAGTTTGATCTTGCACGTAGAGACTGAAAACTTTTATAAAGATATGCAAGACAATTTAGAGAAATTTGACACTTCTAATTACAATGAAAACAATATACATAATTTAACTATAAACAAATCAGTATTAGGGCGAATGAAAGATGAATTTGCTGGTAAACCAATTTCAAGTTTTTATGGAACGGGGGCTAAAGCTTACTGTGTAAATTTAGAAGAGAAATCTGAAAAAAAGGCAAAGGGAGTTAAAAAATATGTTATAGAAAATTCCATTACTAAACAAGATTATAAAGACGTAGTTGAAAATTCTGAGATCAAATTTAGAAAAATGAATATTTTTCATTCAATTTTACATGACATGTTTACACAATTAAAAAATAAGGTTGCTTTGTCTCCAAAAGATGATAAACGCTATATGATTCCAGATTCTTTTAGAACTTTAGCTTGGGGGCACAAACATATAAGTATTTTGGAAGAGAAATCCAAGACTGATGATGACCAAGTTAATAATGTAATTGATATTCTAAAAGATTTAGTTCATGATGAATATAAAACATAAGAACCCTGGAAAAATATTTTAGTTTGAAAATGGCCATGCTACCAGTAGGAGTTCTATTTCTATCAGCATTCGTTAACAATACTTTGTTCATACAAGTTGATCATAATGTTCGAGAAGCATTTATTTGTCTATCTGTGAATAATGTAAATAATGATAGTTGGCCCTCAACATGGAAAAGAATGAATATAAATAATGGTTTATTTACCTACAAAATAGATGATAATATTATAAATGATTCTACCATTGTACAGTATAAGTTAAGATTATATTATGTCAATAAAACTTCAATAGTGACACAGGAATGGAATCAGTTGTATAGAAAATCTTGTATAGGAGAAGAATGTAATTCAAATGTGTGTGTAGTATTATTAAGTATATTGTTAGTAGTGTTTATATGTTCAATAGGACATATATTATTATTATTGATAACAATGTCTATAATTATATAACAATTTTACGTTTGCTAATGCACAATGCCATGGATTCACATTTTTGTGAAAATAACACTCTGGAATTTTCTTAAATTTACTTAATTTTGGTTCTTGTCCAATGGGAATAGCGTATATGAAATCTTCATCCAAAAACTTTTTTAAGAAGTTTATTTTTTCATTCCCTTTCACGTAAATTTTGGGTGATTGGTAAACTTCTAACACATGCTTTAAAATATCATCAATTTCATTAAGTTCTATATTTCCAAAATTCCATTCCAATCCATGATACTCTTCGGCCCATTTAACCATTTTGAGATCGAGAGCAGATAACATATTTTTATGAAATGGTGATTTAAACAGATAATTTGAGCAACGAATCCCATCATAAATCGCTAATTCTTTTGGAATGTATCCAAAGGAACTGTTATATCCTTGAATGTCGATAAAAAGTTCTGTCTTACACTCATTCATGGTTAGTCGCTAAATGATGTTTAAATCTATAAGATTAGTGTTTAAATCCCCCCACCACTCTTACTACTCCCCACTACCACGCTTATTATCCCCACTACCACGCTTGCTTATTTAAGCACTCACCCACAGTTCTACAACCATTATTTCAAGCAAGCAACTGAAAATGTATAAACCAACAAGCCAACAAGAGTTTAGTAACAAGCGCAATGCAGCTCTCGTTAATGAAACAATTTACTACATTAACAAATCCAAATCCAAATGGGTCAGCATTGGATTTTCCTTAGAGAGAAAATATATTCCTGTTGTTAAACTCTGTGGATACAAACATAATCAAAATGTCACTTTTAATGAAGATCAATGGATCTCCTTCCTAAATAATCAAGGAATTATGATGAGCTTTATTTATTCCAACAACACCGGGTGGCAACCCATGAAGGGAAATGGTTATGAGATTCACTTTGTGTTTATTGGGGATGCAAGAATTATCAAGATTACACAAGATGGTGGTAATGAAGTATTCCTAGCTGGTGATACCATAAATGAATTAGTGAACTTGGCAAATTTAATCAAATATCGTTTTGATATCTTAAAAAACCAGGAATTTTCCAAATATTACAATATTTTGGTTAGTGGAATCTCTATGAAAAATGGCGATTTGTTAAAAAATATATATGATGTTATTACACCTATGGAAAATAGTTTAAATTTTTGTTGTGTTTTAGAATTATTAAACTTTTACTCAGATTGTGTTGTGGAGGATGTAGAATCATTCGCATGTAATGAATTTGTAAAATGTTGTATTGAAAATAAAAATTTATAAATATATTCTTCTTTTTATTCCTCCCACCTCCTAAATTAATATTTAAAGCTCTGAACTTACTTTAAGTCTGAACACTCTCCAACAAGATGTGGTTAGCATATACATATTATTATTATTATTATTATTATTATTATATACATCTCAACGAGTAGCATATAACCTAACAAGTGCTATAGAGAATCTATCACAACACTTTAGTAACTTAGAATTTGATGCTGCCCATGAAGCCGAGTATGGATTCGAAAGATTTTATACGTATGAGGAATGTATGGATATGGCTAGAAAATATGAAAAAGCAGCAGAAGCCTGTAACATATATTTACATACTTCTGATTTAAAGTCTTTTCTGTACACGATGAAAGAAATGGGATTTGAGGAGCATTTGGATGAAGTAAAGAAGTTTTTGTCACCTGAAATTATTCAAGAATTCAACCTAATTTATAAGAAATAAAAAACTTTAATATATTTATTTGTTTTATTCAATTATTAAATAATTATTATATAAATTATATACATTAGTAAGTGCACATATACATGGTGATTTAGAATGATAAAAACAATGAGCTTCTCCTTCTTGTAATTGTGGATTTTCGTCAAGTTCCATGACTGGTTTTAATGAATATTTTCGGATGTATTCGGATTTCTCTCTCCCTTTCACATAAACTTGATCCACCTTTTCTGTTAGATTCTTGATTATTTCAAAAAATTTGTGAATTGGTGTATATCCTTCATTCCAAGGAATACAGTGATGATTTTTCATTAACCATATAGCTTGTTTATGTAAGTCAGGTGGTAGGTATTTTATATCAAATGGTGATTTAAAGATATAGTGGCATATTTTGTGTCCATCATAGGCAGCCAACTCTTTGGGAATAAACTTCTTATTTTCTATGTTAAATCCTTGCACATCGACAATTAATAACCTCATAATTTCAAAAGTGAGAATTGTTTAATCATAGATTTCTTGTCAGAATATTCTTGTAGTTGTTGTTTTAATTTTTTCAGCTCTTCTAAAAAGTAGGATACTCGAAGTTCTAGATCTTCACCCATAATGGTAGGAAAGAATAGTAGAGCATTGATTTTATATAGTTTAGCGCTTTAAAGTTGTCTAACATTTTTGGTTAATGGATTGTAGCTAAATACTTTGTCATGCATAATGAGACAATAGGCAGATATTTTGTCTTTAAGATCATCATGTAATTCAAACTCAACTCTCATAACAATAGGTCCGGATTCAATTGTTTCTTTCTGATGTGAACAATCGATATATACGATAGGAGCATAAGTATTAAATTCCTTTGGAGAAAAAATGGGTTCAGGTGTTATTCCATAGTAAGATTTTTGAAATTGTGAAAACATTTCATATAATGATGCAAATTTATTTTTAGCAAAGTCTAAAAATAGATCGTTGTAGGGATATCTCTCAGAGTTTAAAAACACTTTAATGTTTCGTAACTTAACGTTGGAAAATAAAGATATATCAGTTGTTGATTTATCCCTTAAGTCTTTTTGAAAAGCAATTGCTACATGACGTGGGGTATTAACTTTCGTAGATGTTTTGACAGGCCAGTTATGACAATTAGTTTTTAATAATTCTGGGTATTCGATGAGTTCCTAACTCCGGAAAGCAATTATTATATCAGTATTCTTATTAATTATTTTAGATAATGCTAATTCTTGAGGAATAGCTACTGAAATGTGAGGTATATTCCAAGTTAGCTTAGTAAGCTCAAGTTTTGGATTTTCATCTGCAGTATTAATTGTTGCATTTTTGTCTGAATTATCTCGTACTAAAATAAGTTCTTGTTTGGCATTTAAAATAATTTTTTTGTAGTCTTCAAAATACCCCATTAAGAATTTAAGCGGAATGCAAACATTAAATAATCCTGTCGTTGCATCAACAACTTGTGAAGATTCCATAGGAAACCAACCTGCGTTTTTAAGTTTATTGCATTCATTTTTATTATACGACATGTATCCCTTTATTGTTGAAGTTAACCCAACATCTCTAACTGAATCTATTGTAACACCGTTTAGTTGATAACGCATTTCTTTAAAAAGGAATGCAATCCCATTGTTTATCAATTTTAATGTATTTGAGATAGTATTATTATCTTTTGTTAGTTTACCCTCTATGTAAAGAAAGCTTTCGGAAGGAAGAGTATACTTGTCTACTTCATGAACAGGTATTATAATTTCATCATTATTTCCCAATTTTGTAGGTAGGTATGGTTCATAACCATGAACTTCGGAATGCACAATTGAATTATCTATGAAAAGACCTTCTGCTACGTTAAGGATATCCATTATACTAAAACTTTTAAACCTAGAGATTTCAAAAAGCTTATATTTTCAGGTGTTATCCCTTGTGTGTTTCTCTTTCTACTAATCTTTGGTTTACGATGTTTAGTCTTCTTATAGTTTTTATTAATTTTTGTGGGTAAATTGAAGGTTTTTCTATTATAAAGGATAACCATTATACTTCTTTTATATGCAACCTTATAGTTACAGTTTCGTTTCGAAAATCAACAATATTTAAATCTTGGTCTATTACCTTTATTGTTATTTTATCTATTACTTTTACTGTAACAGGAAAATAAATAATATTTTGGGGACTTTCTATTATTTTAAATCCAGGGCTAACATTAGGGAAAAACTGATGAATAATGTGTACTGGCTTTCCGTTCAGATAGGAACCTTCTGCGATACTGCAGTCTATGCATAAAGAATTAACTTTTATAATCTCTGCTGGATTTTGCGATGTTCTTGGAACTCCATCACCAGATACAATGCCCTTATTAAAACCCAAAAGTTTTCCTATTGTTCCATCTTTAAAAATAATATCTGTAGTAGACTTTATTGTTGATTTTAATGTGTTGTTATTTGCATAGAGGTGAAACGAAATATTTCTTTTTTGGAATTCAGTCTGTAAATATTTATTAACATCGTCCATTTCATAACTTCCCGTAGGAATTGTTAAAAATTCATTATTTTTTCCAAAATATACTTTATTATTGCTTTTATCAATATTTGGTATTGCATTAAAAGTTTCAAAGTTGGTAAGTCCTACATCGTAGGAAGTGTTAGGATCTAAGTAAATAGGTGGATGGAAATCTGCTTGAAGTATAGCTGAATTTGCGGAAAGAGCTATAGTAAACGACATGATGGTCGTAATAAGAATAAAATGGAAACACAATTACACATTATTATAAATAAACTGTAAGGATAACTGTCCACAAGTTGAGGTATTAAAAGATTGATATTTATCATAGTTATATTTAATATTGTGGTTGCTACCATCGCTATAGAAATAAGTTATAACTTCATTTGGTGGTCGTAAATTTCCAAAACTATCAAAGTAAATTATGTTATTATTATTTTTAACATACGCTGTCCAGTGAGTGCCTTCCCCCATATCGTCATCTAAATTTATAATACCTGTTTCATATTTTTTTATTTTTTTGGGTAACTTATTTCTCATAAAGACACCTCTAAAATGTGGCAACTTTAATAATTTGACATACTTTAATAAATCTATATTTGTCAAAGGTCGGCGAGGTAACAAATTTAACAGTTTTTTGAATATGGTTTTAAACATAGACCACACCCTTTCTTATATGGTTTCAAATAAAGACCATTTCCAATTGATATTTTTTCCATTTCTTTGTTGTGTCTTGTTTGTTCTTCTAACTTCTTCTGTGCATTTTTGTCAGAATTTACTGCTTGCGCAATACCAGCAGCGCCCCCGCTTAGGGCTCCTAGAGCAGATAAACCAGCAAAAATGGGTATTAAAGGTAAAATTCCACCAGTTTTTGGAATTGGAATAATTCTTTGTTTAGGTTCTTTTATTTTTAATTTTTTAATCGATGATAAAGCTGTGCTGGCAGCATTTCTTATATTAGCAAACTTTTTTCCAACCAGCTCTTCACGTGCTTTTCTTACACCTTGGTGAAAGGATATTTGACCTCCTTTCTTGCGTTTATGACTTCTTTTTCTTATTCCCATACCGAGTTTTGTTTTAGCTTTCATGATTCCGGCCACAGCCAAGGATGACAGTTTTTCGTTTAGATTTGAATCTGAAGCTTTATATCTATTAAATGCCTTTTTAGCTAATACTTTATCTGCCTCGTTTCTGTTTTTTAAATCGGAATATTCCGAATATGCTATATCGTGCTCTTTGCAAGCTTCGTCTAATAAATTAATTCCCTTATCACCTCGGACAAGCCTTTTATTTAACTTTGTACCAGGTCCACAAAAGTTATAAGAAGGAATATGGAGCTCTACTGGTAATTTATTAATAAGAGTATTTAATAAACCACTACCTGTTCTCTGTCCTTCCACGCAGTGAATGACATTATTATGTCTAATCATTATATATAAATGATTCAAAAACGCAAATACCCTTACTTAAATAGCGATGTTCAAACAATGAAGATCAAAAAACAAGATTTTTCTTTACCGATAAAAAATTTTGATTTATGTCATGATAATTATCGAAAACATGGACAATTATTTGGTGGAAACTGTAAAAGATGTTTAATAGTAGGACCATCGGGTTGTGGGAAGACAAATGTTATGATTTCTCTTATAACACACCCTAATGGATTAAGATTTGAAAACATATATGTGTACTCAAAATCCTTATATCAATCAAAATATGAATATCTAAAAAGTCTTTTTGCTCCACTAAAGTTTATTGGTTATTTTGAATCATCGAACGCTGAGGATATTGTTTCACCCACTGAAATAAAACCAAACTCACTGATTGTATTTGATGATATAGTATGCACTGATCAAAGTCTTATGAGGGATTATTTTTGTTTTGGACGTCATAAAAATACAGATTGTTTTTATTTGTGTCAAACATATTCATCAATCCCTAAACAACTTATACGTGATAATGCCAACCTCTTGGTAATTTTTCAACAGGATGCTACAAACTTGAAACATATATATGATGATAATGTAAATGGTGACATGAGCTTTCAAGAGTTTAAAAACTTGTGTTCAATGTGTTGGAAACATAAATATGACTTTGTCGTTATTGATAAAGACTGTGAATTTAATGATGGTCGCTATAGAAAAGGATTTGATAATTTTATTTCCACTATATAACTCTCTGACAAAACGATAATTTTCTAGTATACAACCTACCTTTTGTAAAGATGGACGAAAAAACAGCGAGAGAGTTGGTAAAAACTAGACAAGCCGTTAGACAAAAGTATAAAGCTTTAAAATCAGATTTATCTGATAAAGAAATTCGTATGGAAAAAGAATTTAAACCCATAACTCAACCTTTGCATGAGTTAATTCAGACAATTAAAACAGAACCGTTCATTAAAAAAGAAATATATTCACCACAATTAGTTTCGACCCCAAAATTTCAATTTCCTACGCCAGAGATCAATCAAATTGAAATTGTTGATGTCATCGCAAATGGCAGGACATACTGGTCATCAAAATGAAATAATATCGATTTTAGAAGAACTAAGAGAAGCAAAAATAATTAAATAAATACTAATTCTCACATGTTTATTCCTTATTCTACCGCTGGCAACAACCATGTCTATTGACAAGTTTGGTTCCCACATCTTTGGCAAGGATAATAAAGAACATAACATTATAAAAGTTGTTGACCTTAGTGCAGTTAAACTTTGGTATAATTTGGTGTTACCCTTCATGGGAATTTACTCTCTGTCCGATAGAGTTTACCATTTATTACAAGACAAACGAATTACATATGTTTTTCCTATGGAATCTGCTACTATAATTTCTGGAGAATACCCGAAAAAATATGTTTTCTTAAAAATTAATGGAAAAAAGATCACCGACCCTGTAGGTATTCGGTTAGAAAAGGGGGATATTCTTTCTTTTCATCGTCCTGAAGGTAGCCATTTAGAAGATTTTTATGGCGAATTGTTAATAAAATGTCCTGTAGAAGTAACAAACTAAACATTTAGAAGTCATGAGTAAACAAACCAACATCAAGGAAGATCTAGTCAACGAGTTACATAAACCTGCTAGAAAAACTTTTAGACGACGACGGGTTATTATTAAAAATTTAAACGATTTATGGCAAGCTGATTTGGTGGAAATGATACCTTATGCAAAACTAAATAAAGGATATAGATATATTTTAGTTGTTATAAACATCTTTTCCAAATATGTTTGGGTTCAACCTGTTAAAAGAAAAACTGCTGAGGAAGTAACTTTAGCTATGGAAAAAATTTTAAAGCTTGCGAAAACGCCTCCAACTAACATACATACAGATCAAGGAAGAGAATTTTTCAACAAAAACTTTAATAAATTAATGGAAAAATATAACATTAATCACTACAGTACACATTCCACAGTCAAAGCAAGCATTGTTGAAAGGGTCAACAGAACATTAAAAACTCTCATGTGGAAACAATTTAGCTTGCAAGGCAATTATAAATGGTTGGATATCCTAAATAATATTGTTTTTAAGTATAATACAACTAAACATAGAACAACAGGATTAAAACCTATTGATATAAATGAAGAAAATGAAAAAGATGTTCTAAAATCAACTTATAATAATATAAAAACAATTGACCCCAGAAAATCAAAATTTAAACAAGGGGATTATGTTAGGGTTAGTAAATACAGGGAGGCTTTTCAAAAGGGATATACACCAAACTGGTCAAATGAAATTTTTCAAATTAAGGAAATTAAATTAACCAACCCAAGAACATATTTGTTGACAGATGACAAAAATGAAATAATTATAGGTAGTTTTTATGAACCGGAGTTGCAGAAAGTCAAACATTCAAACGTGTATCTCGTGGAAAAGGTGCTAAGAACAAAAGGAAACAAAGTTTATGTTAAATGGTTGGGAATGGATAAATCACACAATTCTTGGATATTAAAAAAAGATGTAATATAATAAAATAAAAAAACTTTATATTTAACAACATGGTTTTATTTACTTCTTATATATCTATATTAAATTCATGTCACTTATGTACAACAATATCACTAGAGCTTGATCAGCACTGTCATTTTTCTTCACAAGAATCTTTTCCTTAGTCTCTTTTAAAACAATTGAGAAATAGAATCTTCTGCAAAGAGGACAATGTGCGTTTGTTCTCGTCCACTCTGTTAAACACTTTATACAAGTGTGTGCTCCAGCAATGTAAAACTATTATACAATTATAAGAATTGTTCTAAAGTTGTTTTTTCAATTTTATGGTTTGTGATTTTCTGCACATCCGGTTTGTTACACATTACACAGACGTCTGATAAAATAATCATATATAGAACTTGCTCACACACTTTACATTTAATTTCATCTTTACAAACAATCCATGGCACGCATATAATGGGTGTTCACATGTATGTCTTTACCACGTTGTGGTTCTATGGTTAATAAAAAAGTAACACTCGTGATCTAGCAGCTTTGCTTATTGGTTATCTGGTTCTTCACAAAGAGGTTAATAAAATAACACATAAATACAAAGAATACAAACTTTTTATTTAATACATCTAGATACATTTGTATGGATAATTTTTCTAAGAGTTTTAAGTTTACCTGGAGCGTTGGAAAAGTAAAGGTGTGTTGTGTTTGTTCTCTGGAACTGATTAAAAATATCCAACATTACTGCTGTCTCCATATCTGTGCTTATACTAGGATCTTCTTTGTACACAAACTTCGTAAGGTCCAGGGTTGATATCATATGTTTTATAACTTTGACGGTGGGATCGTAAATTTCTCCTTTAAACACGTTCCAAAAATGAATGTTGACTCCTATTTCATCATAGAAAATCTTTCCACATTTTGGTTCTACATGTACATTATATTTTTTAGCAAGTTCCCAAACCATTAAAGTTGCAGGTAAACAGGATCCATAATACTGGTTCCGACTGAATACTTCTTCAATGTTGTCAAGAATAATTTTTAATATTTCCGACATGTTAATTGACTGTCGGTCAACAGTTTACTAACCATTTCTTATAAGCTATTCTATTTAGATTACAAATTTCAGCTACACCACTACTTTTTTTAGCACTCTTAGATGGATTTGAAGGTGGATTTGTTATTATTAAATTGTTTTCTATGTACTCTTGTGGATTATAGATTTCGCAATGTTCTGTGTCCCATGAATAATCAATAGGGACTGCTACAGACAGCGTTGTGAATTGTGTTAAATACTGCAAATATTGAGAATTTATAGCAATAAAAGTGGTGTGGCGGGTAGGAGGAATGGATTTGATATAAGAGTGGTAGGATTTGGTAGTGTGAAGAGTGCGTGTTGTGGAATGGTTTTGTTTTTTGTTTTTGTTTTTGTTTTTTGATTTGGAGCGGGGAGAGGAGAGGGGAGGGGAGAGGGGAGAGGAGCGGAGAGCGGAGAGGGGAGAGGAGTGGTGTGAAGAGTGGGGGGATTTTGGTGGGGTGAAGAGTGGGGGGATTTTGGTAGTGTGAAGAGTGGGGGGATTTTGGTAGTGTGAAGAGTGGGGGATTTTGGTAGTGTGAAGAGTGGGGGGATTTGGATTTTGGATTTGGATTGATCTGGTATGCCTGAAAACCATCTACTGATGCCACCTATTTCGTCGTAAATTACCAACGCTAGTTTCAATCATATAAGATCTTGGTTCATCTAATATAGACAAAACATTTCCGTAAGTTCTAAGATCTATTACCCAAACTCTGTCTCCTACAGTTAAGTCAGAAAGTGGTCTTGTTCTATGTCTCTTATTGTAGTAACCTGCTCTTTTCTCCTTTGCCCTTTCTTCCCTTTCAAAAACAGGTTCGGTATTAACTGATTTATTTAATTCACTTGGAAGTACTGGCAAATGAGTTCGGAGTTTTCTGTTAAATAACAGTTCTGATGGACTGAATCCACACTCCAGTGGCGTAGTACGATAAGCAAGCAGAGCTATGGTCAAATTATCCTTATTCTTTTTAATAAGTTGTTTTGCAACTTTTACTGCTGCTTCGACACAGCCATTGGATTGTGGGTAATATGGACTACTTGTAACATGAGTAAAGTCAAAATCTTTAGAAATTTTTTTAAATTCTGACTGAAATTGGGGACCATTATCTGATTTAACAATTTCTGGAATTCCATATCGACTAAACAGAGCTTTCAGTTTCGCTACAATAACGGATTCAGTCATTCTGTTTAATTTAAAAATTTCAAAGAAGCGTGAAAAATAGTCCGTTACTATTAACCACCAAGAGTCTGTTTTAAACAAATCTAAGGCAATTTTTTGCCAAGGACGCTTAGGAAATTCCTCTAGCAACAAGGGTTCTTTTGGGTTTACTCTAGGCTCAATGCAGCTTGAACAATTTTTTACTAAATTTTCTATCTGTGTCGATAGCCCTAGCCACCAGACAGAAGATTTAGCACGAGCTCGGCATTTTAAAACTCCTTGATATAGTTGGTGAATAAACTGCAAACATTGAGCCTGTAATGATGCAGGAATAATTATGCGAGAATTTCTTAGCAAAAATCCTTCAGCAAAATTTATTTCAAAACGATAAGGGCAGTAGTCTAATAAATAAGGTTCAATTTTGTTTTTATTTGGCCACCCTATAGAAGTATAATTTTTTAATTTTTGACAAATAAGGTCTTTCTGCTGTTCTTTACGAATCTCTTCCAAAAAGTACGGTTTAATTTGCACTGAATTAACAACTAAATTTACATGAGCCTCTACTTCATCAATTAATTCATTTTCTTGAGGCAAGTATTCATTTCTTGAAAAATTTCTTGACAAAGTATCAGCTATAACCAGATCTTTACCTGGAGTATAATAAACTTCATAATTATACCTCATAAGACGTATACGAAAACGTTGTAATCTAGGTGTTAATTCATCTAAATGTTTACTTTGCAAAATTTGTAAAAGAGGTTTATGATCTGTCTCAAAATAAACTAGTACGCCAATGATATATTCCTGGAATTTATCAGCAGCCCAGGCTAACGCCGCAGCCTCTTTTTCAATTTGTGCATACCTTTTTTCTGTTTCTGATAGCAGACGTGAAGCATATGCTACTACTTCTTTCTTATTTCCATCAAATTGCATAAGACACGCTCCTAGTCCGTAGGATGAACTATCTGCTGAAATTATGATTTTTTTTGCAGGATCAAAATACGCCAAACAGGGACTTTCCTGTAATGTATTTTTTATTTTATTGAAAGCTTCTTGTTGAGGCGTATCCCATGTAAAAATAATATTTTTCTTTAATAAAGAAGTAAGCGGTTCTAAAATTTCAGAGCGATTAGCAATAAATCGACTTACAAAATTTACCATCCCCAGAAATTGCAAAAGCTGCTTTTTATTAGCAGGTTCTGGAAACCTACTTAATGCAGTGATTCGGTCTTGATTAATAGAAATGCCCTCACTCGAAATATGATGACCTAGAAAGTTTAGAGATCTTACACCAAATATACATTTTTCTTTATTTAAAGTAATGCCTTCAGCATTTATTCTTGAAAGGACCTGTAATAAAATTTTATTGTGTTCTTCTACAGTTGGTGCATGAATTAAAATATCGTCAATATGACTGATTACACCCTCAATTCCTGACAAAATTTTACTTAAAAGCATTGAAAAATATTCTGGGGCGCAATTAATTCCAAATGGAATTCTTTTAAATAAAAATCTCCCAAATGGGGTTATAAAAGTAGTTAAATGTTGAGATTCTTTAATGAGTTTGATCTGATAAAACCCTGAGGTTGTATCAAGTTTACTAAAATATTTCGACCCATGAATTCTAGCTAACATCATTTCGACTTTTCCTATAGGGAAATATGATCGCAAATTGCCTTGTTTAGGCGTGTATAGTCAACACACAATCTAATTTTGGAATTTTTTTGTACGACAACAATTGGACTTACCCAAGGAGTGTAATAATCAACAGGTTCGATAATATTGAGCCTCTGCAGTCGCTCGAGCTCCTCTTTAAGCGGTTTGAGCAAAGGCAAAGGAACTATACGTGGTACTGACTGAACATATGGCTGGACACCATCTTTAACCTTTAAAGACATTTCCATTTTGAATGTACCAACGTCACTAAATAAGTTAGGAAACTCTCTTAAAATCTCATCTTTTGTTAAAGAATTTTGAACAGAATTGACTGAACCGTTATGATCATTAAATTGAACAATATTTAGCTTAATTATAGCTGATCTCCCTAATATTGGCCTCATCAATTTATCGATAACATAAACTTCGCTTTTGAAAACCCGGTTATTTTTGATTAAACATAAATGTAAAGTACCAACTACTTCTAGCTTTTCCCCTGACGGCCCTGTCACTAGTTTATAAGTAACTTTAACTTGTTTTAATAAGCAACTATCTAATATGTTTTTTGGAATACAGGTAATATCTGCCCCTGTATCTACTAAAAATTCAAGATTTTTTCTTAATTCAGATACAAAAATTAAACTAGTCCAATCCTTAGAGTCTATAGAATTTATTTTAATTTGCCCTAAAAAAGTATCATTTTGTACATGCTGTTGAGTATCCTCACAGCCATCAGAGTCAGAATTGGAATCATTATTAGTATTAGTATGGACAATCCTAACCTTTTTTCCCATAGTAATTGAGCTTCTCCTACATACTGCAGCCCAATGACCTTCTTTTTTGCAATTTCTACATATTGATTTAGAAGCTGGACATTTTTCCCGCGAATGAGGCTGTAATCCACAGTAACCACACTTTTTTGATGGAGAATACCTTTGAGCTGTGTTATTTCCACCTCTTCTTATTTTTGAAGACGATGAGCTGCTATCACCATTACGATCCACCGATAATTTTGCAATTTGCCGACTTCGTAGATCCAAGTGCAATTCTTTATTTTGATTTGCTTGTAGCTCGGCTTGTCTTGCAGTCAAAATGCAATCACTCAATATCAGTTTTGATTGCAGTTGCAAACGTTCGCTTGTTTTCATATCCAACATTCCTACCACTATTCTATCACGAATTAGTTCATCTTTTAAACTGCCATAATCACAATTTTCTGCTAATGCATGTAAGCTGGTAATAAAGCTTTCAATTGATTCTTCAGGTCTTTGCACTCGTGAATTAAATTTGTATCTTTCAAAAATAATGTTCCGCCGTGGAATAAAATGATCCTCAAATGCTTTCAAAGCGTCGGTATATTTTTTTGGAGAACTGGGGAACTGTAAAAGTATATCTTCTGACTCTTCCCCCATAGTATAAACCAAAATATTGATTTTTTCCTCATCTGTTTTGCTATCTTGTCCGGATACTGACATATATCTTTCAAACCTTTTTCTCCACTGAGGCCAAAAATTCGGCATTGAAAAATTAAGTTTTTCAGGAGGTTGCACATGCACAGGCCAATTAACTACGGGTGTACTTGTCTCATCTGGCATTTTGATTTTATTTTTTCTTCTTTTCTCTCCGCGAGAAACTAATTTCTTTGTTGCTTTACTCAAAAACTGTTTTAAAAGTTTTTTTTTTTACAAACTGCTGTCACCTATCGTTATAGTAACTCCGGCATACCTTTTACTTCTGGTTACTAGGGAAATACCTTATTTTTTCCTGAAAAATCTTTCACCGAATGCCAAAACTATTTTATCGTTTTCCGATGATTTCGGTGAACATTTCGCCTGACCAACACTCAACCGCTGCCACCATGTTCTGTACTGTCTTCTTATGGGTTCTTTAATAATAGTCGGGCGATAGTTTCAAGTAGTTTTATTGATCTTCTGGAGATAACACTGACAGTCTCATGACAACTTAACAACTCTCTCACTAGACTAAACATAACATTATACCTAACAGAACAGTTAGTACCAAAGTGCTCTATCTGATCTCACCAAACGCAGTTTCTTTTTGTTTGAAGCCCCCACGTTGGGCGCCAAAATTTGCCACGCTCTTTTCCGCACAGAAGAAGAATTTTACTTCTACTTACTTACCCTTCGTAATTGAAAATTCTAAGTTCAAAGAAAAATTAAAAAAAAAGAATTATTGAAAAGTTTTTAAATCAACTCACGTAAAGAGTTGAGGTGAATGCGAGAGGCTTGCGCATGCGTGCCAAAAATAAATGCTCTAGCTCCAATGCCGGAGAGAGGGGTGGATTGAGGGCGCCACTGTTTTTAAAGCCGGGCTAAAAACAGAAACCCTCCTAGATGGTGTTGGGACCTCGCTTTCAGCTCACTCACTCACATATAGTTACAATAATATCAATAAAAAAAATCCAAGAAACTGCGCTGTCTGGTGAGGCAAATAAAACACTACCTTTAAAACAAATTTACAAATATATTTACACTCTAAAGGGAAATAGCTGGTCGCGTGACCACTTTTTTACAATTTATTTACCAAAAAAAGAAAGGTCGTTTATAAATTTATTTAACTCAAAAAAAAATCAAACCCTGAGGGGGAAATTAGAGGAGAAATGTAGAGATTCGAATCGGTTCAACTTTAAACGCTAATGATAGTTATTATAAATATAGACGTTATATATATATATATATATATATATATATATATATATATATATATATATATATAGTACGGTTATCAATCCAGATTAATAATAATAATAATAATAAAAAGTTGCCTGAAGGGATGTCGCCCCTGATGAAGGTATCTGGGCTCAAGGCTGGGATGGCCTAGTCTGCTTTTGTTGACTCCCAGCTAAGGAGTTGTGGGGTAGCCTCCCAGTAAGAAGACAGCCTGGAGTCTCCCAGTAAAAAGACAGCCTGGAGTCTCCCAGTAAAAAGAAGAGCTCGGAGTCTCCCAGTAAAAAGATTGCTGTATCCCAGCAAAAAGAGTGCTGTCTCCCAGCAAAAAGACCCTGATAAACAAAAGGTATGCGTCAAGGCAAGGTAAAATTCAGGTAAAATGCAAATATAATTTCAAACATATTAAATTTCAACAAGAAAAAAAACTGTTACTGACTGAAAGCTTTAAGTGATCATTAATTTATATCGAGAAAGTAAAACCGAGAGAAAATATTTTGAATTAAGCAGTGACATCAGTTTAAAAAAAAAATAAACAGGCGTTATCGAAGCCTATTAGTTAACAAAACCAAGTTAAGATAAAATTTACATAGGCATAGCCATTGTGCGCTACTGTACACAGAAAAATATTCATTATAAACTAATTATATTTACATAAGTAATGCAGATACAAAAATATTAAACAATTAAATTATACACTGGTAACAAAATAACCAAAATAGTTAGGTAATCGCTCAAATTACACCAAAGAAAAGTTATAGCCGCAAAATACTATGTTATAAAATTTAGAACGTTAAATACAATCCATCAAAAGAGAAAGAAAATTTCCGTATTACTACTACTAACGCATACATCAAAATATAGTAAACGTAGCTTAATATATACGAATATAAATTAACCATACAGTATCTGTAAGCGTAACCCAATAATGACAAAATACCACAGTGAGTAGTTAACGGTACTATTTTTCACCCACCCTGAAATTCTGTAACCAAATATCATAATTAAGGATGAGCCTTGTCAATGTCATACACAATATTAATTATAAGCTCGTTAACAAGAGAAAAAGAATGGGAGAAATATGAAAATTAATACTACTGACTCTCAAATATTTAAAATATTTACTCAAATTTCTAAAGTTCCACCTCCCTGACAGCCAAAAATATAAAACAAGTAAGTTGCCGGTCTCTAAAGCTGTCGGCTGATATCACAAAATACAAAATATTACTTTGAACAACCTGACCATTGATTATTTATTAACATAATTAGTCGACAAAAAAACATCATTAAATTCAAATTCACGTATATACACCAACAACTAACTCACTATGGTTATGAATACAAAATAACAAAATAAAATTTAACCTTGGGTCCCCTGTACAGTTTTAACCAACATTATCAAAGGAATGCAGTAAGTCAAGCTAGGATAGCTGACAAAAAAAACCGTATTAAAAAACTCACAAGAATTTGACCTACAAACCATGTGAAGGTCACATATGCCCCATTTAATTCTTAATAAAAAAAACCCTCTGTACATAATTTACCTACCACGAAATGTAGCGATCCCCTCGTATTTAGAAAATCTGTAATTACTGAAAAATTAATTAAAAACGTGGACGTCGTAAAAAAATATAATCGAATGGAAATTAACGAAAATTAATTAAAATAGCAGTTTATATGCGGAATTCTGTGTTGTTAAGGGTTTAATTGCGGCAAAATGGCTTACCTGCAGATTTTGTGACGGGTCTAAATTAACATATCGCTGTCGTCCTAAGAACCGACGAAAAGACGTCGTATTTCTTCTAGGAATAAACGCAACAAGGTCTCCCTAGACCACAAGGTAACGCCAAAATGGCAAATAACAAAACAATGCAGAAGAAATTAGTTGTACCGCATGCACGGATCCAAATTTTTGGGTATCTTTCAATAGACTTCAGAATAACGGTAGTGTAGACGACGCGATGTGTTTGTGAAAAAGGAACCCGGCTTCTCGTCCCACGTCCACCTTCCCAAATCGTATCGATTTTTGTCCCCAAAGTGACGACACAACGGGGTTGTTTCTAAGTACACTTCGGTACACAATCAGGTACATTTCCGAAGGCTTTGGTTCGATGGTATTCCCTTCAACGCATTGGCACGATGTTCTGCCAGTAAAAATTAACTTAACCAATGAACAACGGCAATATACCAACAATTAAATATATTTTTCCGTATCCATAAACAGACACGTCATTATTATTTAGTACAACTGCATCAAACTTGGTACAATTTTACTGGCACTAAAGGTAGAGGCACAGAAGAACATTAGGAACCTCGACGGCGAAACCCCGAGGTTCAACTTGCGCTCCCTAGGTGGCGTAGGCACAAACTAAAATTAATTGTTGAAAAAGGGATGTCATCCCTTACCTATTTTAAGCAACAAGTAGGACATACGCCCTTAAATACTGGCAGCTACAAGACTTGTCCAATTTACTAGTGAGATAAGACAAAATGGGCAAATAACAGTCGGAATTCAAAATTCAATACCCCGTCTGACCTCTATCGTTCAACTCGTAAAGCTGAATCCCATATTTCTGCCAGCAAACTGAATCCCATATGTCCTAATTCAAGAAAAGACCACCTGTAATTACAAGTAGGAACAAAATGAAGGATCCTATAATTCGGAAGCAGATTCCATCGTTACATAGCTTCCACCAATAACCACAGAGGGCTCAGGACAGAAAATCACGCTATAGAGCGGTGCCAACACCGACAGGTTTCGAAGCAATTCCCAGCTGATCCAAATGTCAAAGGTGACGATTTACGTTGTCATTGTAAATAAATTCGGATTTATTAGTAGGAAAATAATGTTTTAGGGCCGAATTCCGAGGTATTTCCCTAAGGATTAACTATAGAGAATGAGGAAGAACAAGGCTGGATCCAAGACAGACTAGTGACGGAAAATTTATAAAAATTAAATTCGAGGTTAGGAAAAATTTTGACTAAATGGAAAAACAAACCAAAATAAAACGTTCAAGGAATAAGTGAATATATTCAAAAAGGTAGGACTAAATCCTAAAAATCAACTAATCGCTGCTACTGCTATCATAATAATATTCTAATTTCGTATGACAAAAACAAACCGTAATAAGCAGTTAGACGTTTAAGTGGTTTCCTGCCACAGGGCGTGTTTATTAGTTGTTTTTAGAAACAGGATATGTTTTTTAGCTGTTAAGTGGTTGAGCAGTTAGACGTTTAAGTAGTTTCCTGAAACAGGGTCTGTTTATTAGTTGTTTTTAGCTGTTTAGAAGTTGTTTCCAGAAACAGGAGGCTGTTTATTAATTGTCTTCAGAAAAGGGTGTATTTTTAGCTGTTAAGTGGCTGAGCAGTTAGACGTTTAAGTGGTTTCCTGAAACAGGGTCTGTTTATAGCTGTTTGTATCTGTTTCCTAGTTGTTTCCAGAAACAGGAGTCTGTTTATTAGTTGTTTCCAGAAACAGGGTCTGTTTTTTAACTGTTAAGTGGTTGAGCACTTAGACGTTCAAGTGGTTTCCTGAAACAGGGTCTGTTTATAGCTGTTTGTATCTGTTTCGTAGTTGTTTCCAGAAACAGGAGTCTGTTTATTAGTTGTTTTCAGAAACAGGATATGTTTTTTTAACTGTTAAGTGGTTGAGGAGTTAGACGTTTGGATTCCTGAAACAGGGTCTGGTTATTAGTTGTTTTTTGCTGCTAAGTGGTTGAGCAGTTAGACGTTTAAGTGGTTTCCTGACATAGGGTGTGTTTATTAGTTGTTTTTAGAAACAGGATATGTTTTTTTAACTGTTAAGTGGTTGAGCAGTTAGACGTTTAAGTAGTTTCCTGAAACAGGGTCTGTTTATTAGTTGATTTCTAGTTGTATCGAAGTTGTTTCCAGAAACAGGAGGCTGTTTATTAGTTGTTTTCAGAAACAGGGTATGTTTTTTTAACTGTTAAGTGGTTGAGCAGTTAGACGTTTAAGTGGTGTTCTGAAACAGGGTCTGTTTATTAGTTGTTTTTAGCTGTTTAGAAGTTGTTTCCCGAAACAGGAGTCTGTTTCGGGAAACAACTTCTAACATCTAAAACAACTAATAAACAGACCCTGTTTCAGAAAACCACTTAACGTCTAACTGCTCAACCACTTAACAGTTAAAAAAACATACCCTGTTTCTGAAAACAACTAATAAACAGCCTCCTCTTTCTGGAAACAACTTCGAAACGGTTAAAAAACAACTAATAAACAGACCCAGTTTCAGGAAACTACTTAAACGTCCAACTGCTCAACCACTTAACAGCTAAAAGAACGTATCCTGTTTCTAACAACAACTAATAAACACACCCTGTTTCAGGAAACCACTTAAAAGTCTAACTGCTCAACCACTTAACAGTGAGAGAAACCTACCTTGTTTCTGGAAACAACTGGGAAACATCTAAAACAACTAATAAACATACCCTGTTAGAGGAATCCACTTAAACGTCTAACTGCTGAACCCCTTAACAGCCAAAAAACATACCCACTTTCTGAAAACAACTAATAAACAGCCTCCTGTTTCTGGAAACGACCTCTAAAGAGCTAAAACAACTAATAAACAGACCCTGTTTCAGGAAACCACTTAAACGTCTAACTGCTCAACCCCTTAACAGCTAAAAACATATCCTGTTTCTAAAAACAACTAATAAACAGACCCTGTTTCAGGAAACTACTTGAACGTCTAACGGCTCAACCACTTAACAGTGAAAAAAACCTACCTTGTTTCTGGAAACAACTAGGAAACCTCTAAAAACAACTAATAAACATACCCTGTTTCAGGAAACCGCTTAAACGTCTAACTGCTCAACCACTTAACAGTTAAAAAAATCATATCCCGTTTCTGAAATCAACTAATAAAGAGACTCCTGTTTCTGGAAACAACAAGGAAACAGCTATAAACAGACCCTGTTTCAGGAAACCACTTAAACGTCTAACTGCTCAACCACTTAACAGCTAAAAAAATATACCCTGTTTCTGAAGACAACTAATAAACAGCCTCCTCTTTCTGGAAACAACTTCTAAACAGCTAAAAACAACTAATAAACAGACCCTGTTTTAGGAAACTACTTAAACGTCTAACTGCTCAACCACTTAACAGCTAAAAAAACGTATCCTGTTTCTGAAAACAACTAATAAACACCCTGTGTCAGGAAACCACCTAAACGTCTAACTGCTCAACCACTTAACAGCTAAAAAGCATATCCTGTTCATGAAAACAACTAATAAGCAGACTCCTGTTTCGGGAAACAACTTCTAAACAGCTAACAAGAACTAATAAACAGATCTTGTTTCAGGAAACGAGTTAGACGCCTAACTGCTCAACCACTTAGCAGCTAAAAAAATATATCCTGTTTCTAAAACAACTAATAAACAGACCCTATCTCAGTAAACCATTTAAACAGGAGTCCGTTTATTAGTTGTTTTTAGATGTTTCCTAGTTGTTTCCAGAAACAGGGTCTGTTTTTTTTGCTGTTAAGTCGTTGAGCATTTAGACGTTTAAGTAGTTTCCTGAAACAGGGTCGGTTTATTAGCTGTTTTTAGCTGTTTAGAAGTTGTTTCCAGCAACAGGAGTCTGTTTCCAAACCGACTTTTAGGATTACATATTGATGTAAAATGTTTCCCACCAACTTGACAAATTTATCCCTTAGAAGTTCGAGGTATCTCATGATGTCGGTGGGGCCTTGGTTTGAAGAAAGTCGGTAGGTAGCAATTAGGCTTCTAAAAGATGTTTTCACAAGCTCCACACTTCCTCCTGCACCACGAAGCTTTGTTCTCGATGGCGTTGCGTTCTTAGATGTTCCAGCCAGCGGTTGGTAGTGACATCTATCTGACATATAGAACACTGCTGCGTAACCGATGTCGAAAATATTTATTATAAATAAAAACTAAAAAACGAATTAATATTTAAAACAGTAAAATATACATTTAAATATATATAAACTTACCATCCGACGAGACAAGTCTTGCTTTTTTCGTTATGGGTGTTTGCGAGGGTTCAGCTGTCCTTTTTGAAGCTCAGTGTTTTTCCCGTTGATGTTTCTGGAGCGCTATTTCCGAGGGGAAGATTATTCTACAAGTCTCACACGCTTTTACTACACGACTACAGTCTCCATGACGCTTAAGACTATCCTTCCTGAAGAACGATCGGTTGCAGGGTTGATATACAAACATTTTCTGTAAAAAACAAAATAGTTGCGGATGAGGATCGAGGTTAGCAGCGATTGATACTTTTTAGCTATTTCGTAATATTACGCAATTATATTTTTGAGCATTATAGAACTATCGGTTTGTGTGACAGACGCATGAACAAATTATTATTCTTATTATGGGAACATTCCAATCCTTTTTAATTTTTTACAAGTAGAATGCAAAACGGCATAAGTAAGAATAAGTTTTTTAATTATAGACCTATGATATACAGATAGTCGTGTCTGTAATATTTTTAACACTGCTATACACACAAATAATAATTTTTGCTAAATTATAATAAGACACAACAGATTTTTACTAGAGAATTGAATTACTTTTTATTTGTTCCTTGATATAATACATATAAATAAATGTACTTACCAAATAATATTACACACACTTTACAACACAAGAAAAAACAAACCAACGTATATTTTTACAGAACTGACTGTTCTGAAAGAAAGCTTGGGAACGACTGTTGAATAGACCGATTATCTCGCAATTGAAAACGCGTCTAAACAATTAAAACGACTGTTGCGCTGACCTTGCTTCGTGCCGATGATTTAGCTCGCTTTGTCTAGTAATTTTCTAATGATGACGCAATCTTTACAGCATGTAATATTGTGGTATACGGATATTAGAATATACGAGGTATACTGATTTATATCTTACTACGCAAAGATCATTGACAATAACTACTGCATTGCCGTTTAGGCACTAGCAGTGTTACAGGCTTTAGCAGTAATCTAAGTGAGGGATGTTTAAAACAGTTTAACTAATAGAAAGGTCTTTTTGACTTATCCAATTCTTTTCAGCCATTAAGGGACTTAAGCGATAGCTCACGAACGATTGATCGATTCACTTCGGGTTTTTTTCCAAACGACTTGTGAGGTATGTCAAATAGAAAGTATAACTAATAACTATACAGAGACACATATGTATGTTTTGTTAATTAGCCTCGCGCTATTGGCGTCATGCACTACCGCAAAGCACGAGGCTATCAACGAAAGTTTTTTTAATAATAGACCTATGATATACAGATAGTCATGTCTGTAATATTTTTAACACTGCTATACACACAAATAATAATTTTTGCTAAATTATAATAAGACACAACAGATTTTTTCTACAGAATTGAATTACTTTTTATTTGTTTCTTGATATAACACATATAAATAAATGTACATACCAAATAATATTACACACACTTTACAACACAAGAAAAAACCAAACCAACGTATATTTTTACAGAACTGACTGTTCTGAAAGATAGCTTGGGAACGACTGTTGAATAGACCGATGATCTGGCAATTGAAAACGTGTCTAAACGTATCTAAACAAGAAAAATTGCTGTTGCGTTGCCACTGCACAACAACACTAGCACCGTCGGCCGGTGTCGCAGCCCAGAGCATGGCAACCGGCTGCGAGTGCACAGGCTAGCCGCCCATCGTAGTCGGTAAGTTGCTACTCCAACGACACCGTTGCGTGTGTAGAGCAACCGTGAGACGGAGACAGCGGGCTACGGCTCGTCGGCGGCTGTGAGTGCACGACAAAGCACGAGGCTAACAACGGAAAACGTGTCTAAACAACGCAACGACTGTTGCGCTGACCTTGCCTCGTGCCAATGATTTAGCTCGCTTTGTCTAGTAATTTTCCGATCATGATGATGATGCAATCTTTATAGCATGTAATATTGTGGTATACGAGGATCGCTGGCACCATCGCCAGCCGGGCCGCACTTGTCTGTTGCTCTCGGTGTCAAATATAAAGTATAACTAATAACTATCCAGAGAGACATATGTATGTTTTGTTAATTAACCTCGTGCTATTGGCGTCATGCACTACCGCAAAGCACGAGGCTCTTCGGGATTTTTTCCAAACGACTTGTTACGTCACGTCGCACACGTGATGTATGTCAAATATAATGTATAACTAATAACTATACAGAGATACATATGTATGTTTTGTTAATTAGCCTCGTGCTCTTTGCATCATGTACCACCGCAAAGCACGAGGTTAACAACGAACAACGTGTCTAAACCATTAAAACGACTATTGCGCTGACCTTGCCTCGTGCTATTTGCATCATGCACTACCGCAAAGCACGAGGCTCTTCGGGTTTTTTCCAAACGACTTGTTACGTCACGTTGAACACGTGATGTATGTCACATATAAAGTATAACTAATAACTATACGTAGATACATATGCATGTTTTGTTAATTAGCCTCGTGCTATTTGCATCATGCACTACCGCGAAGCACGAGGCTCTTCGGTTTTTTTTTTCAAACGACTTGTTACGTCACGTTGAACACGTGATGTATGTCAAATATAAAGAAACTATTTTATTATATTATCAACCCAAAATACATAAAACATACCATATCTCATTTTCAATATATCATTTTCAATGTTTATTTATTCAACTCGGTACCGTGGCGTACTTGGTTCTATAGCTGGGAAACGTATATAATATGAAATTTATACACATGGTGCGTGCGGGTTCGATCCTCGCCTTGGGTAGAAAAACTTTTTCAATGCATACGACATATGAAATAAATACATTTGGTGAGGTCCCGGTAGGATTATTGAAAAAGTTTGTGGCGTCATCGTGAATAAGCACTTAACTGCAGAAGAAGAAGAAGAAGAAGAATACCAAACATTAAACAGCCTAAGAAGTTTACCCAGTAGCTAATGTCCGATGTAGTTAGGTTCCAAATAGATAGTGCCCAAGTAGTTGATGCCCCAAATAGATAAGACCAAAGTAACTAACGCCCAAGAGTGTGACAGTTGACAGATGACAGTTGACAGATGACAGTTGGCAGATGACAGATGACAGTTGACAGATGACAGTTGACAGATGACAGTTGACAGATGACAGATGACAGATGACAGATGACAGTTGACAGTTGCCAGTTGACATCTGCCAGTTGACATATGACAGGTTGGGTTTGCTTGGTTTGATTGGATAGGGTTGGGTTTGCTTGGGTTGGGTTGGGTTTGTCAGATGCGCGCACAGTTATCGCGCATGTGCATAGACAGTGTGGTGTGTGATGGTGAACTCCCTATCTATCACTACTCAGCTTGGATAATCTTACGTCTAACGTGTTTTATCGAGCTTATGAATGGGCGCAGACATTATACAAACAGCTACGAAACAGCGTGACGCCGGTTTGACGTTTCTGGTACGTAAGTGCGACGTTTGTCTTATTGTTGTGTGGACGTTGTATGTTTCTGTTTCGTACAAAATAAAGGCATAAACTTCTGATAATGACCTTATTATTACTGTATATGTCGTAGTGATAGGATAACTCGCCGAAAAATTAAATTAAAACTAACAGCAAAACCTAATAAAAACGTGTTTGGTTTTTGTACAGATGAATCAAAGCGGCTTATTAGAAAGACACCGATGTTTGATAACAACATTTTTGTTGATAGAGAATGAAAAATATGACCAATCAGACGGTTTGTTTAAGTTATTAACTAACAAGAAGCCAGAAAGGATATACACAGACCGAGCTAGTAAATTACAAGGAACAACTCTTACTAACCATCGGTCATCAACGTGGATTCAGTCGAGATGCACGCATCAGTTGAAGTGGTAGTTGAAAATTTAAACACATTGCATCAAAACTATTTCCCCCAAAAGAAGGAGCGATTCAAAGGTCTGTAATAAATAAGCTTTGCGAGCTAAAATAGTAGGAAGAAGAAAATTCACTAAATTATAAGAATGTAAATAACTTACGTCCGATTACACAAAAAATTTAATAACGAATTAAACTAATTAGGCACTGGTAATGTTACAGCACCCATGTTAATGGCATTTCCAAAGATAAACTCTAAAGACTCTAAACGTCAATTAAATTTATTACTTGATTAAAAGTTTTGTACAACCCGCTGTTGTTTATTAGATGTTAAGTTGATCTGATACCTAGCATTAATAGGTGTTTGACTGGTGGTTGACTGGTGGTTGACTGGTGGTTGACTGGTGGGTGACTGGCGGTTGACTGGCGGTTGACTGGTCTTCTCACAGTATAAATGAGCCTTCACACGTTCGTTATTTTAGTTTACTTATCGAACATCAAAATAGAAATTTAACATTGGTCACGTGTTAAGGATGACGTCATAAGACATATAACGAAATATGTCAGCTGTCACTTGTCATCTTCGATGTGTTAACTGTCAGCTGCCACTTATCGAATGTCAACATAGAAATTTAACATACGTCACGTGTTAAGGATGATATTATAAGACATATGAAAAAAGACGTCAGATGTAACTTGTCATATTCGATGTGTCAACTGTCACCTGCCACTTATCGAACGTTTGTGTCAACTGTTACCTGGCGACAGAAATTCATATGCAGAGTCTTTTACTGAGCTTCGCAGTTTATTCCAGGAAGTACGTCAGAAACTTCACACCGCTTATGAGAGGAATGCGAAGTCGTATAATCTCCGAAAACGAGATGTTAGTTTTCAAGTTGGCGACAGGGGCGTTCAAACAAAATATTGTCTAGTGCTCCGAATAAATTTTCTGCAAAACTTTGTCCTAAAAATATTTTATCAGTCGTGCATAAAAAACTTTCATCTTTGGTTTACGAATTAAAAAATATTGATGGATCCAAAGCAGGAGGATGGTATGTAAAGGATTTAAAACCTTACCTTAGTTCTGTGGAATCCTTAAGAAGGTGAAGTATTTCCACATCTTCCTAATATATATTCTACGTTACCTAGGCGCGTTACATCTTACCTTAAACATTATCTTACATCTTACCTTGGCTACATGACCTTACCACGTTTCTTACCTTATATCTTACCTTGGTTATATTACCTTCTCTTATACCTTACCTTTGTTTGTACATAAATAAATTGAAGGAAATTACCTTTAGTATAAAGTAAAGCTTTATGTAATTACTGGCTAAATATTTGTGTACCTTGGCCTTAATTTTCTCGCGCTGTTGTGTTTTTTCTCTTTTTGAACTAAGTTACCTTGCCAAAATATTTTGTTGGTACCTTAAAATTTTGTATTGATATAGACAAGGTCCATTTTCTAATACTTCGTGTAAATGCTCGCCTTATTAATTTATCATATAGATTAGTTTTCTTTTAAATTCTCTTACCTTACCCCTTTCATATATTATATACTAATAAATATTTCCTGATTTAGACGTAATTTATTTTCGTCTTTACCTTCTCTTATGCTTCCCGTTTTCTTGGTAACATAAGCTGTCATTGAGTGCTGTGAGGCTGATGACGAGGACTCCTATGCTATTATAGGTGTCGCAATATCAGCTATCCTGGGCCAACTAACCTTTACCCAGAGGAAGGTAGCTAAAATCTGCACTAGCATTCCAATCCAAAACGGATTCCTATGTTTCCTTCTCCGATAGAATTTACCTTAATTTTTTTTGCCCAAGCTAGCCTTAGACTGCAAAAGTATACTAGCAGAACTGATTTCCTCTGTTTTTTAAACCCTATTAAGTTTTTCAAAAGTTAGGAGTAATTAATTTTCCTTTTCTTTCTTTCTTGTTATTTTTAGTTTTGTATAGTGATATTTTATTTAGTTCTACTAATTAGCCATTCTAATCTGATAATCAGGTTGTACTTTTTTATAGTATGTTGTCAAGCGACAACGTCAGGTTTTTAGAGGACATTCCCGAATATGGCCCTCATAGATTGTGACCCTACCGATGATGACCTCCGCAAGGACGTGTGATACGCGTAAGCTATCAAACTAAAACTCTGGCGTATATGACAACTGTCAAGTTTTGACAACTAAATTTTTTTTATGTTATCTAACCTATTGTTAAAAATAGTCTACCTTCGCAGACTACCTTAGCATATTAATTTAAAACATTTAATTTTAAGTTAATATATGGGTACTCCTAGTTATCTAGCGCATTCGCCAGAAATATATAAGTAAAAATATATAAGTTAGTACCGTAGTTATGAATTCATTTATGACGTCAAAAATATCGTGACAAATCAATACAATGGAGTTTGCGTATCTCTTCTTTGGCTGAATTTTGGTTGCTTAGGTTAATATGCATATACAATGTAGTTTTTGAATGTTATCCTTTTTTAACTTGGAATAAATCAATATCAAGATACCGTTTCCGAGTACTCTGAGCGGTATCTTCAAAAAGGCCTTTTTCCTGTTGCTAAGAGAGACACTTCCTGCAAGTCCCTGTGTCGAGTGTGATGTTTTACACACGAAAACCATCCCTTACCCAGAATGGGCTTTTGTATCTTAAGTTTTTTATTATAGAATGGTTCTTTTGCGTCTTCAGAGTCTCTATTGCCTTGTTAACAGTTTTTTTGGACACTGTGCTGGTGCTGAATGGCAAAGAGTGTATATTAGTCATATTCCTCCATGCCTTCATTCTTCATTCAGGTATGTTAATTATAATCAAGCTTTTTCGTGATCATCTTTTGAAAATTCGTTTCTTATTTCAGTTCTTTCATTAGAATAGGCCTTTAGCTACCTTCAAGTTCCTGTATTTTCGTCAAGAAATGCCTGTTTTGATTCAAAAACTCTCAAAATATCTTTGAGGTAAGATACCTCCAACAATATATAATATGCCATTACTTATTGCTTTTTTATTGTTATTTTAGGGTATTTTTGTACAAGCAGTGTAGATAGTATGTTCTGCATCACTCCATCCCCGGAGGGATCTTATCTTGTGATCTATGACGTCATATCTCGGCCACCATTGCGCATGAGTCAATTTCAAGTACGTCATCGAAGTCTACGTCAGTGGAGCTTACGTCAGCAATATAAATGTCACTTGTCAAATGTCAAATGTCACCTGTCACTTGTCACCCGTCACTTGTCAAATGTCAAAATTAAAAACTGACATATGGCGCATGTGGAGGATGACGTCATCAAACATGGGAAGAAATTTATCAGATGTCACTTGTCATATTCGATGTGTCAACTGTCATCTGTCACTCGTCAAACGTCAGAATAAAAATTTTAAATACGTCAAGTGTTCGGAGCGGTGTCAGAAGGCGTTTAAAAAAGAATGACGTTGATCGGCCCTTTGGTTCCGGAGATATAGTTTTTTGCGATTAGCGGCCTAACGGTTGAAGGTGGAGAGACGAAATTCGAATGTGAGATAGGGGAGGAACAGATCTTTCGATTAGTGAAATTATTTTTCAAAAATCTCGACAGGCAACAAAAAATTAAGATTTTAAAATTTCTACATCACCCTGTATAATAAATTTTCGATTAATTATATAAATTATGAATATTCTTGGAGTTCATAACAACAGCAAAATATGCATTAGTACTTCTGAACTTACTAGGATGTGATCAGCAAAAAAATAAGATTTCAAAATTTCTACATCACTCTGTATAGGAAATTTTCGATTAATTATATAAACTATGAATATTATTTGATTTAATAACAACAGCAAAATATGCATTAGTACTTCTGAACTTACTAGGATGTGGTTGCCATTTCCGGCCGATAAGGTTATCACTTGTTTTAAGTTCATGCATGGTGACCGCAGCGTAGGCAACGGATGTTGAGAAATAAAATGTTGGGTAGGAAAAATAATTTTTTTATTTAATCATGTTGTCTAATTGCCTTAAAAATATTAGATATTAGATAACTTAACAATAATAAACAAGCTATAGTTATAAATATAATTCAATTAAAAACACAGTTTGATAATGATGATGGCGTGCTAGTTAATGTATCCCCACGAATTAAGGTCTTCCAATCTGTTTCGCCAACGGTGTTATATCGAAAGACGAACTTTACTTTGTAACGAAGAATGATGTTGCTGCTGCAGGAATCTTCATCGAGAAAACAGGCGTTTGCTGATTGTATATTCTTTCGTAACCCATCCTTAACCATGTATTTATTATTGGTGGGAAAATCCTCGGTTTCAATCATGATGGCGGCATCCTTAACATTATTTGGCATGTATACGTAGAATACGTTGTACGCTAATGCAACGAGGAGAATGTACGTCGAACTTAACGCGGCCATGACTGACGTCAAGATGATTTAAAACTTAGAATGATAGAGATTTATAAGGTCGTATATGTGTATAATTCCGCTGAATGATAGTACCAAAAGCGGTATTAAGAACAAAGAACTAACATGGAGAGTTCTGAGCGGTTCCTGCTGTTTTATCTTCTTCTTCAAGCTTTGTGGTGGTGGTGGAACTACCTTTTTCAGTTGACGACACTTCCACAATACTTTAGCTAGCTGACAATATTTGGAGTACTTATAGTGATCGGCTAGCGGATCATCTCCTTCGTTCCAGTCAGTAAACTCGCAGTGACAAAATGCACATTGAACTATATCTAATCCCTGGGTGTAATAAAAACCGGCCTATGCTAGGTCTTTAGGACTAACTTTATTGGTCCAATTTGCAAACGTGATCAGTCTTTCTTCAAAAGTATGAATAAAGCCGAGACCATCGTCTAAGCAATCAGTACAATCTACACTACGGCTAGTCATTTTACGACGGCTTTCTACTTAGACTAATATAGCTATACTAAGAAAGAAAACAAACAAAATATGTTATATACTTTTATTCCATATCATTTAAAAGTAATGTCGGACATTATACAATAACTTAACATTATTACAGGCACAATGCCAAACATTAAAGTCCTTTTATGGTGAAAACATTCCACAACTTTCTTATATTTACTTAATTTAGGTTCAGTCTTTAAAGGAATACTAAATATAAGACAAGAATCAAAAATCAGCTTTAAACAAGTTGCCTTTTAATCGCCCTTAACCAGAAATTTAGGGTAGTCATACCGAAGACAGATATCACGCAAGAAACTTTCAAATTGGTTCAAGTTCAAACAGCCAGACTCCCACATTAGCCCATGGTATTCTTTCTCCAAATGTTCTACTATTTTGAGATCTTCAGGCTTTAAAAATCTCCTACCATACGGAGGTTTGAAGAGAAAGCTGCAAAATCGTACACCATCATACACAGCCAACTCCTTCGGTATAAACCCACTAGCTAAGGGGTAACCTTGAAGATCGATGCAATCTTCCTGACGTTCTTTTGACATCTTGCACACACTTACTAGACTCAAAGACGAAACTGCTAACGACGGTGTTGAACTAACGTCTAAACAGTTTCCAGTAAGGGAGGGCTTTCAATAGGATAAAGTACATCTCCCCATCACCAACACCAGTGGAAACAGGCTTTATTCCAAACATCCAAATTGGATTAGAGCGCGAGTGTTCCTCTAGCAGCTTTAGGGCTCTGCCCCAAATAAGTTAAACTATACTTGTCACTGGACCTATTCATTTGGTCAACCAGATCCTGCGATAAAGTTTCAGCTAACCGTTGGGGTAAAAATGTTTGAAAGATCGCCTTCTTCTGGGCAATATCGATCAATGTCGCAACAATAGTTCTTCCAAAACGTGTTGGAACAAATTCCCGTTTTTAAAAGGATACACTGTTCCTACATCCAAAGCGGAAAGTTTTCTACACGCGGGAAATTCAACACTTTTGTTAATTTGATCATTAAGTTCAAATAAGGTAAGCTTCGAAATACTCATGTTTTAAGGTTATGAAACAAGTCACGACAGGTCTAGACAAGCTACAACTGACTGCAATGAATGTATGAACAAGCATGAAAACTCTGTCGGAACCGAGCGGTGTTTATGAGTAACCGCAGCAGCAACAGCAGGATAAGGGAGAGGGGAAAAGGAAAAAAAGAAAAGAACCTTGAGCGTTACAATATTTATTATTATTCGCAGACATCAGTATACATATACAGTTTATCAAAGTCATCTAACAATTTTTGCTGGTTGTAATGCAATAATTCCAATATGTAATAACTTTGTTCAGACGGGTTTAAATTACACAGATTGGTTACAATTTGAAAAAAAGTTTTCCTTAATATCAACAAAACATTGAGCATACTGTAAAGGATCATCATAATAGGTTCTAAATTGTAAACGTTTAACTAATTCTAATCTATAGTTAATTAAATGATTAATGCTAATAATAGAATTTATATCATTACAAGAAAACGTTAAAGTGGAAGCATTGCTTCCAAGTCGGAATATTCGCTCGTTTAAAAGAATAGCACTGGATACGGTAAAATTTTCCGATGCCGACATCAGCGTTGTTGTCACACTTCCATCAATATCTTCAAACATCTTGTCAATGATCTCCAAAAACTCGATCCAATCAGAAGGGCTGAGGGAGACTGGGTTATGCTCAGGTGCTGTAGGAATTAGTTGAGTACTAGTAGTGATAGATGATATGTTCTGCGCCCACCCATCGCACAAAGTCAATGCGCATGCGTCATCTGCGCGCGCATCTGTCATACGTCATCTTTCATACGTCATCTGTCAACTATCATCTGTCATCTGCCATACGTCATCTGTCATCTGTCATCTGTCATACGTCATCTGTCAACTGTCACACTCTTGGGCGTGAGTTACTTTGGTCTTAACTACTTGGGGCTTGAACTACTCGGGGGCTTTAACTACTTGAGGGGGACACCAACCACTTGGGCACTATCTGTTTAGGTCCTAACTGCATCGGATATGAGTACTACTTCGTAAGAATATTATTAGTATTAAGTATTTCAGGGAAAAATGACTTCAAAAACTTTTTTCTTTATTTTGTTCACGCTGGGATTAGAACCTGGGACCTGCATAGTGGAACAGCAACGCTCTAACCGACCTGGCCATCGGCTTCTCATAAAAGATTCAGTTCATAACATATAGGCTTGCGGCAGCTAGGCAGGAAAGTGGTTGTTGTTGTTGTTGTTTTTTGAACGAAGTCACGATGAGAACGATGGGTAAGAAATGTTGGGAAGGAAGAAAACACGTAGTAGTCGTAGGAAAATTATTTATTGAGCCACAAGATATATCGATATTTAACAACTTTATAGACAAAATTAGTTAATAATATTAAACAGGTTACTGCTACGAATACAAGTAAACTAGAAATACTGTTCATAGTTTCGGGAAAATATGGCGTTAGTGTAGAATTAGGAGTAGTTGGAGTAGTAGGAGTAGTAGTAGGAGGAGTAGGAGTAAGAGTTGGAGATGTGATCTCATTCTTGTACTCGCTATGGAACGTCATCCATCCTGTTTCACCAATCGTCGAATCTTGAAAGAGAAAGTGAACATTGTAGCGAAAAGAGCTGCTGCTGCTGTTTGATGGAGGTATCGTGGCGGAGAATACAAACATGTGGTCAGCATTCTGCGGGTTGAAATCCATCAAAATCCATGGTCTGCTGGCGTTAGAATCTCCAAAATCGAACAAAACAGAAGCGTTTTTAACATTTAAAGGTCGATATACGTAGAAGACGTTGTGTACTACTGCAACCAGCAGAATGAAGGACGAACTTAACAGAGCCATGGCTGACGCCAAAATGAGCTAAAGCGTTGAAGAATGATGATTTATAATATCATAGAGGTGTATGAGACCACTGGCTAATAACACCAACAGCGGTATTAAGAACAGAGAACTAACATGGAGAGTTCGGAGCGGTTCTGGTTGTATCGCTTCGCGGCGGGGCTTTCTTTTTCAGTGGTCGGCACTTACACAATACTGTAGCTAGTCGACAATGTTTAGAGTACTTATAGTGATCGGCTAACGGATCGTCTCCTTCCTTCCAATCAGCAAACTCGCAATGACAAAATGCACATTTAACTATATCTAATCGTTGGGTGTAATAAAAACCAGCATGTGCTAAGTCTTTAGGACTAACTTTATTGGGCCAATTTTCAAACGTAATCAGTCTTTCTTCAAAAGTACGAATAACGGCCAGACCATCGTCTAAGCAATCAGTACAATCTACACTGCGACTAATCATTTTACGTCGTTCTACTTAGACTAATCGAGCTATACTAATACACAAAACAAAAACAATATGTTATATACTTTTATTCCATGTCATTTAGAAAACAATGTCGGAAATTATACAATAACTTGGCATCATTACAGGCACAATGCCAAACATTAAAGTCCTTATGGTGAAAACATTCCACGACTTTCTTATATTTACTTAATTTAGGTTCAGTCTTTAAAGGCATACTAAATATAAGACAAGAATCAAACATCTCTTTTAAACAAGTTGCCTTTAAATTACCCTTAACCAGAAATTTAGGAGAGTCATACTGAAGGCGGATGTCACGTAAAACACTTTCAAATTGATTCAAGTCCAAATAACCAGACTCCCACATTAGTCCATGGTATTTTTCCTCCAAATGTTCTACAATTTTGAGATCTTCGGGTTTTAAAAAGATCCTACCATACGGAGGGTTGAAGAGAAAGCTGCAAAATCGTGCTCCATCATACACAGCCAACTCATTCGGTATAAACCCACTGGCTAAAGGGTAACCTTGAAGATCGATACAAACTTCCTGACGTTCTTTAGACATCTTGTACACAGGTTAGACTCGAAGGTAGCGAGGACGATGGTGTTGAACTAACTTCTAAACAGTTTACAGTACGGAAGGGCTTTAAGTAAGGTAAAATATTCCACCACCATCAATATCTCTTGAGGCAGGTTTATTCCAAGCATTCAAACTGGATTAGGGTGCGAGGGTTACCACCAGCAGCAGCAGTCAAGCTTTTCCCCAAATATGCTAGAGTATACTGGGCACTCGATCGGTTCATGTTGTCAACCAGATCCTGCGACATAGTTTCAGCTATCCGTTGTGGTACGTAGGTTTGAAATAGTACATCCTCCTGGGCTAAGTCAATTAATGTCACAACAAGAGCTCTCCCATAACGTGTTGTAACAAATTTCAGGGTTTGAATAGGATACGCTACTCCTACAGGCAGAGTGGAAAGTTTTATACATTCGGGAAAGTTTACAACATCACTGTTAATACGAGCGTTAAGTTCCGCTAATGTTTGCTTGGAAATACTCATTGTAAAATGTTGCTAAACAGGTATCAACACACGCGACAGGTCTCGATAGGTTATAACTGTATGCAGCGAATGTTGAAACAACTATGAAATCTCTGCTAGAATAGAGCTGTATTTATTAGTGATAGCAGAAGCAGAGAGGGGTAGGAGGGAAGAAGAGAGAGAGAGAGAGAAGGAGAAAGAAAAGAACTTTGAACATTACAATATTTATTATTATTCAGAGACATCAGTATACATATACAGTTTATCAAAGTCATCTAACAATTTTTGCTGGTTGTAATGCAATAATTCCAGCATGTAATAACTTTGTTCAAACAGGTTTAAATTACAGAGATTGGTAATAATTTCAAAAAAGATTTCCTTAATATCAGCAAAACATTGGGCATACTGTAAAGTATCATCATAATAGGTTCTAAATTGTAAACGTTTAACTAATTCTAATCTACAGTTAATTAAATGCTTAATGCTAACAATAGAATTTATATCATTACAAGAAAACTTTAAAGTTACATCATTGCTTCCAAGTCGAAATATTCGCTCGTTTAAAAGAATAGCACTGAATACGGTAAAATTTTCCGATGACGACGTCAGCGTTGTTGTCACACTTCCATCAATATCTTCAAACATCTTGTCAATGATCTCCAAAAACTCGATCCAATCAGAATGACTTAGGGAGACTAGCTGATGCTCAGACGTTGTGGGGACTAGTTTAACACTTGGTGTCATCCCCCTGGCAACACTGAGCTCCACAATTACTGTAAAATTACCAGTAGGATAGCAAAATTCACCAAAGAGTTTATTCTCCTTGCGAATTTCTCTATTACTTCGGAGAATCATGCTGTCTAGATAGGTCCAATAGGGTGATGAGCTTTGGGAACTATCGTCTTCTGGTAGCAACTCAGGAGCAGCAGCAGCAGCGGTACAACTTTTACTTGCCATGGCTTACACTAAAATAGCGACGTCAACCAACGCATTAATGTAATCATAGGGAGAACTATACAGCCACTCCACATTTATTGATGTTAAGTTCGAGAAACAGCAGTTGGGATAACGCCCATCTGCTTCCCATCTCGGTAAATTCGGAAGCTTTCCCCACCAGAGACATCTGATATTCGCTGTAAAAGTCTTCCAAATTAGTGTTGTGAGAAAGAACACTAAATTTTCAATTAAAAGATTTTATGTCTTGTTCTTGTGTGGATGCCAACAGATAACGACCATATAACTCCATATTAACTTTAAGCTGGGGATAAGTCTTTAAAGGATCAGTGAGTAAAGTAATAACCGCATCTTTAAGGTCTCCTAAATATTGCTTAACATCAGTCGAATGTAAGTCACTTGTCAGATGGTAAGTTAGTATGCGGTTTTTAAAAGCAGTTCGAACTAATTTTACCTAAGAGTACAAGGTCTCACTACATTGCTGCTTATGTTTTGTGGTGCGGTTATGAGCACTACGAGATAAAATTTCAGTATCACACTCTTTGCAATAAGGCATGATTTCAACTGACGAAAACCGGAAAATGCTGTCTTTTTGTACAGAGATCTAGCTTAAACCACATCCTTAACTATATCTATCCAACTATTATGCGACTTATCAAACCCAAGCCATTTTACATACATCTTTTTGCCCTTTTTACGCAAAACTTGTTCAATAAGAAATAAGTCAGATTGTTTGGTTTTTTGCAATTCTTCTTCATAGAACCCGCCGCTAATTGGTTGACTGCTCATATCCTCGAGCAAATAAGTGGTGGGATTAGTAATCTTCACCTGAGATACTTTAAACAACTCAGTGGTCCAATTGGGCATATAACCCTTTTCAAAAACGTGCTTAGCCTTACTTATGCGAACAATGTCACCAACTTTGAATTTTTGCTTTCCCACAACCTTTAAACGACTATAAACAGAGTCCAATATTTTCTTCTCATTACTCTTGTTAACATCCTTCGGTTTCATGCGGATTGTACGATGTTTGGTGTTGTTGTAAGTATTGGTAACTTGTTCCAACAAGTCGATCCATTTATGATTACCATTCAAGGTAAACAACTTGAAACAGGTGTTCTTTGAGCGTTCGAATTACTCGTTCAGCAATAGAAGCCTTTAAAATACTAAAGGTACTGTAATGATGTATGCCGTGCTTCTTCATAAGACTTTGAAAGCTAGCGTTGTAATACTCTTTCCCATTATCTGTAGCCAGCTTTTTCGGAATCCTTCGAGACTGTCTGAGTATATGATCCATTGCAGTAGTCACATCCTGAGCATTTTTGACTTTAGAGGCCTGGTCCAGAGAAATTTTGAAGAACAATCAATAACAACCAAGATGTATTTAAATCCCTTGTTTTCACGAGCGTACTGATCGAGTTGAGCAAGATCGGAAGCAAATGTATCATCTAAACCATACTGGATAAATCTGCGAAGTTTAAATTTGATTTTAGCGGGTTTATGTAGTTCCTTAACAACTTGTTCTCTCGCCTTCGTAATGCTCTTAGCCATTATTTCCCAAAGAATGAGGTTCTGCAGCAAGATATCGAATTATATACGTCTACATTTTAGACAGTTGGTGGACGGGAAGATCCTTTCTTTAGCAAATCAACTGTTGTAATAATTTTGAGAGTTCTTCACGAATCTTTTTCATATCCGCACCGACTGGTTTGAGAGCATTTCGAATAGTCATATTGGTGTAAACTTTTAGGAGTTTTTCGAGATCCTTGAATTGGGTAGATAGGCGATCCAGTTTTGTATCCACAATTAAAGTCTCGCTCTTGAATTTGTTGTCAAGTAACTTAAGTTGGTCGGATACCGAGTCTACACAATCCTTATTAGTTTTTGTAAAGGTCTCCATTTGCTTTACAATACTACCAATAGAGTTGTTTACTTTTTGTTCCAACACATTTACTTGTCTCAGTATCTCCAAGTGAGATACTTGTATGTTATCATTCAGCGATCTATCAATGGTAGTAGAAAGTGTAGTTAGCATACTGTTGAGGGCGAATTAATGCGGAGGATATATATATATATATATATATATATATATATATATATATATATATATATATATATATATATATATATATATATATATATATATTATCTGAGTAATGTGGAAGAAGAATTTGGATTGGATTATTTGTTACCTCTAGTTATGGGAGTTCTACGCTGATGAAATATTACTACTTTTTGATTAAATGTTGTTTTATTTTTAACTTTTGTAACATATCTTTTAACAGAGCTGCTCACAATTTTGTCATCTCTTTTATTCTAAATTATTTATTTTTATCTTTTGTTTTTCTAAAACTACTTCGTTTTTATATTACCAAAAGGTATTTCTACCAAACATTAACTGGTACATATAACAATTTGTGGGATCGTGTACTGAGCAAGTGGTACGCCACAAATACTCCCCTCTCTAAAAAAAAATAAATAATAAAAAGAATTTCATCAAATTTTTAAACGTTAACAGAATTCAATGCGAAAGAAACTTTTTTTACGTTTTTATTTGGAATAACAGATTCATCATGCTCCGCCAACAGGAAAGCAGGTTTAATTCTGTCTATACTAACAACTACATCTTTATTATCTTTAAAAATAACAAATGATTTTGGATATTTTTTGATTACTTTAAAAGGACCCTCGTATGACGGCGAAAGAGATGACTTTTTGCCTTCTACTTTAATGAACACATAATTTGAAGTCGACACACAAACGGTTTCTCCAGGTTATGCCTATTAATTGCTTCTGGCTTTAAATTAGCAAAACATTCGCGTAAACTGATCAAGATAGGAAAAGTGTCAATGATTTCGTGAGAAGTTGTAAAAAATTCTCCGGGCAATCGTAAAGGTTGACCATACATTAGTTCTGCAGGTGAACATTGAAGGTCTTCCTTTATTGCCGATCTTAGACCTAAGAGAATTAATGGTAGTTCATCTTTCCACCTATTTCTATTTCCTCTAGCTGTTAGAGCCGCTTTTAAAGTTCTGTGAAATCTTTCAATCATTCCATTGCTCTGCGGATGATATGTTGTTGTGTGTATTCTATGAATACCAAGAAGTTTACTAAACTCTGAGAACAATGCTGACTCGAATTGAGTTCCCTGGTCATGAGTTACTGTATGTGCTACGCCAAAACGTGAAAAATAGTGTGTATAGAGAGTTTTTGCCACAGTTTGTGCTGATATGTTAGATAGAGGCTAGGCTTCTGTCCACCTAGTGACTCTTTCAATAACTGTAAGAATATACGTGCATCCTCCTGAAGGAACTAGAGGACCGACTAAATCGATGTGAATATGTTCAAAACGACCTTTTGGAATGTCAAATTTACCTATAGGAGATTTTGTATGTTTATTGATTTTAGAAGTCTGACAACCTAGACAACATTTAACCCACTGATGAATATCTGAATTCATCTTAGGCCAAAAATATCGTGAACCTACTAATGTTTTTGAAGCGCGAATGCCAGGATGAGATATGCCATGCAAGTTTTGAAAAATCGTAAATCTAAGTTCTTTTGGTATATAAATTCTTTTATTCGTCGAAGAAACTTCGCACCAAACTTTAATTTTGGTGAAAGAAACTTCTTCCTCTTTTAATATAAATTTGCAGTTTTTGTTTAAATTTTGACTTTGAATTAATGTTTTAAGTTCTTTGTCCGCATCTTGTGCTTGTTTTAAAGAACAGATATCTATGTCAAATATATCTAAAGATCCCATGTTGTCATGTATGCGTGAGAGAGTATCAGCAATGACGTTTGATTTTCCTTTGATATATCGAATATCAGTTGTAAACTGAGCAATGTATTCTAAATAACGAAATTGACGTGGACTTCTGTCTGCTTTGGACTGAAAAATTGTAGTTAAAGGTTTATGGTCACAAAAAGTCAAGAATTCGTTACCTTCTAAAAAATGTTGAAAATGTTTGATTGCTGCATAAATGGCTAACAATTCGCGATCAAAAGTAGAGTATTTTTGCTGAGAAGGGCTAAGTTTTTTTGAAAAATACGCAATAGGTTGCGAAAAATTATCATAAGTTTGTTCTAGTACAGCAGCGATGCCCGTACTAGAAGCGTCTGTTGTCAACGAAAGTTTGGCGCTAGGTCTAGGATGTGCTAGAATTGTTGCTTCAGCAAGTAGAGTTTTCGCTTTGTTAAAACTATTCTCACACTCCTCTGGCCAATCGCTTATATTTTTATTTTTATTATTTTGCAAGTCAACTGAGAGTTTATGCAAAGGAATTAATATTTCTGATATTTTCGGTACAAAGCGATGATAGAAATTGATCATTCCTATGAATCGTTGCAATTGTTTCAGTGTCTTTGGTGTCGGAAAATTTTTAATTACATTTATGCGTTCTTCTGAAGGTGAAATACCTTTTTCAGAGATGGAATGTCCCAAAAAATTTAAATTTGCTACTCCAAATTCACACTTTGAAGGTTTGAGACTTATTCCAAATTGATCGAGTCGCTCAAATAAAATATTTAAATGTTGAAAATGTTCGTCCTCATTTTTACTTGCTACTAAAATATCGTCAATGTAAACAAAAATAAAATCGAGTCCTTGAGTTACCTCATTAATAAATCTTTGGAAAGTCTGGGCAGCGTTTCGTAAACCAAAAGGCATTCGTTGAAACTCGAAAAGACCAAAAGGTGTAGTGATAGCTGTTTTGAAAATATCTTCCTCCGCTACCGGTATTTGATGATAAGCTCTCACTAAGTCAATTTTTGAGAAAATGGTACTGCCATGGACATGCAAGTTAAAATCTTGAATATGTGGTAATGGATACCTGTCTGGTGTCGTGACTCCATTTAAAAAACGATAATCCCCGCATGGTCGCCAATCAGAAGAATCTTTTTTAGGCACCATATGTAAAGGGGAAGCTACTGAGGAAGAGGATGGTCGGCAAATGCCTTGTGCAACCATCTGTTCAAACTCAGCTTTGGCAATTTTAAATTTAATGGAGTCGAGACGACGTGGACGACAAAAAGGTAAATGTCCATTAGTGAGAATATGATGTTTAATTGAATGTTTGGCAGGTAGCACAAAATCTGGTGAAGAAATAAGTTTAGGGTATTTTCTAAGAAGTTGGGTATATTTTGTTTCGACAGCAAATAGTTTGGGAGTTGGAACATCTGAATTGACTAAAGAAGCTTTTGAAATCAAAGTAGTTTCAGAGTCAATAAGACATTTGTTTTTAACATCTACTAGCAAACCAAAATGGGCCAGAAAATCTGCGCCAATGATGGGACGATTAATATCAGCTACAGTAAAAATAAATGGGAAGTTGCGTCTGAGCTTAAGATTTACTTTTATAAACTTTTTGCCATAAGTTGTAATGGGAGTACCATTAGCGGCAGTTAAAAAAAAATCTTTATCTTTTTTCAGATCTGAAAATACATCCCGAGGAATAACAGATACATCTGCACCGGTATCTATCAAAAACTGTAGTTTGTTAGAATCGTCAAACACGAATAGGCGGCGATTTTTATATTTTACTATCCCACTGTCTGCTGTCGAAACTTTTACATGTTTTTTTGAATTTTCTTTAGACTGAAAAGTTTCGTATAGCATACACCAAGGTCCTTGACATTTTAATGCTCTTTTTCCAAACTTGTTATGATAAAAACATACGCGATTTTTTGAGGATGACCGAGAACGACTGTTAGAGCGACTTCTACAGGAAACACATTGATTATTTTGATTTCTGTTAGGTGTGTTAGAAAAATTTTGAAAGTGTGACAATTGATTTTGAAGTGAATTAATTTGTTGTTCCATAGATTGTTGTTTTTGAGACATGGAATGAAGAAGATTTTGACAATTAATTGAAAAATCAGAAAAAGCTTTCATTAATTCGTTTGGAATGGTAGATGAATTACCTATATAGGGAACTGATCGATCGACAAGGTGCTGTGTTTCAACTTCAGAAACTTTTTTAAAAATAGAAGTTGGTCGATAAGTTTCCCATATATTGTCGGCTATTTCTAAAAGTTCATTGACAACTTTCCTACCAGATGCAGTCAATGCTACCAAAATTGTTTTTGGTAAGCGTCTTTTCCACAATTTAAGCAGCAATTCCAGGCTAACCATCTGTGAACCACCAGCTGTATTAAGCATTTCTCTATAAAAATCTGAAGGCTTGCGTCACCAATTATGTTGAGGGCGAATTAATGCGGAGGATATATATATATATATTATCTGAGTAATGTGGAAGAAGAATTTGGATTGGATTATTTGTTACCTCTAGTTATGGGAGTTCTACGCTGATGAAATATTACTACTTTTTGATTAAATGTTGTTTTATTTTTAACTTTTGTAACATATCTTTTAACAGAGCTGCTCACAATTTTGTCATCTCTTTTATTCTAAATTATTTATTCTTATCTTTTGTTTTTCTAAAACTACTTCGTTTTTATATTACCAAAAGGTATTTCTACCAAACATTAACTGGTACATATAACAATTTGTGGGATCGTGTACTGAGCAAGTGGTACGCCACACATACTCTCGACAAACTTTTTATTTACGTTATCAGCGATATCTGTTGGTGACTTGACGTTACAAAGCCGATGATCTTGAATATTGTAATCGCCATCTTTTGTAAGAGTGATCAAGTTGGGTGCTTACAACACTCTCACTCTTTTCTGATAAGATGAAGAGGGCAAGGAACGACCGAACTTCTTCATGATTACTACAGTACTAAGACATAGTAGCTTTAAACAAACTTATTTATAGAATTCAATTACTCCAAGGTGTTCCAATTCGTGCAAAATGCTCCAAATCTCGTTCATGTTATTATTGTTGCCAACCTGATTGGAAGCGTCTAGCTTTTTTAACCTTTCAACCAACTCGTTGACGTCATCATAGTAGACATATTCTTTGGGTTTTTCGTTGTATTCCATTAAGGCAGATCCAGATTTCACAGATCCTGATTTCTCAGACTTCGATCTTGTCATTATTTTACCCCCGGGCGAAGGAATTTTACTAGTAGAACCTTTAGAAATGCACCCTGCAAAGTCAGCTCATGGTGCTGTGAAGTACTGCGCAGGATCTAGACCGTAAGTGCTACGGCACACGTCCCTAAAACTTTCAAAAACATCTGTTAATAATAATACGTCGGATTTTAAATAAATATCGGAATATTCGCCTAAAGTTTGACATAGAAATAAATTCCATACAGCCCAAGCACGCTTGTAATCCTCGTTACTAATATCTTCTTTTTTGAGCTGGTTGTAAAAGTTTTTCTGTGATGGAAGCTTTGTATCGTTCAATTTTGCGAAACTATCCACGTAATTATATGGGAAGTCACCCTTCTGTCGAATAAGCTGAAACTTATTTTCTTCCGCGAAATATTTTCTAACTTCTCGACATTGTTCTGGTTTTAAATTTTGACTAAGTTTATCGAGACTGCTGGCCATGAAACGAAAACTGTCGAGGAAGCGTAATTTTAAAAATACCTGTCGTTGTTTACCATCCCTGTTCTCGATGTTATCCACCAAAACATGTTTAGTGAATGATATATACTTTTCCTTGTTTTGGGGGATAACATCCAGCTTTTCTTCGTTGGAAGCCAATTCCTTAACAAACAGGTGCGAATCAAAGTTGGACATATTATGGAAAAAGATGGGTATAAATTGAGGGATTTTGTAATTTAGGTTACATACAGAGTGCGCAGCCGCCCGATATTCGCCATTTGTGTGATCGTGGTCGTGCACGCGATCGTTTAATGCTACATCAAATGGTTTTTCGCAGATATGACACACCCTAGCTTCTTGATGTTCCCTCTCTTGTTCCGCAGAAATAGGTGTCATGGGTACTACTTCCTTCATAAAGCGATTATAGATTGATTTACAATCAGTCTCTAAGCGTTTTACGAATTCTTTGTGAGCATCCGGGCCCCTATAACTTTGGTAAATCGAATGAGCATCATCAAAGTCACATTTGATGTAGTAACCAAAAGAGTGCGGGACATGCTTGTGTGTTCTCAGCGTGTATGACGTATCGGGATCCTGCGCATTTTCCTCTGTATCGATAGGTTCAAGGATAGTTTCGCAATCGGCATAAACAACGAAAGGCACTTTTAATTTCTTTTCAAAATTTGTAAATTTCAAAATATTCTCGGTAATCTCTTCGCCATATTTATTTTTTTTTAATTTGTCGTAGGGACTTTAGCTAAAACGTGCCCGCAATCATGTTCTTGATGAGTCATTAATTTTTGCTCTGAACAAAAATATGATAAACACCCATCACATAAATACTTTGTGCCGCAACGTGAGGATAATTGTCTTGAGATCAGGCGAGATAAACTTCTTATTAAGCAGTAATGACTATTACCATAATCATCACTGGTTACTAACAAATTTACATGTCGCTCTCTATTACGAGAATTTGTAAAGTATAAGGGCCCAACAACTTCAATAATATTTTTACCATCTTCGAACCCTTTCTCCCGTCCGTATACGTTGATAGAAATATTATTGAGTCGTTCAAACTTCGCTACATCGGTAAGTTTAATCGGAAATTCCATACCTGTAAAGTCCAACTCGTTTTCAAAAGGCAAATAGTTCGCGACTCTATTTGCATGTTGATTTCGATACAAAGGATGCAAGGCGGCTAGGACTGACCACATAAAACATTTTTGATCGGTGTTCTGGATGTTTAAGACAGCTTTCTTTGCTTCAATCTCCTTTGGCAGCGGGATGTAGGAAGATGGCTTCAGAGGCTGAATCTTGTTGATTCCTAATTCTACGTGGAGAAGCTGCTGAAGCGTCCACCCTGTAACAATAGAAATATCAATTAGCGAGAAATATTAAATCGTTTTCAATTTGTTTTTTTTTTGCAATAGTTTTACACTCACCACTATCCTTTTCCCTAAATTCGGAATGCTTTCGATCTAGGATGGCGATGAACTGCTCGAACAGCTCCTCCAAGTCCGTAGCCCCATTCACCATCTGGTACTTGCAGTTGAAGGACTGCACCTCTGACGATTCGCTCGACTGCAGGAGGAAGCGGCCGAAAAGCTCCAGTCCAACCTTAAGCTGATCATACTTCGCTCGGATGTCTCCCACCAACTTGATGAATTTTTGTTTTAGCTGTTGTAGATACTCCTTTACGTTGGTGGGATCCTGGCTTGAAGTAAGTCGGTGTGTAGCAATTCGGCTACTGAATGATGTTCTTATCAACTCTACACCGTCCTCCTCCTGCACCACGCAGCATTTCTCACGATGTCCCAGGGTCCTTAGATGTCCCCCATCGGTTAGTAGGAACATCTACTTGGCATGTTGCACAATGCTGTGTGGTCGATGTTGTTGGTTCTGAAAATATGAATAAATAATTAGTACCTGAGTTATATATAGACAAATTTATTATTTCGGTTACTAGAAATTTAAATTTTAAATACTTACCATCTGTCGAATCGAGTCTTGCTCTTTGCGCCATGGGAGTTGCGGAGAATCGACGGCGGCTATTCTCTTCAGGGTTCCATGTTTCTGACGTTGATGGTGTTGTAGAGCTCTCTCAGACTTGGCAGTTACTCCGCAAGTCTCCCAGACTTTGCCTGACTGTCCGCAGTCCCCATGGCGTTTGAGGCTGTCCCTCCTGGTGAATGAGGCGTTGCAGAATTCGCATACGAACATTTTCTATAACACATTAAGATTTGAAAACAATTTTCGGACAAACAAATTGGAAAACAATTTGAACACAGTTTGAGAGAAAAAGTTTTTGGCAAAAAAATTTGAAAACTTTTTAAAAATTTTTGGTAAAAAAGTTTTTTGGGAAAATTTTGAAAACAAATTTTTGGAAAAATTTGAAAAAAAAATTTTTGGAAAAATTTTGAAAAAAATTTTTGGAAAAATTTTGAAAAAAATTTTGTGTTAGTTTTTGGAAAAATTTTGAAAGAAATTTTTTTGTAAAGTTTTTGGAAAAATTTTGAAAAAAATTTTTCGGTAAAGTTTTTGGAAAAATTTTGAAAAAAAGCTTTTGGAAAAAAGTTTTTGGAAAAATTTTGAAAAACAAATTTGTTGAAGTTTTTGGAAAAATTTGGAAAAAAAATTTTGTTGAAGTTTTTGGAAAAATTTTGAATTTTTTTTTGCAGAAGTTTTTGGAAAAATTTTGAAAAAAAGTTTTTGGAAAAATTATGAAAAAAGTTTTTGGAAAAATTTTGAAAAACGTTTTTGGAAAAATTTTGGAAAACAAAATTTTTGTAAAAAAATTTTGGACAAAATAGGTCTTTAATCTACCCACGTATCTACTATTTTCTTTGGAAATATAAAGGCACACTATTCTGAAGAATTTTGCCGATTTTTTTCAACTCCAATTGCAGTTTGAACACAAAAACTATCTATTTTTGGAACAATGGGTCTTTAATCCACACGCGTACTTCCTATTTTCTTTTGAGCTATAACGGCACACTATGCTGAAGAATTTTTGTAGATTTTTTCCACTCCAATTGCAGTTTGAACACAAAAACTATTTTTTTTTTTGGAAAAAGGGGTCTTTAATCTACACCCGTACATCCTATTTTCTTTTGAAATCTAAAGGCACCCTCTTAGCAAGAATTTTTGTCGATTTTTTAAACTCAACTTGCAGTTTGAACACAAAAACTAGTCATATCTTCCACGCACGTACTCCTAATATTCTACACGTTAATACTAATACGTCACCCAGTAAATCTTATAGGTACTTACCCAGATTTCACAGTACACTCACTTCACAAAGAAAAACTCTGATTGTCTAAGAATAACTAATTCCCAACACTCTGATACGCACTTTTTCCCAATGACCTTCACTCTAGGAATTATTGATGCTAACTGATGTTCTCGCCTAGGTGGCTTTGCTAGAAATAAATATTTTAATGGCTCCTACCACTCCCCACCGACCTGATCGTAACTATCTGCGCTTTACATTAAAATGCATGATCATTGTACTTTACTCCGGATGGTACCGCTGGGTACGGAAAACAACGGTCGCGTTGACCTTGCCTCGTGCTGTGTTATTTTAGCGCTGTTTCCAGTACTATCCTCCTGATGATGCAATCTTTCTCGAATATTCCGCATCTCCAAACCTTGCTCATAGTCCTACTACTCCTGCTACTCCAACTACTCCTAATTCTACACTAACGCCATCTTTCTCCGAAACTCTGAACACCTCCTACTCCAACTACTCCAACTCCTCCTAATTCTACACTGACGCCATCTTTCTCCGAAACTCTGAACACCTCCTACTCCAACTACTCCTAATTCTACACTAACGCCATCTTTCTCCGAACCTGTGAACAGTATTTCTAGTTTACTCCTAATTTTGTATTGCAACAACTAAATTTTGTTTCAGCCCTGAAAACTTTAAAAAATTATAATTTTCGATCTTACATGAAAATAAATATAAAATATAATGTCTTTCAGTTAGAGATCTTTATCAGCCGGGGTGACAAAGTCACCTTTTTCACTAATTGCGCACACGTAGCACCCTCGCTAATACCAAAAACATGCGTTTTGGTTTCTGCACAACTTTTGAAAAATCGTCAAAAACGGGTCTGGGTGTTAGAGTTTTATTTAAATTTGCCTACTTTTTGTATTGTAACAACTAAATTTTGTTTCAGTCCTGAAAACTTTAAAAAATTTATCTTGTGGCTAAATAAATAATTTTCCTACGACTACTACGTGTTTTCTTCCTTCCCAACATTTCTTACCCATCGTTCTCATCGTGACTTCGTTCAAAAAACAACAACAACAACAACCACTTTCCTGCCTAGCTGCCGCAAGCCTATATATTATGAACTGAATCTTTTATGAGAAGCCGATGGCCAGGTCGGTTAGAGCGTTGCTGTTCCACTATGCAGGTCCCAGGTTCTAATCCCAGCATGGACAAAATAAAGAAAAAAGTTTTTGACGTCATTTTTCCCTGAAGTACTTAATACTAATAATATTCTTACGAAGTAGTACCCCTATCCGATGCAGTTAGGACCTAAACAGATAGTGCCCAAGTGGTTGGTGTCCCCCTCAAGTAGTTAAATCCCCCGAGTAGTTCAAGCCCCAAGTAGTTAAGACCAAAGTAACTCACGCCCAAGAGTGTGACAGTTGATAGATGACGTATGACAGATGACAGATGACGAACTTGGAATTCTATCTGTTTTCCACTCCCGATCCCTCCGAAATTTGCTCTCATATCACAGACATTATTCAAGCAGGTATTGAAGGTTTCATTCCACATACCCGCAAGAAATCTAAACTCCACCATCAAAAGCCATGGTTCTCCAAGGCCTGTGACAAAGCCAGGCTCAAAAAATCCCAAGCTCACAAAAGGTATCTTCAAAATCCTACACCCGAAAATCGTCAAATTTTCACCGAAGCCAGAAATCAATACAACCAAACTACCTTAGAGTCCAAAAATGCTTTTAACAACCGCATAAAAGATAAAGTGATTTCCTGTGCCAATGGCGGCAAATCTTTCTGGTCACTTGCCAAAAACATTAGTGAGAACTTCTGTAGAAGCACTTTTCCTCCCCTGGCCTCTGACAACGAAGTTATCTCCATCTCTAAAGGGAAAGCAGAACTATTCGTCAAACAATTCGCTGCCGATTCCACCCTGATCCCTCCCCCCAATTTAGCTCTTCTAACAAGTTCCAAAATTTTTTCTATCCCTTGACAACAAAAAGTCCTTTGGTCTGGATGGCATACCAGCAATTGTTCTAAAAAAATGCGCTCCAGAACTTGCACCCATCTTAACTCGTCTTTTCCAGATCTCTTATGACAAGGGTATCTTCCCAGATAGCTGGAAGACTGCTCGTGTGCAGCCTGTCCCGAAGAAAGGTTCCAAGTCCCTTCCATCCAATTATAAACCTATCTCTCTTCTCTCCGTTGTCAGCAAAGTTATGGAGAAAATAATCAACTTGCAAATTCTAAAATATCTAGAAAAACACAAAATCATCCATGTCAGACAGTACGGATTTCGTCAACAAAGATCCACAGCTGATCTCCTTAACTTTGTCACACATAACTGGAACAAGTCTCTTGAATTTCATGGCGAATCTCAGATTGTTGCTCTCGATATTTTCAAGTCCTTTGACCAACTATGGCATGCCGCACTCCTCAACAAACTACCTTCTTACTGTCTTCCTACCAAACTATGTACCTGGATCGGCAGCTTCCTCTCTAATCGGCGCATATCTGTTGTGGTTGACGGTCACTCATCTAACTTCCATCCTATCAATGCTGGTGCCCCCCAAGGTTCGGTCCTGGCATCACGCTATTTCTTCTTCACATTAATGACCTACGCTCTTGAACTTCCAATCCCATCCACAGCTATGCTGACGATAGTACTCTTCACTCCAATATTCATTTTTCCAGACAAGTTTCGAATCAGGAGTTGGATAATAGACGCAGATCTATGTACCTATCCCTTTCCCAAGATCTTCAATTAATCTTAGACTGGGGCTTCAAGAACCTTGTTCAGTTCAACGCCTCCAAAACCCAGTCTTGCTCCCTCTCACGCAAAAAATCTGGCAACGCTTACCCCATCCACATGAATGGCCAAGCCCTACAAAACAACGAAACCTTCGACCTCGTTGGCGTCTCTTTCGAACATGATCTCAGCTGGCACAAACACATTACTTCAGTAGCCAGCATCAGCAGCTAAAAAGCTTGGTTTTCTCTTTCGAGCCAGAAAATGCTCCTCCCCTTCCAACTTATACACTCTCAATGTTTCCCAAATAATACCTAACCTAGAGCACTGCGCCCACATCTGGGGAGCGGCGTCACCTTCGACACTTAAGATCCTTGATTCTATCCAAAAGAGAGCCATTCGACTTATCAATGACCCAGCCCTCACGAGAAAACTCCCTTCTCTCGCTCATCGCCGCGCTGTAGGGGATTTATCCCTTTTCTACCGCTACTTCCACGGATTTTGCTCTGAAGAACTAGCCGGTATTATTACCCCCTTGAATATCCCTAACAGAACAACTACAGGCGCGTTACGTATGCATCCCTTTACTGTCCAGCTACAAAAGCCTAGAACAGACCACTTCTCTCGCTCATTCATACCTAGGGTCTCCAGATTATGGAACAAATTGCCTGCAGATGTTTTCCCTTCCCGTCACAACCTCCAATCCTTCAAATCGCGTGCCAATAGACTACATTTCCCTTCTCTTCAGACACCCACGGTACGTTAGCACTGAGGCTTGAAGTTTACGTGGGATGTCTTAGATAAAAAAAAAACTTCTAATATAGGATTCAACTTTATATTTCTCAAATTAAAAGCAAGCAGCATACATCTTACACTGAATTTTAATTTAACATAGCACTGTCAAAAATCATTAAGGTTGCGATCTTGCCGCTCCAAGTTCGCCAACCAACAGTCACCCAGGAGCTGTCGACGAGGCACGGAAATATGCAAGTTGAATTCGCAGTTGCTAGTGGTCTACGAGTTTTTCGCTGATCCAGAGTTGGTTTTGTGATTGTTGTCAACTATAATTCGTATATGATGATAACATTTGACTTTACTGTCCTATAAGTTTTATTTTAAATTAACCGACTTCATAGAAAAAAGCACAAAAATGTATGAAATTATATTAGTGGAGAGTACTATTTTTTGTTATTTATTACTGAGCCTAATGGTAAGCCTAATTGTGTTCAACTTTGAGTAATTTGTACACACATTTCTAAACTTTAAAGTAAGCGCAACTTCTTATTAACTGCTCATGAATTATCATTACGTATCTCTATATTGTGAAATTGCGCCATCTTCAAAGTTTATAACTTCGGTGTGCCAGTTACCTAAATTTTTACAAAGTAATCTTACCATTAACCTCAGTAGTAGATACGTAAAAATATTATTTTATACTTTTCGATGCTTTTCTTTTTGCGAAGCCGATCACCTATTCTCCCTACCCTCTTCCTATTATCTTCCCATCTTTTTATTTGTACTGTCCATTTCATACTGACCCTAATATCACTAATATATATATATATATATATATATATATATATATATATATATATATATATATATATATATATATATATATATATATATATATATGGACAATTATTATACATAATGTTAAATAATGAGTATCCTTCGCTCTTCTATAATCGCATGCAAGTAATTGTTGTCATGCACTATCTGAGAAACAGGAGTAAGCGGCAACATGGTCTACGACAAGGGAGCACGCGCCGATTAGCACCCTGGTAAACGACGAAGCGATGAGGGCGACTTCTTAGAAACCACTCTCAATGTCGAGAAGCAAATTCATTTTATGTACGTATTCATAATATATTTTATACATAAAAAACAATTAACCAGTGTCCAATGTGATTTAATTAGATTATACAGTCCACTAAATCGTTTGTACCAATATATATATATATATATATATATATATATATATATATATATATATATATATATATATATATATATATATATATATCACCCTATGATTTTTGCTTCCGAAAGGGGTCTAATCCGTATCATTTCTGTTACCGCTGCAAACTTGCTGCCGTAAATCGGACGCAAGATTAACTTAGGCGTTTTTTTGGAACATGGCTATAAATCTTAAGTCCCACATTGTCGCAATGGCTGGTCCACAGCACCATACTTTACGTAAAGAAATAGTTCTTTGACAGTTTAAAGCATAAACTATTGGCGGGGAATAATAGCGGGACGAAATGGAAGTAAAAATGATCGAGAAATAAATGAAGACGTATAAATTTTAGTTGTAAAAATTTCCGATAGAGGCGCAAAATTATACATGCGTATATTAAAAGTTTTACTGATCGGTGGATTTTGCTACCAGTAACTTGGCAACGCTAAAGTATGGTAAAATTGTATTTAAATATTAGTTCTATAATTATGAAGTGTGCGTGACACAGTGAACAGCATTTTCGCTAAGTGGTGTGCTTTTTAACCGTCTTCTCAAGAGGAGGTTATCAATTATTCGGCCCGCATGTGAGATTTTTTATATGTTCACGCATAATTCTTCAATGGACTCACCGATTTTGATAATTTTGTTTTGGTTTGTCGATGAGTTTTTCCGAATGGTCTCGTTTTAAGTTTTTTTTTTTGCTGAAATTAGAGGAACCCTAAAAAAATATGATAAACTCGAGAAGATCGACAAACTTTGTGTGTATAGTTCGGAATGGTGTCACCGATTTCAACATTTTTTCTCCGTTGTGTTTACGTAACGGTCCGGTGGTTTTGTTGTAACATTGTAATGGAATCTTACAACTCACTTTTCACCCACTTCTTAGTGTCGTACCGATTTGAAACTTTGCAAACTAATGCCATTTCGATAACAATACAATAACATGTTTTTGCTCATTAATAACAAAATATACAGCATGTCTTTGAAATGAAATTTTTTTATTATTGATTTTACGAAAAAAGTGTCTCTTTGTAAAAAGTTCTGCATCGTAAAAAAAATAGCACTGCCATTCAAACATTTGATCTAGTACGTACAGGGTGGTTCAAAAATGAAAAAGTCATAATCCACGTGAAGCTAAAAAGACAAAATCGTTATTTAAAGGTACACTGCCACTGCAAATGTACAATTCAATAAAATGTTTTTTTTATTAAAAAAATATACAGCATGTCTTCGAAATGGAAAAAAAATATTATTGATTTTACGAAAAAAGTGCCTGTTTATAAAAAGTTCTGCATCGTTAGAAAATAGCATTGCTATTCAAAAATTTATCTTGTATAAAAAGGGTGACTCAAAAATAAAAACTCCTAATCCATGTGAAGCTAAAAAGACAAAATCGTTATTTAAAGGTAAACTGCCACTGCAAATGTACAATTCAATAAAATGTTTTTTTTCATTAAAAAAATATACAGCATGTCTTCGAAATGGGAAAAAAATATTATTGATTTTACGAAAATAGTGTCTGTTTATAAAAAGTTCTGCATCGTGAGAAAATAGTGTACGTACAGGGTGGCTCAAAAATGAAATAGTCATAATCCAAGTGAAGCTAAAAAGACGAAATCGTGATTGAAAGGAAAACTGCCACTGCAAATGTACAATTCAATAATTTTTATTTTCATTAAAAAATCTAGGTACCTACAACATATCTTCGAAATGGAAAAAATGTATTATTGATTTTACGAATAAAGTACCTATCTGTTTATAAAAGTTCTGCATCGTAAAAAACTAGCATTGCCATTCAAAAATTTGATCTAGTACCTACAGGGTGGCTCAAAAATGAAATAGTCATAATCCAAGTAAAGCTAAAAAGACAAAGTCGTTATTTAAAGGAAAACTGCCACTGCAAATGTACAATTTAATAATATGTTTTTTCATTAAAAAAATATACAGCATGTCTCCTGCATCGTGAGAAAATAGCATTGCTATTCAAAAATTTGATGTTGTACAGGGTTATTCATTATATTTTGACTCCCAGCTACAGCTCTTATTACAAGTTATAGAAAAAAGCTTTAAGTACAAAAGTTTTAGGTTTTTTCACGTAGTATCTTTTGGTAATAGCGAAAATAAAAAATCGACTTTACAACATTGAAAAAATTAATTGAGTCATATTTTTTTAAATGGAACACCTTGTATATTATTAACTCAAATGAAAGATCTCTCTGTTCTAATTTCAAATATATATAATTTGTTGGCATTTGGTTCAGCCACTTTTGAAATATTTGAGTTTATAACTTATTTTTCCACAATTGGAGATCATTAGTTATTAAAGTTTGTTGCTTTAATATAATCAAGTTGCCTCCAAAACGTATTGTTGTAGTTTCAATAAAGTATTTTTTTTAAACTCAAATATTTCAAAAGTGGCTGAACCAAATGCCAACAAATTATATATATTTGAAATCAGAACAAAGAGATCTTTCATTTGAGCTAATAATATACAGGGTGTTCCATTTAAAAAAATATGACTCAATTAATTTTTTCAATGTTGTAAAGTCGATTTTTTATTTCCGCTACTACCAAAGGATACTACATGAAAAAACCTAAAACTTTTGTAGTTAAAGATTTTTTCTATAACTCGCAATAAGAGCTGTAGGTGGGAGTCAAAATATAATGAATAACCCTGTACATACAGAGTGGCTCAAAAATAAAAAAGTCCTAACTAATCCACGTGAAGCTAAGAAGACAAAATCGTTATTTAAAGGTAAACTGCCACTGCAAATGTACAATTCAATAATAAATATGTTTTCTACATGAAAAAAATATACAACATGTCTTCGAAATTGAAAAATTTATATTATTGATTTTGCGAAAAAAGTGTCTCTTTATAAAATGTTTTGCATCGTGAAAAAACAGCATTGCTAAAAAATTTGATCTTGTACATACAGGGTGGCTCAAAAATGAAAAAGTCATAATCCACGTAAAACTATTTAGCTTTAAAAAATGATAAAGGGGAGGAGGTGAGAGGGTATAAAAAACATGTTGACTAATATGTCATTTTCGGGATAATTGAGGTCTGAAAATAATTTTTTTTTTCTAGCAGATGTTAAAAAATTACCGTACGGGGGGGGGCGAATAAAAAGGGACGACTGGGAATTTGTCGAAAAATGTTAACTAGTGGGCCATTTTCGGGATTACTGAGGTCCGAAAATATGATTTTGTGTAACAGATGTAAAAAAAAATTACGGAGAAGGGAGGGGATAAAAGGGCGGCTGAGAATTTCTCCAAAAATGTTAGCTTATCATTTTCAAAGTTATTGAGGTCAAATCATCTATTTTTGTTGGAATTGATTTTTAAAAAATTCACGGGAGGGGGTAGATATAAAGGAGCGACTGGGAATTTACCTAAAAATGTTAAGTAATTTGTAAGGCTGCCCACTTGAATGCCACACCAGTGGCGACCTTGGAAACAATATGCGTCCGGTGAGCGAGCGTCCTAAAAAAACATGCGCGCCTAGGGAGCGGAAGACCTTAGGAAAAACACGCGTCGGGGGAGCGAACGACCTTGAGGGAAATAAGCTTCTTTAAAACGATGACCTTAGAAAAATACGTGTCTGGGGAGCAGAATAAAGAGCAATGTGATATTAGGGCGCAACTGGGAACTTCTCCAAAAATGTTAACTAATCTGTCATTTACGGGGATATTTAGGTCAGAAATCTAATTTTGTTGAAACCTAATATATTAAAAAAATATATAACGAGGAAGAATAAAAACAGGCGACTGATCATTTTTCAAAAAAAGTTATCTGATATATCATTTTCAAGGTTATTGAGGTCAGCAAATATAATTTAGTTTAACGAATGTAAACAAAATTAACGGCGGGGCAGAGGGAATAAAAAGGCGCGGGGTTTGGTATTTCTCCAAAAATGTTAACTAATTTTGGGGGTTACTGAGAACAGAAAATATAATTTTGTTGAAACTTATTTTTAAAAAATTAACGGCGGGGGGGGGGGGGGATAAAAAGGAGCAACTGGGAAATTATCTAAAAATGTTAATGTTTAATGTTGGGGTTATTGGGCTCAAAATATTTAATTTTGTCTAACATTTAAAAAACTAACGGGGGGGGGGGGGGGATAAAAACGAGCGAATGTCAATTTCCCCAAAAATGTTAACTAATATGTCAATTGAGGTCAGAAAATCTAATTTGGTCTAACGAATGTGAAGAAAATGAACGGCACGGAATGGAATATGTCATAAGTTTTTAACGACGACTTACTAACAATGGCAGGAAAAAACCTGTCAAAACATACCTGATCAACTAGAAGATCCTAATTTAAACCAGTACTAAATCTTAAACCTTCTTAGTGTACCTGAGCGTTAATGTTTAAACACGTGTTTTTTTCAGTTTTTAATAATTCAACTCCTAAGGGGGTATTACAATGGGGATTTAAAGTTTGTAATGGAGTAAAATTGTTATAGTTACCGTGGAAGAAGTTGCGGGCGAAAGCTAGTTATTAAATAAAACAGCGATGCCTGCATATCTTATTTTAATAGATATACGATATACCTACTGCAATTGTTGCAATACAAAATTACCGTTAAAGTGTCAAAAATTAATGGTGTTGTAAGTGGTGTGTAAAGTAGAAATAGAACAGTTTTACTGTACAGGGTGTAAGTTAGGAACAATGAAATTTTATTTTCTATTAGATACAACAGCCGCGTAAAATTTTCTTTTCTTGTTGGAGCTTTAAAAGTTTTAGTACTCTTAATTTTAAGGCTTTTGTATTACAAAAAAACTATATGTACCATTTTATATTTGTTTTTAAAATATAACAAGTAATCGATTTGGGATATAGTACCTACTAGCCCATTTTAAAGGTATAATATCAAGAAATAATCGCACTTTCGTATGGCAATTACCACTTCATTATAAATGGAGGTTATTAATTTTAATTTGACATTTCTACACATCCTAAATTTATCTTTGCACGGAATATTTTTGCATTTTTAAAAATCATTTCTAATTTTAGTAATTTCAACTTTTTACTTCTCTCGCTAGAAAAAAATCACTTCCCGAGATTTTTTCTGATCTTTACGTGTTGGGGTCAATATATCAGATAGTCTCCCATTTCCGGCGGTTTGTCTGTCCGTCTGTCTGTCGGATTTTCTGTTGGAGCGAACGCTTAGAACTGCTTGACCAAGAAGAAAAGAAAAAATTTTGCATGGACTACTTTTCGACCCGGCTTGGAACAAGCTGTATTTCCGGTGAAATATATACAGATCACCTGCAAAATTAGTTTCTATTTTTTGTTGCTCAAACTCGAAAACGATTTATGTTACAGAAACTGTATTTTATACATATAGCTGACGCGTTACCGCTGATATAAATTGCCAAACTTTTTGAAGCTTAAGTTTCCTGTGTAACATTTTCACCTATTTCGATTGATGCGGTTTTTCGAAAAAATAAAAACTTAAACAATTATTTAACAAACACTACATTTTGGAATTTTATTTGTTAAATAAAAAAACTAGCTCGCCAGTTACTGTGGTCGACATTTTACATTATCTTTTTAGTGTATTAAAAATGTTTATTTCGGTTGGTAAATTTAGCTGTACTTAACTATTATTTAAATCGCTCTTTTCTTTATAAGTTGGCGAGAAAACTTAAAAATAAACTAACAGTATAAAATTTGGTTGTCTTATCTTAACACTTGCCAATTTAAACCCTTAATTATATAAACCTGAGCGCTGAGCAATGAGCAAGACCTTAATTGCCAAATTATACCTGTCTTATCAATAGTGAATCCAACCAAAAAGCATTAAGAAAAACTTGCTTGTGTCTGTCGACATTAAATATATCTGTTTTAGTTTTATTAGGTGGATAATTTTTGTTGGACGCCCTGTCATATTTTGAGCTTGTCTGGTGACTTAACCCAAATAAAATAAACGGAAGTTATAATAAAAATAGGTTTTTATTATAATTCGCAATCTTATTTCCAGGTTTCAGCAAAACAACTCAAAATAAACTTAAATCATGGAATGGAGTAAGGAGAATCCATGGCTAAAAACTCCTTTTATAGCGAGCTCATATGTAAAGAATGCGGGGAACTGTTGGTAAAAAAGCGCCATTCTGTGATAGCAATGTGTACATGTCAGTGCCGTGTCAGTAAATTAAAATAAAAATTGTCAGCCTTGATCTGCCACCTTATATTATCACTTTTACCAAATGGAGCGCAAATGTCTGACACCGTTACTGTTATGAATAATTGAAATTTGTCGACGGCTAAGCATTCCTAATTTCACATAAAAATAAATTAAAAATAATATTATATTATATAAGCATGGAAAATATTTACAATATTGTTATTCATATTACTATTGTTATCAATCTTTTTATTCTTCAATAAATTTTACAAATTAAGAAATAAGCAGTAAAAATGTTTATAATATTAATATTATTTTAACTTATATTCGCAACTTGCATTTTAGGTTAAAAAATAAATTATAATTTAAAAAACTAAAAAACCCGCTTTTATGAGTAGCTCACTAAAAAGTTCAAAATAATTATTTTCCTTTTATAGTTACCTAAGTGACCTAACAGTAAACCGGGGTGTGTAGTGAGCACTTCGTGAGGAAAGTAAAGCAACTTACTCAATGCGCCTTCCTTTACTTCGCATACATGTATATCCCGGTTTTCTGTTAACTTGTAGAGCTATAAAAATTTGGTCTTATAATAGGTAATTAAATTTTAAAGCGTGGGGCGCACTTACATATTTAGCGGTAGCTACACATAAAAGCGTGTTTTTTAGTCCCTAAATTATATTTTTGACTTTTTAGTGCGCTACTAATAAAAAAGTGTATTTCGTTTTTTAAACTATAATTTATCTTTAACTTTTTAGTGCGTATAAGTACTCATAAAAGCGTGTTTTTTTGGTTTTTAGTGAATTAGTTTTGGAACATACACGAGGTCTCAAAAATAAAATTAATTTTTTTATTACCGATTTTACAAAAAAAGTACCTTTATATTTATAAAAAGTTCTACATTGTAAAAGAAGCATGGTTATTCAAAAACTTGATGAAGGACAGTACAGGGTGGCTAATAAAGCTGAAAGTCCCAATTTTAATTTACATTTTTAGCAACCCTCTATGCCCTATAAAAAATATTTAAACCATGCTCTTTTTTCACAATGTAGAATTCTTTATGAAGATATACTTTTTTTGTAACGGCGATTTAAAAAAATTAATTTTAATTTTGGGACCTCCTGTATGTTCCAAACATAACATAAAAATAACTCTTGTATGTACGTTTGCAGTGGCAGTTTACCTTTAAATAACGATTTTGACTTTTTAGCTTCACGTGGATTAGAACTTTTTATTTTTGAGCCACCCTGTATGTAAAAGATCAAGTTTTTGAATAGCAATGCTATTTTCTCACGATGCAGAACTTTTTATAAACAGACACTTTTTTCGTAAAAGCAATAATACATTTTTTTCCATTTCGAAGACATGCTGCATATTTTTTAAATGAAAAAAACATATTATTAAATTGTACATTTGCAGTGGCAGTGTACCTTTCAATAAAGATTTTGTCTTTTTAGCTTCACGTGGATTACGACTTTTTCATTTTTGAGTTTTTGTCATACCCTGTACGTACTGGATCAAATTTCTGAATGGCAATGCTATTTTTTGACGATGCAGAACTTTTTATAAAAAGACACTTTTTCGTAAAATCAATAACAAATATTTTTCCATTTTGAAGACACTGTATATTTCTTTTAATGAACAAAAAACATATTATTGAATTGTACATTTGCAGTGGCAGCTTACGTTTAAATAACGATTTTGTCTCCTTAGCTTCATGTGGATTGGGACTTTTTTATTTTTGGGCCACCCAGCATGGACAAGATCAAATTTTTGAATAGCAGTGATATTTTCTCACGATGCAGAACTTTTTGTAAACAGACACTTTTTCGTAAAATCAATAATATATTTTTTTCCATTTCGAAGACATGCTGTATAATTTTTTAATGAAAAAAACATATTAAATTGTACATTTGCAGTGGCAGTGTACCTTTAAATAAATATTTTGTCTTTTTAGCTTCACGTGGATTATGACTTTTTCATTTTTGAGCCACCCTGTACGTACTAGATCAAATTTTTGAATGGCAATGCTATTTTTTCACGATGCAGAATTTTTTACAAACAGACACTTTTTTCGTAAAATCAATATCAAATATTTTTCCATTTCGAAGACATACTGTATATTTCTTTTAATGAAAAAAAAACATATTATTGAATTGTACATTTGTGGTGGCAGTTTACGTTTAAATAACGATTTTGTCTTCTTAGCTTCACGTGGATTAGTACTTTTTTATTTTTGTGCCACCCAGCATGGACAAGATCAAATTTTTGAATATCAGTGCTATTTTCTCACGATGCAGAACTTTTTATAAACAGACACTTTTTTCGTAAAATCAATAATACATTTTTTCCATTTCGAAGACATGCTGTATAATTTTTTAATGAAGAAAACATATTAAATTGTACATTTGCATTTAAATAACGATTTTGTCTTTTTAGCTTCACGTGGATTAAGACTTTTTAATTTTTGAGCCACCCTGTACGTACTAGATCAAATGTTTGAATGGCAGTGCCATTTATTTATGATGCAGAACTTTCTATAACGAGACACTTTTTTTCGTAAAATCAATAATAAAAATTTTTTCATTTCAAAGACATGCTGTATATTTTTTTTAATGAAAAAAAACACGTTATGTACGACAATTAGAAGTGGGTGAAAATTGAGTTGTAAGGTCCCATTACAATGTTATAACACCTGTTATATATTCGGTGGTTATAAGTCAAGCTAATAAAAGCATGTTAATAAAAGATCGATGGTTTTGTAATAGACCTTGGTTATCTCATCCTGCTCTTGGCGTAAAGATTTACATGTCTTCATCATATTATGAGGAAACAATTAATTATACCTTTAAGTTATAAACAGCCCAGTCCCTCAAGCCGTTTCTGGTGACAGATTAGTCATACCTATCATTAGTTCAAAAGCGCAGTGTAATCTTTCCCACCTTTCGGACTTTTCAAAATTCTGGCAACACGGCTGTAGTAAAAATGATAGAGAAGTGGCCAAATATTATACAGCTCGGAAGCAAAATGCGTCGACAAATGTACAAAATTTTGCGCCGGACGCAAATTTGATTATAATATGAAAGGAATTGGAAATGCTGCATAATAAAAGAAAAGGTATATTTTAGTTTTAAGAGATATTTAAAAGAAAAATTAGGAGCAATGCAAAAAAAGGGAAAAAATCGATATACTCTTGAAATACAAAGCCTAAAGCCTCTATTTCTAGGGGACGCAAAAATGATGGATTATGAAAGGACGCAGAAATGATGTAAGATGTATATATACCGGGTGTCCCTGGAAAGTGGTTCGCCTCTATAACTTTTTTGGTTTTGATGATACTAATTTGCAATTTTAAGGATATTTATAAGGCATTAAAGTACATTTTTTCACAAGTGATTCAACTTTTTTCAACTTTCGGTTTTCCGGGAAGTGACATCAACTTTTGATTTTTAAATGGGGCACCCTGTATATTTTTTATATTTTTGACTCTGGGTTACATTCTGAATATAACTATTTGCCGCTTGTCACTTTTTCTGATGTCACAAACAAATGTATTTCAAAATTAACTTTTTAGTCTAGAGCGCCATGGATATGTTTAAGTCGTTAATATTGGTATTAGCAACAGAGGAAAATGTTTTTAATGGAAACCGAAATTATAACAACAATAGTAAAATACCCTACTTATTGTTCCAAATGTTTAAAATGTCCACAATCTTGTTGTTGGCAAAGCCGGACCTTTTCGACAGTTGCTCTAACTACATTCCTTAATATTCTCGGATTAATCCTGTTGATTGCCGCCCCCACTTTATTTTCTAATTCAAGACGAGTTGTTGAAGGAATATCGTAAACAGGGACGGACTGGGTTCGGAAAATTTGGCGGGCTATTTAAAGGTAAAGGCGCCGATTTAAATTAATAAGCTTTTTTAACTATTATTTTCACTTACACGAAAGGGCGCCAGGGCGTCTTGTAAACAAAAGGCGAGGCGGGCTGCGCCCGCCAGCCCGCCGGGCCAGTCCGTCCCTGATCGTAAACTTCATTTTTAATTGTACCCTATAAGAAATCTCGAGGGGTGAGGTCAGGTGACCTGAAATATTTGGAAAATGAAATAAATAAAATTATAAATTTATAACCGAGTTCGGTTTTACCTTGATGGCCACCTAACAGGACCGTTATTTCCAATCCACTTTTCACCATAAGTATAATTTAGGTAATCCCTCACTGCTCCTATGTTATGAGGAGGGGCGTTATCTTGTTGAAAGAATAGGTTCTCTTGATTAATCATTGGAATTTCGCCAAGAAGCTGCTCAACTTCTTGGGTAAGAAAATTTAAATATCTTTCCCCTGTTAAATGCCCATCAAAGATTATAGGACCTAAAATCCTGTCGTCAAGAATCCCGACCCGACAATTAAACCCAAAACATTCCTGAAAATTGCCTTCCTCCATCCGATGTAAGTTTTCTTGACCTCAGTATCGTTTGGTATTTCTGTTAAAAACACCCAAATTCGTAAAACGGCTTTTGTCAGAATAAATAATTTTGGAGGAAAAGGTGTTATATTCAAAATATTTATCTAAGTACCAGTTGCAATATTGAAGTCTTCGATAATTTTTATTTTCGTAAAGATGTTGGTGCAACGGATATTATTTATTATATCCATGTAGATGATTTGGAAGTTTGACACACTAAAGAGATCTCCCTAACTAAAGCATTAATATTTACCGGCACGTATGCCAAGACGTCAATTTCTTTTTCTTCACTGATTAATTATAACTGGTTCATTTTTATTATTTGCGCATTTTTGGACTAGCTTTAAGAAATAATGACGTGTTGGGTGACGGCGCCGGCGTTCAGGATATCTTTCGGTGTAAAGTCGAACTGCATCAGTTTACTTTTGTCTACACTCACCAAAAACTAAAAGCATGTCAATTTTTTCACTTCTTGAATAATTTTTCATCTTGTAGATTAGAAATTCCAAAAGTATTAAACAATACTGACAACAAAAATCCACATTCAATAGACATTTGGTTTCAAAGCCACCTTAGTTCGGTTGTTTCACGACATTACTATTATTATCCTCTCAGTCATGACCTACTATCTTGACTAAACGCTATAAAAGTCCATTTATGGAACAATGCATTGGTTCAACGTAGGGGTAACGTTTTTTTAGTCTTTTACGAGTAGTTCAGTTAAAACCTTATAATGTGGGATATCAAATTATTCGTAATAAAATGCTCTTTTATTCTAACTGCACGAGCCACCATGTTCCCATTTGAAAAAAACGGGTAAAATAAATTTGAAAATTAAATTGCACATAATTTGAAAATTATGAATAAAAACAGGAAAACGTAATTTTTCCCTTGTTTTTAAAACTGAAATAAACGAGTTTAACATTCTCATAGCAGTCTAGACTAAAAAATAAATTTTGGAAAAATACTTTTTTTACTTGACAAAAAGTGACCAATGGCCCATATTTGTATTCAGAATGTTACTCTGAGTCAAAAACAAGAAAAAAATACCGGGTGTCCCATTTAAAAATTAAAAGTTGATTTCGTTTCCGGTTAAACCGGAAGCTGGAAAAGGTCAAGTCATCTGTTAAAAAATGCAATTTTATCTCTTACAAACACAGTCCAAATTATATCTTTTTATCTTAAAAAACAAAAAAGTTATAGGGGCGAGCCACCCCCTTGGGACACCCCATAAAAGCGAGGGAAATATTGGGGAAGCTGTCTGTAAGGTAGTGCTAGACACGTGTTTCGTGCTTATTAGCACTCGTCAGTAGCACATAACCAAGTTAATAGGTGGGAAACTTGGAAGTTAAGAAAAAAAAAAGAAGAAAAAAGGAAAACACAAAGAGTTCACAGACCTGGGACCTGCCAACTCATTTGTGGTATTTTGTCAGGAGACCCAGAGTTTTCTGGGCAACAGCCAACATCACCACGGAGGTTGCAATAGCCCCTGCGTGATACCTCTAACCCCATGAAAAAAGAAAAGGTAAAGAAATAGCGACAGTACCAGTTATGAAAGCGAGGGAAATATTGGGGAAGCTGTCTGTAAGGTAGTGCTAGACACGTGTTTCGTGCTTATTAGCACTCGTCAGTAGCACATAACCAAGTTAATAGGTGGGAAACTTGGAAGTTAAGAAAAAAAAAAGAAGAAAAAAGGAAAACACAAAGAGTTCACAGACCAGGGACCAGCCAACTCATTTGTGGTATTTTGTCAGGAGACCCAGAGTTTTCTTGGCAACAGCCAACATCACCACGGAGGTTGCAATAGCCCCTGCGTGATACCTCTAACCCCATGAAAAAAGAAAAGGTAAAGAAATAGCGACAGTACCAGTTATGAAAGCGAGGGAAATATTGGGGAAGCTGTCTGTAAGGTAGTGCTAGACACGTGTTTCGTGCTTATTAGCACTCGTCAGTAGCACATAACCAAGTTAATAGGTGGGAAACTTGGAAGTTAAGAAAAAAAAAAGAAGAAAAAAGGAAAACACAAAGAGTTCACAGACCAGGGACCTGCCAACTCATTTGTGGTATTTTGTCAGGAGACCCAGAGTTTTCTGGGCAACAGCCCTGGTCTGTGAACTCTTTGTGTTTTCCTTTTTTATTCTTTTTTTTTTCTTAACTTCCAAGTTTCCCACCTATTAACTTGGTTATGTGCTACTGACGAGTGCTAATAAGCACGAAACACGTGTCTAGCACTACCTTACAGACAGCTTCCCCAATATTTCCCTCGCTTTCATAACTGGTACTGTCGCTATTTCTTTACCTTTTCTTTTTTCATGGGGTTAGAGGTATCACGCAGGGGCTATTGCAACCTCCGTGGTGATGTTGGCTGTTGCCCAGAAAACTCTGGGTCTCCTGACAAAATACCACAAATGAGTTGGCAGGTCCCTGGTCTGTGAACTCTTTGTGTTTTCCTTTTTTCTTCTTTTTTTTTTCTTAACTCCCAAGTTTCCCACCTATTAACTTGGTTATGTGCTACTGACGAGTGCTAATAAGCACGAAACACGTGTCTAGCACTACCTTACAGACAGCTTCCCCAATATTTCCCTCGCTTTCATAACTGGTACTGTCGCTATTTCTTTACCTTTTCTTTTTTCATGGGGTTAGAGGCATCACGCAGGGGCTATTGCAACCTCCGTGGTGATGTTGGCTGTTGCCCAGAAAACTCTGGGTCTCCTGACAAAATACCACAAATGAGTTGGCAGGTCCCTGGTCTGTGAACTCTTTGTGTTTTCCTTTTTTCTTCTTTTTTTTTTCTTAACTTCCAAGTTTCCCACCTATTAACTTGGTTATGTGCTACTGACGAGTGCTAATAAGCACGAAACACGTGTCTAGCACTACCTTACAGACAGCTTCCCCAATATTTCCCTCGCTTTCATAACTGGTACTGTCGCTATTTCTTTACCTTTTCTTTTTTCATGGGGTTAGAGGTATCACGCAGGGGCTATTGCAACCTCCGTGGTGATGTTGGCTGTTGCCCAGAAAACTCTGGGTCTCCTGACAAAATACCACAAATGGGTTGGCAGGTCCCTGGTCTGTGAACTCTTTGTGTTTTCCTTTCTTCTTCTTTTTTTTTCTTAACTTCCAAGTTTCCCACTTATTAACTTGGTTATGTGCTACTGACGAGTGCTAATAAGCACGAAACACGTGTCTAGCACTACCTTGCAGACAGCTTCCCCAATATTTCCCTCGCTTTCATAACTGGTACTGTCGCTATTTCTTTACCTTTTCTTTTTTCATGGGGTTAGAGGTATCACGCAGGGGCTATTGCAACCTCCGTGGTGATGTTGGCTGTTGCCCAGAAAACTCTGGGTCTCCTGACAAAATACCACAAATGAGTTGGCAGGTCCCTGGTCTGTGAACTCTTTGTGTTTTCCTTTTTTCTTCTTTTTTTTTCTTAACTTCCAAGTTTCCCACCTATTAACTTGGTTATGTGCTACTGACGAGTGCTAATAAGCACGAAATACGTGTCTAGCACTACCTTACAGACAGCTTCCCCAATATTTCCCTCGCTTTCATAACTGGTACTGTCGCTATTTCTTTACCTTTTCTTTTTTCATGGGGTTAGAGGTATCACGCAGGGGCTATTGCAACCTCCGTGGTGATGTTGGCTGTTGCCCAGAAAACTCTGGGTCTCCTGACAAAATACCACAAATGAGTTGGCAGGTCCCTGGTCTGTGAACTCTTTGTGTTTTCCTTTTTTCTTCTTTTTTTTTTCTTAACTTCCAAGTTTCCCACCTATTAACTTGGTTATGTGCTACTGACGAGTGCTAATAAGCACGAAACACGTGTCTAGCACTACCTTACAGACAGCTTCCCCAATATTTCCCTCGCTTTCATAACTGGTACTGTCGCTATTTCTTTACCTTTTCTATATATATATATATATATATATATATATATATATATATATATATATATATATATATATATATATATATATATATATATATATATATTGCAGCGTTCTGGGGTTAAATTGATAAATTTAACTACCCAGAAGTGCTACAAGTGCGCGGCAGCTTTTCGCCAGGAGCATTTATGGGCCGTAGGTTTTTTAATTTTCCCTTTTCCTCTTCTTTGTTTAGGTTTTCCAAGGCACTAGGGCGCCACTGAGTTTTTGTTAAAGAAAAATACCCTTACAGCTTAATAAACTCAGAACTTAAGCTGATATTTGATAAAAAAAAATGTTATAAAATTCTTTGCATGTATTTTAGCAGGCAATAAAACAAACCATTCCCCAAAATAAAATATATTTACTCTTATTTTAGAAAAGCTTGTCGACAGCTAAAAGGATTTGGTCATTAATAAAATAATACCTACTTGAACATATGGGTAGTAGATACTTAAATTAAATTACAGTATGAAAGGTTATCAAATATTTTTAGTACCATTTTGGCAAGTACAGTTTAGTAAGTATAAAATATACACCCTGCTACAAACAGTCTAATAAAATAGATAAGGTAAATCGTCAGGTAACGCAACGAGGGTAGATACCAAAAAAAATCATGATTCTTTTCGCTACGCCCTAAAGAAAATGATACAAAACTTACCAAAACAGTTTTATACACTCTATAAGTCAATATTCACTTGATAAGCCGTATGGTACCAAAAAAATATATATACAATTTTATATTCATCAGTAATCAAAAAACATAATACGGCAGATTTAAAATAGGGGTAATTACGTAATAATATTACCTTTAAATACTTATTTTTACAAAATTTACATTAGTCCACAGGAGACTTTATACTGCGATGCTTTAAATAAAAGGGATTATGTAATAATAATAAATTCATAAATTAACATTTTATATATGCAGTTATAACCAAAAATCGGCGTACAGGCCTTACCCAGAGACAAAATGGAGTACAATCCACCGTAGCACGCGGAACTGAGTGCTTAGGGTGACTATCCTGACGGAGGAGGAAAGCTCTGAAAAGCTACCTTTCTAGATGTGGATCGGCATGGTCCCAAGGTTGTATCGAGGTGATGCGGCTGGACCACCTGGAGTAAGTACCCCTTCAGACTCTATGGTGTTGACGATAGAAACTCATGAGAAGCCACATACATAGGGTTGCATCCACCATGAAACATCCTTTCAATTGTCGAAAATTATTCCTTTACCCGGAAAAAACCCTCATCCCCATTGGAGGGTCACCAAAATGAAAAAACGACCATTGTGACTTTTGTCACAATCACAAACTATAACTAACTTCAATCTATAAAACGAGGGTTATAACTAACGGCCCTCTCTTGCCAAGACTCTTTGGCCAAGATTGTCCCTCACGACCACCTTGTCCTTCCTTAAATTCACCCCAAAAACCTCCCACGACATCAATTTCTTGCCCCTCACAATTGGAACTCCATGTGTCACATTGGACCAATCAAAGCATTCGACGTCAGCCCGAATGTGCGCCGTTCAAAACTCGGCCTCTACATAATTATATTTTGGTTGTTCCCAAAAGTAAACACGATGTTTTGAAATGGCAATCATATTAGGAAATAAGAAGAAAAGAAACGGAAGATTCTCTGGACGTGCAGACACTGTAGCCTTAGAAAAACAAAGTATTCACTTCGTTAATTAGAATTTGTAATCAATTATTAATTAGTATTTTATTTTAGTTTACAATTAATCAAAATATACTATATACAATTAAAATGGGAGAAACGTGCTACAAGAATAAGAATTTTTTTTATCAGGGCCAGCCGTTACGTAGTTCTTAAAGTATACGCAATGATATAGGTAATATTCTTAGGAAATGCTAAATTAAACAATGAATACAATACTGTAAATTGATCTTTTAGGGTGAATCAACTCAAGTGCAGAAATAAAATTAAGACATTCTGGACTCGCACAACATAGTGGGGTTGAACTATATAGAATAAAAAAAGGATGCCAAATTGCATAACCTACATCCTTGTAAAACATAAATGCTTGTTATTTGTGTAAGAAATTAATAATTTAATAGAATAAGATTTTATGAGATATTTAGTGTTTGCCTTAAAGTAATGTCAAAATTTTCTACAAAATCATCTTCACCATCTTGTCAGGAAAACCAAATGCACTAAAAAGTAATTTCAAAAACAATATAGCATTTCAAATGCTACACTACCCCCTTCGAAAAATAAAAATATGTTAACTACAGTTAACATATTTTTCATCTCGTACACCAAGTTCTGGGTTGATATCTCACGCGTATCAAAACGTCCTACTGGAGTCACAGTTTGATAAGTCATAATTCGGGTACAGTCACAATTCGGCTATAGTCTTAATCGGTAATAGTCTACCAAAACTTTAGTGCACGTATAAAACAAAATTTACAACAAGTTATTAGGTATTCAAAGATATTCGACAGTATTCTAGCCATTTTTTTTTAGAACTACGTAAGATCTGCATTCCTGTTAATTTACAGAGACATCTGAATTAGAACCAAAATATGGTTTTAAATCTTTCACGTGCCAACGACCAGCGGGTGTGCCGTCTGCGTTGCGCAATTCATAGACTAAACGAGAGATTCTTTTTTCTACGGTACAAAGAACATATTTAGGGGCTAATTTACCGGAAAACTTATTTGCTGCGTCCGATAAAACTTTGTTGCGTCGCCAAACCCGTTCACCCTGTTCAAAACTAGCATCTCGCTTCCGGAGGTTATAAGACTTGGCATAGCGTCTATACGCATCGTGCAACCGTTTTCGAACTTCTTCGAAAATATCCGATAAATTTTTAACATCGCCGACGTACTCGTCGCGATCTCCGGCAGTAATCTCTATACCTTCGGTAGAAGTTATATCCCCGTAGTAACGACCAGAAATAGGTACATAACGACCGTAATTTAAAAACGCTGGTGAGTAACCAGTCACTTCGTGTTTGGCGGTATTAATGGCATGTCTAATTTTGGGTAATTCTTTATCCCAGTCTTTATGTTCTTCAATGTAACAACGGATTGCGGTTCCGACAGTTTTATTATTTCGCTCGACGAAATTACAGTGGGGGGAATATTTAGGGCTATACCAAATTTTTTGAACATTGTATTGCTGAGAAAGCTTTTTAAACTCCGAACCGGCAAATTGTGAACCATTGTCACACAATATAAATTGAGGAACGCCTCTCTCAAGAAAAACTTCTTCTTCGATAAATTTTATTACACTCTTAGCTGTAGCTTGTCTAATCGGATGAAGGAGAGTATATTTAGTAAACCAGTCTCCCACGACGAGTAAATAAGCATTACCCTTGGAAGACCGGGGAAAAGGTCCCATTAAATCTACGGCAATAATTTGCCAGGGAAATTGTACGGATTTCTCAGCACCCATAAAACCCATACGCGGACTGTTAGCTAATTTTTGCGAAGAACACACCCTACAACCTTTAACATACCGCAAAATATCTTTTCTCATTCGCGGCCAATAATAATTATCTTGAACTCTACCTAAAGTTTTAAAGAAACCAAAATGTCCAGAAGTAGGTGGATCATGACAAGAACTAACTATTTTATTTCGCAAGTACTTTGGAACTAAAGTTTTCCACTCGTTTATATTAGTCTTTACTTTAGATCTAGACAAAATAAGCTTATAAATTATATTATTTTCTACCTTAAAATGAGGGTAAGAATCGGGGCTTTTAACTATTTTTTCTTTCAACGTAATATACCACGGATCTAGCTGTTCTAAGGAAACGTCTATTAAGGATACTTGTGGAATCCTGCTTAAAGCATCAGGGACTACATTAAAACGTCCTTTTCTATGAATTAAATCAAAATTGTACTGGCGCAATTTCATCGCCCATCGTGCAAGTCTTCCCGTAGGATTTTTTAGGTTATTCAGATAAAGTAAAGAGTAATGATCGGTTATTACTGTAAACCTAACACCCTCTATCCACGGTCGAAAACGCTCTAAATTAAATAACAAGGCTAGACATTCCTTTTCGGTTACTGTATAATTACGCTCAGTTCTAGTAAGAGAACGACTCGCGTACGCGATAACCCGTTCTTCACCGTCTAAAATTTGGGTAAGCACACCGCCTAAACCCGTATCACTAGCGTCGCTTTGAACAGTAAAAGGCTTAGTAAAATCAGGTTGACATAAAACTGGAGCAGACACCAAGGCTTGCTTAATTCTCGTAAAAGCCTCCTCTGCTTCATTCGTCCACTTAATAGGCTCTCTTTTTTTCTTACCACGTAATAAATCGTTAATAGGAGAAGTCAAAGTAGAAAAATCTTTAATAAAACGACGGTACCACGAACATAGTCCAATAAATCGTTTAATTTCGGTACTATTCGTAGGACGCGGGTAATTTATCATACTAGAAATTTTCTCAGGATCGGTACGTAACCCGTTTGCGCCTACAACATAACCAAGAAATTTAAGGGTAGTTTTAAAAAATTCACATTTCTCTATACTAATAGTCAAGTTTGCGTCTTTAAGACGATTCTTTACTTCTCTTAACAAAGATAAATGCTCTTCAAAAGTAGACCCTAACACTATTATATCGTCAAGATAGGTAAATATTTTAGGCTCGAAACGTGGCCCAAAAATTTTGTCAACTAAACGTTGCTGTACTTGCGCAGCATTACAAAGTCCAAACGGAACAACTTTAAATTGAAAAAGACCTCGACCGGTGACACTAAATGCGGTTTTTTCGCGTGACTTTTCGTCTAACGGTATTTGCCAAAACGCCTTGCGTAAATCTATAGTCGATATAAATTTTGCGTCCCTTAACATATTCAAAATACGGTCGATACTAGGCAAAGGGTAGGAATCGTGACGCGTCTGCGCGTTAAGCATGCGCCCATCATAGCACAGTCTATGAGAACCATTTGATTTTTTCACAAGTAAAACCGGTGCACAATAAGGGCTATTTGAAGGTTCGACAACATCTAAATTTAACATCTCGTCTAGCTCCTTATTTAAAATTTCTGACATATAAGGTGACATAAGGTATTGTTTTTTCTTAAATGGCTTTGCGTCGCCAGTATCTATTGTCATAGTAATTTTATCTGTACGCCCCAAACGCGTTTCACTAGAAATTTCTTGAAAAGAATCGATACATTTTTGAGCGGCTGCTCTTTGCTCAAACTCTAGTTCATCTAAAGTCACCAAATAATTTAAATTAGTTTGATTCGTGCTTGATATGCTAGTTAAATTATTCTGAGTATTCCATGTATTATTTCTAAAGTCCAATAATAGTGAAAATTGCCGTGCAAAATCGCTACCGAAAATAAACCCATGGCGTATTGAAGGTACAACTAATGCCCTAACTACACGACATTCATCGCTAATCACCACTGGTAAATCAACCAGGCCTATCACTTTTTGCGGCGAGCCGTCTGCAACGGAAATATTTTTTACACTCGCTGGGTTTATTTTAATTTTAAACTGATCTAAAATGTTTTGACCGCTAGCACCGATAATTGACGACGTTGCGCCGGAATCGAAAAGAGCAATTACTTCGGTATCAAATATTTTTACTGAAATATAAGGTCTATTGTCAAAATTTCTTTTTTCCAACATTGGAGAAATTTCATTCCTCACTACGGGAAATTTTAAGTTATGATAAAAGTTTTTAAAGAATTCTATATATTTAGTTTGTTCAACAGTAGGGTAGCTTTTATTTTTAATTTTGGCCTGTTTATTTGCGACATAGTTTCGGCCGTAACGTATGCCGCTACGATTTAGTTTTTTGAACACCTGGTACAAGTTTTAATAGTAAAATTGGCAGCGCCACAACCAAAACAAAATTTATTGCTCTTGGCTTTGCAATTGGAGAAAACATGACCTAATTTATTACAATTCCAACATTTTACTTTACTGTTTCCTGAGGAGGAATTTTGTGTCGAAACGTGGCGTTCAAAAACACGAGACGGAAATTTTGAAATATTTTGTCTATTCCTATTGCCTGAATTATTATTATTATCCGTATTAATTTCACAGAGTTGAGAGGAAGAACGAGAAACAGAACAACGATTTTTATTTTTTATGTAATTAGCCTCCTCTAAACGTTTAACTAAATTTACCAATTCTTGAACGGAATCAATAGTACATAAAGCTAGCTGAGTAATATGTTCGGCTAAAAGGTTTTGTTTTAAAATTTTAACTTTAGTTGTTTCACATGGGGTTCTGCTTAGTCTCGAAAAAAGATTTCCTAGCTGAGCTACAAAAATTATGACCGGCTCATCTTTACGTTGCTTGCGCGATTTTATTTGTTCCCAAATTTCGTCTTCTACACACGGCGATAGAAAGTCTCTTTTTATCCTTTCTAATAAATCGGGCCAATTTAAAACAGAGCTCTTTATGCTACGGTACCAAACAAAAGCATCGCCCACAAACAATTCAACAGCCGATTTAAATAAATCGTCTTCAGAAACACCCCGCGCGTCCGCGACTTCAGTTATGCGTTCAATAAAATTATACACGGCTTTTGGATCCCCGTTAAATTTAACATTCCAATCTGAAAGTAAAATCTGTTTATTTTGACACGTTATTATAGGGGGCGGAACATTTACTATTGATGGTCTAGGAAAACTTTGGTTACTTGTGTTCGCGGTATCGGTAATAATTATTCTAGCATGTACATCTGCATCTAATTGAAGGCATGTTGCGTACGTTTCTTCTTTATAAAGTTTTACGTCTTCGATATCATCCCCTTCGGTAGGAATTTTAAGTCTAAGAACGCGGTTCGTAACATGAGCAATTCGTGATTTTATTCTAGCTAGAAGCGTATCTTCGGGATTGCCTTCGAAATCTAAGATAAGACCGGTTATATCGACAACCGTCGCGTTAATAGCATCGCGTTCTCTGTCAAAATCACTTATATAATTATCTAAATCAATTTTATCAGCTCCTTGGGCTTCTTTCTGCAAGAGTCTAGCTAAAATTTTAATTTTTTCGGAACGTTCTTTTCTACTTCTTACACCACGAATATTCAATTCATAATCAATCTCAGGTAACAAAAGATGTCTAGGGGAAAATTGGTAATCCATTTCTATAAATATTTTCGGTAGGTACTATATTATTTGTATTCTAAATAAAATATTTCATAAATATCTAGTCAAAATCGCAAAGGAATGTATGTGTACCACAAAAAAAGGAATTCAATACAGTCTAAAAAGAGTAGGTAAAAATATCAAGAATTTTGTTATCATTCGTAGATAAGAATAAGTTTGTTTATGCTACCAAACACATGCAACTTGAGAAAATAAAATTTACTTAAATGCCTGGAATTAAAAAATAGTTTAATATTAAAGAATTTTAACGTTCTTAATTTGGAAAATGGAAAATTCGGAGCCTCACGTTACTGGGCGCTATTTAACTTGCAGCGTTCTGGGGTTAAATTGATAAATTTAACTACCCAGAAGTGCTACAAGTGCGCGGCAGCTTTTCGCCAGGAGCATTTATGGGCCGTAGGTTTTTTAATTTTCCCTTTTCCTCTTCTTTGTTTAGGTTTTCCAAGGCACTAGGGCGCCACTGGGTTTTTGTTAAAGAAAAATACCCTTACAGCTTAATAAACTCAGAACTTAAGCTGATATTTGATAAAAAAAAAATGTTATAAAATTCTTTGCATGTATTTTAGCAGGCAATAAAACAAACCATTCCCCAAAATAAAATATATTTACTCTTATTTTAGAAAAGCTTGTCGACAGCTAAAAGGATTTGGTCATTAATAAAATAATACCTACTTGAACATATGGGTAGTAGATACTTAAATTAAATTACAGTATGAAAGGTTATCAAATATTTTTAGTACCATTTTGGCAAGTACAGTTTAGTAAGTATAAAATATACACCCTGCTACAAACAGTCTAATAAAATAGATAAGGTAAATCGTCAGGTAACGCAACGAGGGTAGATACCAAAAAAAATCATGATTCTTTTCGCTACGCCCTAAAGAAAATGATACAAAACTTACCAAAACAGTTTTATACACTCTATAAGTCAATATTCACTTGATAAGCCGTATGGTACCAAAAAAATATATATACAATTTTATATTCATCAGTAATCAAAAAACATAATACGGCAGATTTAAAATAGGGGTAATTACGTAATAATATTACCTTTAAATACTTATTTTTACAAAATTTACATTAGTCCACAGGAGACTTTATACTGCGATGCTTTAAATAAAAGGGATTATGTAATAATAATAAATTCATAAATTAACATTTTATATATGCAGTTATAACCAAAAATCGGCGTACAGGCCTTACCCAGAGACAAAATGGAGTACAATCCACCGTAGCACGCGGAACTGAGTGCTTAGGGTGACTATCCTGACGGAGGAGGAAAGCTCTGAAAAGCTACCTTTCTAGATGTGGATCGGCATGGTCCCAAGGTTGTATCGAGGTGATGCGGCTGGACCACCTGGAGTAAGTACCCCTTCAGACTCTATGGTGTTGACGATAGAAACTCATGAGAAGCCACATACATAGGGTTGCATCCACCATGAAACATCCTTTCAATTGTCGAAAATTATTCCTTTACCCGGAAAAAACCCTCATCCCCATTGGAGGGTCACCAAAATGAAAAAACGACCATTGTGACTTTTGTCACAATCACAAACTATAACTAACTTCAATCTATAAAACGAGGGTTATAACTAACGGCCCTCTCTTGCCAAGACTCTTTGGCCAAGATTGTCCCTCACGACCACCTTGTCCTTCCTTAAATTCACCCCAAAAACCTCCCACGACATCAATTTCTTGCCCCTCACAATTGGAACTCCATGTGTCACATTGGACCAATCAAAGCATTCGACGTCAGCCCGAATGTGCGCCGTTCAAAACTCGGCCTCTACATAATTATATTTTGGTTGTTCCCAAAAGTAAACACGATGTTTTGAAATGGCAATCATATTAGGAAATAAGAAGAAAAGAAACGGAAGATTCTCTGGACGTGCAGACACTGTAGCCTTAGAAAAACAAAGTATTCACTTCGTTAATTAGAATTTGTAATCAATTATTAATTAGTATTTTATTTTAGTTTACAATTAATCAAAATATACTATATACAATTAAAATGGGAGAAACGTGCTACAAGAATAAGAATTTTTTTTATCAGGGCCAGCCGTTACGTAGTTCTTAAAGTACACGCAATGATATAGGTAATATTCTTAGGAAATGCTAAATTAAACAATGAATACAATACTGTAAATTGATCTTTTAGGGTGAATCAACTCAAGTGCAGAAATAAAATTAAGACATTCTGGACTCGCACAACATAGTGGGGTTGAACTATATAGAATAAAAAAAGGATGCCAAATTGCATAACCTACATCCTTGTAAAACATAAATGCTTGTTATTTGTGTAAGAAATTAATAATTTAATAAAATAAGATTTTATGAGATATTTAGTGTTTGCCTTAAAGTAATGTCAAAATTTTCTACAAAATCATCTTCACCATCTTGTCAGGAAAACCAAATGCACTAAAAAGTAATTTCAAAAACAATGTAGCATTTCAAATGCTACAATATATATATATATATATATATATATATATATATATATATATATATATATATATATATATATATATATATATTCCGAAGAACCCGAGATCCTTTTTTAACAATTTATGTGCAAGCGGTCCGTTTTGAAAGGCGAGATCCGATTTCGGACCTCACCTTTTTTTGCGTGTATCTCGTGTCCGTGACTCATATCTAGCAATAATAAATGGATTTTGAATTTTTTTGTTGGATGTCATCTTTAAGCTCTTTATAAATTTTTATACGATTTGGGTTCAATAACACCATTCCAGAGGGCGCCTAGGTAGATTAATTCGGCTCGTTGAATCAATATAAGCTGAGATCCGATCACCGCGGCAACGCTGGGAAACATCTTTTATAGTATTGACCATGCGCTGCCTGCCAGAAACTTGAGACGCTTTGTTTACTTGCGAACTATCAGCTTAAACTTAATATAAGGTAGGTATAATTTAACATTTTTTATGTTAATACGATAATTTTTTTTATAAACAACTCGAAAAAAAGCACTTTTGTTGTGATATAAGCAAAACATCAGAATTTTCTTCTAGGAATTGTAGAAAAATAATTGAGTTTAAGATTTTTCCGAAATGTAAATATGTTTTTACTAAAAGGGTTATTTTCGAATTAATTTTTTTTTTAATAATAATGTTCTACGAAATAGGAATTTTCATGCCTTGATGGCATGGACGTGATAAATAAGCCTTGAGTATACGTTTTATTAAAATCCAAGGCATGTTTTAGCCTCTTTTTTTTCAATAACTTTTTCGTTCAAAAAAATTTAAATTTTGGAATTTTCGGACAGTAGGTATCCCATTAAAAGTCATGATTTAGCTTTAGGCACTAACTTTGATAAAGAATATCATTTCAGGTAAATTATCTTTATTACCTTACTTACTTTTACCTTGTACTTGTTTCAGGATGCATCTAGATCACGAAGCATTTCTCATTATTGTTTCAATGACAATGTCCTTACATGGGATACAATCCGTAGATCACATGCCATATACAGAAAATGTAGACGCCCCTGCAATTGCGTTAGCAAGACGATTACTGGAACAGTCTACACCTCCAGGCTACCAGTTACAACATTATTATCCTGTAACCCAAACGGGTAGGAATCCTCATCGTTGAATCAGCCGATTTCGACGACTAGACAACCTATACAGGCAGGATCGTGATTTTTTAACAGAAGTTCGTGCAGCGTTTCGACAAGAATGTCCTTTAAGATGTGAAATATCACAAGTACTAGTGTCGCAGAGCCCCCACCAGGATTTTATTGAGGTACAGTTTTTGGTGAACTGTAGATGTACAAAAACACCTCGACGTCGCATGGATAACAGACAATGGAATTCTACGAGATGCATAACTTCTTCTAGTTGGGTATTCAAGAGGGAAAAAGCATTTTGCACGGGTATCCCCAATCACCACTAGTAAAAATGCTTTGTAAGAATAGCACAAATGTACTAAAATTTTCAACTTTCGACAAAAAGGTATTAGAAAATCAAGATTCTTGGGTTTAAACCAGTCATATTGGAATAACTTTTTGATATTTTGCCTTTGATTTTCAGAGATGTTTAATCCATGAGATTTTAATTTTCTAACCGTTGACCCGGTTTCAATTAAAAAAAAATTGCGCGATTTTTGAAGTATTCAAGCAGCGAATTCGTATATAGATTAGATAAGCTGGCCGCTTTTTGGTCTCGCGTTGTAAACATATTTTCTGGACATCCTATATAAAGTCGCTTAAACCGAGGTAACGTTGTACAGTCGGGAGTTCAATTATAAGGCTTTAAAAAAGTTACAATTTGTATTTATAGGAAAATAGTTAAAACTATTAATAATTTAAGCAGCGGCGGACTATCGCTGAGGCCGTTGTTTAGAACGAAAAAAATATTTAACCATACATAATTTAAAAAGTAAAAACGTAGTCTGGTCAATGACGTATTTCGGCAGAGATACATATACATACACAGATACGTACATACTGTTTACATTATTAATAATTTTGTTTGCGATTTGACTAACTATTTTGGTAATATTCTTTTAGATTTAGTTTATCACATAAACAAAAAATAAAATACTGAACATTTGTTGAATGGAAGTACTTATTTTTATATTTTATAATAAAGTTATATTGTTATTAGTTAGGTACCAATAAAAACTTTTAAACTTAATTTGCATTTTTATTTTGTATACCTTACGTAATACCAACCTGTGAAAGGTATGAAAAGGAAAATTATAAAAAAAGACAGTAAAACGCATTATGACTTTTTGTGGCTTGATTCAAAATTTTTTTACACTTAGAATAGCAACCCAATGTTGTTGAAAAATACAAATCTTATTAGGAATATAACGGATGTGGGGTTAAAACGTACAAGTGTTAGAGCGCAGTTTCGGCGGACGTAAAGAGGGGTTAGCTGGAAGGGGAGGGATTTTGCATTTAGTTTTGAGATGTAAAGAAATTTAAAAATCTCAAAAAGAATATATTTTATCGATTACCTAAACACAAAATTCCCCCTCTCCAGTAACTCCTTCCCCACGTCAGCCCAGATTGCGCACTAACACATATTATATATTATTATCTATCATGTAATGAAGATTAGTATTTCATCAACATTCTAGAGCTAAAATGCGTAAGTTAGGCAGATCAAACCGACATGTGTTAGAGGACGATTTTACATACATAACATATTTTACATTAAAATGTTGATAATTAGCCCAATAGGTACCTACTTTTTTTTATAATTTGGTGTGGGTCTCATCATCAAACAAAATATGAAACTAAACTAATTTACTACATTTTACTTTTAATATTCAGTACCTATTTTATATTTTGCCACATCGACTTTTTCTATATCATCACTTTAATCTTCTTCTAGGCCAACTAATTGTATATCTAAATTCTAAATCATCGGGCGTTTTCCCCTGTTCTTCTTTACTTATACCTTTTTCTATAGTTTTTCCGACTTTCTGTTTAGGTTTTCTTACTTGATCTTGGCCTGTTCTCCTAAACAAAAATGATCCCGGCAGCCGAACCGAGCCGATTGTCGTCGTCTCGCCTCGCCTCGTTCAACATATTTTTCTTATTTTAATGTTTAAAAAAATATAACATATAACAAACTTAACGAAATTTAAAGAAACCTGCACTTAAACGACTTTTCCGACATATTATGAGTACAGATTTGTTAAAATTTCTTTAGATTTGTATATGTTCGGCAAATTTTAGCGTTCACCAGGTAACGATTGGTTATGCTTTGTGGTTACGATTTCCCTACTTCAACCAATGCAGTCTGACAAAAAATGCGATAGAAAATTTTGTAACCATTTATGTTACCTGGTTAACGCCAAAACTTGCGCAATTTTTTTATACCTATATGTATATCGCTAGGACTCGTCAGGCGGTGGGAACTCATTGTAAGTTGCTCGGTCGGCTGCCAGGATCATTTGTTTAGGGGGTATTATGCTCTATATTCGAAACTCATATGTTCGAAAAGCCTTTTCCTTGCAGGTTTGTGAAAATTTCTTAGATTAGTTATATGTTATCCTCATGGCCGCCCGCAGGGAGGGGCCAGGGGGGGCCGTGCCCCCCCCCCCTGAGATTGTGAGATTGTCATACTTCGTACTTTTTGTTGGACGAATTGCCAAATATCTATTATTTTTGTAATAAATAATGTTTCTTTTGATGATAAATGTTGTATATTTTTCTGATGTTTGAACATCTTTACAAACCCACTCACCAAAATATCAATTAGTATTAGGAATATTATTTAAACACAGTCCTAACTCAGTGCAAATTACTATAAATTTTCTGCAGCCTGCATGTTTATTTAATGAAGAAGTTTTTAACATGTTTTTTTTTGTAGTGTTCCTCGGTGTCCGTCCGTCCGTCCGTCTGTCACAAGCAGTTTTCTCCTTAATTATTGGACGTACAAATTTGATATTTAGCACAGAAATATAGCGTGGTGGCCCAATTATAGATGTGAAATATAAAAAGTTGAATTTTGATTCCGTGGGTTAATTTTAGGGGGTAAATTGGGAAATGGAAAAAAATTAAAGCTTACTGAAGGACGAATTTAACAATATGATGTATTTTTTATAATTTTTTTAAACAATTTTCGGGAAAAACGCCTAAAAATTGCTGTCCCCCACCCTCATCGCCAAAAGAAACGCTCAGAAAAATCTGAAAAAAAATCATGAACATTGAGAATTAGGTGTGGATTGAGCCAAAATTATCCAGATTGAAAAATTCCAGCGCAATCAATTGATATAAACAATTTAATTGTTTATTTCTTATAACTGCTGAACCTGTGGCTTTAGAGAAAAAGTTTTTCGACAAAAAACATTTCTCATGACGTAAGGAACAACTTTTGTTCTTACACGTTTTTCAAAATTTTTAATTTGGCTCAGTCGAAACGCTCCCTACTCAGCTCCGCGCATACGCGATGTGATACGGCGTTGATGCTGTCGTCGGCGGGCATCGCGGGAGATGGGCGGAGATTTGGCGGCCAAGGTTTGCTCAGGTTAAGTGGGGGGGGGGCTAATGTCACAAAACACTAATTGTGCAAGTATAGCTTGCACTTGACCGAATTTTTCTGATTCTAATTATTAGTGTATTTGTATAAATCACTACAAATAAAACCTTTAAAATATTTTTTTCATTTCGCCACCTCTAAGAAAAAAGTCTGCGGGCGCCAATGGTTATCCTTATATTATACAAGCAAGCGAGTCTTCGAAACATTTGACCATTCAAAGAAACGATTTTGAATTATTTTACCATGGAACAAATGCTTTTCCAAGATATGAATTTCGGACTTTCGATACAGAATTATTTAAGTGGGATATGTAGGTATTTACCGGGTGTACAACTAAGAAAGGCTGGCTGTATCTCGGAAACCGTTTGACATGGAGGTTTGAAATAAAAATTATAGTAAAAGTTGCCCAGAGAAATTGCTGGAAATTATTTTTTAGTTTCTAATGCAAAACAAATAACTATTGGTTTAATTAGTTAACCTGTTAGTAACAAAAAATCATACATAGGATGTACAGTTATTTAGAGTTGGGGAATAGTTCTGAAAATTCACCTAAACCCATACAAAATCATGTGTTTTGACTCAGCGCAAGATAACTAAAGAAATTCGATAATAATATTGAACTGGGAAGTCATAATTTAGGATTAATTACTCTTTTTGTCGGCCTTTCAAATTTTAACTAAGCTATATTTGTTATATTGTTTATGAAGGCTCCAAAACAAACATGGTATCAGGAGTACTGTGACGTTCAATATACAATATACCTACATACATAAATAAATACAATAAATAATAAATCATTTAATTTTTTTTAAGAATCGCTCAAACCCGTCAATTTTTAATTTTTGTATACAAAAATTATGTATACAGGGTGTCCCAAAAACAGCTGAGTTGGTGTCAAATTTGTTTATTTTTTAGATAGAAATACAAATTTTTTTACATTTTCGGATTCTTTGTGTAATTTTAAGATTTTAATGAAAATTTTCATTTTCTAACTTTAACTGACTGTAAAAACCAAACGGTTTAACTCAGAGCAAAACGGCTTGCACAATCCTATCTTAGTTTTCTATGAACTTTTATTTCCCATCATCTTTTTAGTCGGAAATGTGTTAGGAAAGAATTGCTCCAAATCTAAGTCAGACGCCTATTGTCATAAATTAAAGGCATAGTGGTGACCTGTCAGCCAAGTGTGGGACGAATGTTTACTTTTTGGGGACGTAGATGTTCAAGTGGGAATGAAGGTTTAGTTCTGTAGGAACGTTCTTTTATTTAACATAATTATTCTTTGAATATAGTTACTTTTATTTTAAAAGTATTGACTTTTATTGGTTATACCTGACAAATGATCGGAAATTATTGAATATAGAACAAATCATCATTTTCGGCTAAAACTAAGATATGTTTGTGCATACGATTTTGTTTTATAAAAACAATTGAATTTGGCTATGTATAGGAAATGTAACATAAAAAGTTCTCTAATATGAACTATCTGTTTATAAAACACAAAGCTGATACCTGAACAGCTGTTTTGGGACACCTTGTATACATACATATTCTTTGTGGAAACAATGTCCACCAAAAATTAAAAATTGAGGGTTTCGAACAATTCTCGAAAAAAATGTATCATCGACAACGCAATAAACATGGTATTCAATGCGTAACTCATCCAATGAAATATCCCGGCACTTAAAGTAGAAGGTTCCTAAAATCTTATTCATGTATACTTCAAGCCGAAATCGGTCCAGGAACCTTTCAATTTTGCAAGAAAAGTTGGCATTTCTGCGAAATTTTGACAGATCATCTTAATACTTTCGAATAAATAAACTGCAATTCTTTATTTTCATGGCAATCTTCGAAAATTCAAAAATTTTCAAATTTTAGATGTCCCCGTTGCAAATAAACATATTTATTTATAACTTTACCGAAAAAATAAGCGATTTAAATTAGTGGGAGGTATTCCTAGATAATTAACGGATAAAATAAACCCAAAAAGAATCACTAAATAGGGTAAATAGTGTGGAATAATGTCGGTTAAAAATAGGATTTGTCAGAGAAAATCAAGAAAATTCTAATTTTACCCCTCAAATACGATCCTGAATGACCCATTGGGTATTCATTTTAAAGTGTGAGTATCCCTTTATAAGACAGTGGTGAAAAATTGGGAAAAAAATAGATAGGAAAAAATACAGAGTGATTCAAATGTTCCGATGTCGAGGGCAAAAAAAGTAAAAAAAATCGAAATTTAATCAGCGATTGCTCCCGTCATATAGAGAATGAAGAAACTAAAAAATATGGATATCATATACTTGGATGAGCTCTTTCGGATGACGTATACGAGATTTTAATTTGAACCATTTTGACCACACAAAAAATTAAAGACCGTGAAATACTTGGGTCAAAAATCTAAATTTCCAGTTTTTTCAAAATATTTCCATTTTCCAGTAATTTTAGGTTTAGGTAAATGTATTGCAAAAAAGTATTTGAGGTTTTAAAGTTTCACCTATGAGTCCGTTTTTCGATCTGACGTTTTGTTTTCGAGTTATTAGCTATCAAAGAGAGGTCTGGAAATGGCATTTTTCGACCTAAAAAAATCAAAAGAATTACTTGCCATTTTCTAACCTCACCAGTTTCAGGGGAGTTCTGAAGCTCCGGGTCCCCTACAATCTCCGAAATTTTAGATCGATGTAATTCACATTTACGACCTGTACCCTATTTCAACGGAAATGGCGGAAATTTCGACTTTGACGTTTAATAGCTCCGAAACGAAACATCCTGTATAACATAATTTTTTGCCGAAGCTAGTTGAACTAATCCTCTATCAACCCAAAAATTCGATTTCTCTCCCTCTGATTGTTTCCGAGAAAATCAAACCTGTTCGACTTTAAGTTCAGATTTATGTTATATATATATATATATATATATATATATATATATATATATATATATATATATATATATATATATATATATATATATATATATATAGTTGCTCACACAATTGACCGTACATAATAATCCAAAATATATTAATTGAAATAATACCAGCTCTATGATATGATTCTTTCTATATTTTAACAAATAAATGACAGCAAATAAAAGAATAACTACGGAACTATAAGACACATAACAAAAGTTAAACAAAAACAGTTTGTTTTTGAAGAAAAAAATTAAAATTAATGGAACTGTCAACATATCAACTGTAAAGATATACACCAAATTAACCGTACAAGACGAAAATGTAGTGTGCTTGTGTGCACATCAGACCAAACGAGCTTCCAAATTCCCCCACTCTTCACCCCACTCCTCTCCCCCATTCCTCTCCCCACTCCTCTCCCCTCTCCTCTCCCTACCAAATCCTACTCAATATTTACAGTATTTAACACAATTCAGATCATGTCTGTAGCAGTCCCTATTGATTATTCATGGGACGCAGAACATTGCGAAAGCTATAATCCACAAGAGTACATAGAAAACAATTTGATGATAATAATAAATCCACCTCCCAATCTATCTAAGAGTGCTAAAAAAAAGTTTCGAACTGAACCGATAAAGAAAGTTCAAGAATTGGAAACAGAAAAGGAAAAGACTGAAAAGAAAGAAAAACTATGTCTTGCCCAACAGCAATGTAATGTTTAGTCATGTAAGCGGAAAGAAAACCTTGCACGATTTTACTACAGATGAACTAGAAATGTTACCTTTGGAATAACTAATTAATTATGCAAATCCTTTGGAGCTCTTGGATGTATGGGGAAAATTACCATGGTCTTATAAATCAAGTTTTAATCTTCAAATTAAATTGTCATGTTTTTTTCATTATAATCGTTCTGACTAGAGCACACACTTTGATGAGCCCCCTGTATTTCAGAAATCATGTTTCGTGTGCAATAGAAACATAAAGTAGACTAATGTAGATAAACATTTTTTTTTTTCAAAAATAAACCTGTATTTTAATAAATGATTTTTTTATAAATGTCAAACAAATAATTAGAAGTATTATTCATTAATCCACCTATCACCAATCACCCTACCAAATCCCCCACTCTTCACCCCGCCACTTCCTCCTCTCCAAACCCCACCGCTACGTCCAATCCATATTTAAAGCTATAACAAACCATTTTGCGGTTAGTTATGTATCCTAAGTGATTCATTATTACTACATATAACTTTAGTGTTTTATCAAGGTGTCGTTGTTCAGTTTGTAAAAAACTAATAGTAAATAAATCAAGTGCTTGTATTCAATATTGTACAAATTGTTGTCAACTGAGACCAGTTAAAATATCCCAAGAAGGTGTTGATTTTTATAAAAGAAGAAAATGCTAAACACGAAGTAAAAATAAAAGTGTTGGAACTCCAAATCATCTTATTAAAGTAAAATACAGACTTTTTCAGAAAAATTATGGTAGTGAAATACTAACATTGTATGATGAAGCTATTATTTTATGTCATAATCTACTAAAGGAATCTATAACAGTTAAACATTTTAATGATCATTTGATGATAATAAATTTGGGATTAGATTCACATGAATCATATAATGTAATGAGAAGATTGATTGCTGAAAAATAAAATCCATTACAACGTTAAATTCATACAGTTCGTCTTCTCAGTTCATTTGTGATTTTAGAGAAGCACTATGAAGAAGGTAAAATTTAACGAAAATATGAATAAAATCCATATATTGTTTGCATGGAAGTTTGCTTACAAAAAATCACGTGTGAGTGATTATGAGCAGTATGTGTTGGATCGCTACCGCTTTCAAAATAGACTTCAGTATGCTGAGAACCTCCTAAAGGATGTTTTGGATGAAAATTTTAGGAAGAAAATATACAATGAAAGTTTTAAATAATTTTTGTTTTATTAGTAGTTAAGCTACCGCGATACTACAATTAATTCAAGCTCATATCCTCCCACCTCGCCCATGTGGGCTTGACTTGCAGTACTGAGTGGGGAATATCTATCTATAAATTTATACGCACACGGTTTCTAAAACATTATTTGCTAGAAATAATACATAAATATGATTCAAAAACGAAAGCTGGTTGGTTGCAGAAAATAGGTGAAAAAAGACGACAGAAGCAGATGCCCTGTTTGTTTATATTCCATGAGAAGAGAAGAAATTTGCACACCCAATTCGTGCGCACACAAATTCTGTATAAAGTGCTTAACAGAGTGGTCGAAAACAAACTCACATTGTCCTCTTTGCAGAAGATTCTATTTCTCAATTGTTTTAAAAGAGCCTAAGGAAAAGATTCTTGTGAAGAAAAATGACAGTGATGATCAAGCTCTAGTGATATTGTTGTTCATAAGTGACATGAATTTAATATAGATATATCAGAAGTAAATAAAACCATGTTGTTAAATATAAAGTTTTTTTATTTTATTATATTACATCTTTTTTTAATATCCAAGAATTGTGTGATTTGTCCATTCCCAACCATTTAACATAAACTTTATTTATCTTTCTTCTTAGCACCTTTTCCACGAGATACACGTTTGAATGTTTGACTTTCTGCAACTCCGGTTCATAAAAACTACCTAAAATTATTTCATTTTTGTCATCTGTCAGCAGATATGTTCTTGGGTTGGTTAATTTAATTTCTTTAATTTGAAAATTTTCATTTGACCAGTTTGGTATATATCCCTTTTGGAAAGCCTCCCTGTATTTACTAACCCTAACATAATCCCCTTGTTTAAATTTTGATTTTCTGGGGTCAATTGTTTTTATATTATTATAAGTTGATTTTAGAACATCTTTTTCATTTTCTTCATTTATATCTATATGTTTTAATCCTGTTGTTCTATGTTTAGTCGTATTATAATAATTTTTAATGTTCTGTTGACCCTTTCAACAATCCCCGCTTTGATAGTGGAATATGTACTGTAGTGATTAATGTTATATTTTCCATTAATTTATTAAAGTTTTTGTTGAAAAATTCTCTTCCTTGATCTGTATGTATGTTAGTTGGAGGCGTTTTCGCAAGCTTTAAAATTTTTTCCATAGCTAAAGTTACTTCCTCAGCAGTTTTTATTTAACAGGTTGAACCCAAACATATTTGGAAAATGTGTTTATAACAACTAAAATATATATATACAGTGACCGGCAAAAAGTTCGCAACATATGGGAAAAATTTTTATTAGGTGAGTATTGGAAAAACTTTTCCGGGGGATCGGTTCTGCATGTCCGATAACCTAAAAATCGATTTTGACATACGTCACGTGACCACTGGTATAGCGTCAAATTAAAAAAAAAATTGTTAATTTACAAAAAGTGAGGTTAGTTGACGAGATATCAAAAAAAGTTATTTGAAAAAATTGCTTAGAATTAAATTCTAGGTCCTTGTGCAGAATTTTAAGATTTTATTTAAAAAAATTGGAAAACTCAATTTTTTTTAAATATTTTTTTATCGATTTACAAATTTCCAGTTTTTTTCGTTTAGATAGCTTGGCTAATGTAAAGCCCATGTATCTGGATGAAAATAAACGAATGTAGTAGTTTTTTCTACAATTGACAGGACAAAATTAAAAAAAACAGGGTTTCGCCGGACGCTAGCTGTTGCAATGATTTGTATCTAGCAGCAGTGTCAAAATTTTAGAGACATTTCAATGAGATTACATTGAGAAAACCTTAATCGTCTTAAATATATCTGAAGTTCGACTTTTTGTAAAGTTAAGGGGAGTAAAATAGATAATAAACAAAAAATTACCTGTTTATTTAATCGAAATTTCATAAACGAAAACCAATGTAAGAAAAACTTAAAAGTAGTCAAATTCTGTACTAACAACATAAAAAATCAGTTTTTCCTTGGGTGCACAAAATTTAAAACTCAGTATGACCACCATTTCTCTCCATACATACTATTGTTCTCGAGCGCAACTCTCGATTAACATTTCGGAGCATTTTACGATTTATTTGCAATACACAATTTCTAATGACATTCTCTAAATTTTGTATATTCCTAAAGGGTCGATGTTTGTACACAGAGTTCTTTAGGTATCCCCACATAAAGAAATCTAACGGAGTCAGATCTGGTGATCTCGCAGGCCACGGATTTTCAGAAAACCGTCCTATCCACTGGTTTCCAAATTCTTGATCCAGCCATCTCTTCACCTCATTTGTGGAATGAATGCTAGCTCCGTCTTGTTGAAAGTATAAATTTCTTCTTTCGGCTAATAACAAATTGTCTAAAAAGTCAGATATCTCAGTTTGTAGAAATTCTAAATATCGTTCTGAATTTAAATTGTCTCTAAAGAAAAAAGGTCCCACTATTCTGAGGTTGAAAATTCCGCACCACACATTAACCTTAAAACTATATTGGTCTTTACTCTGAATTACAAAGTCTGGGTTTTCGGTGGCCCACCATCTACAGTTTTGTGAACTGACGGTTCCGTTAGAGGTAAATGTAGCTTCATCCGAGAAAAGAACGTTCTTTGGGAAATTAAAATCTTCCTCAATCATACCCTGGAACCAGGCACAAAAATCGAAGCGGGCGTCATAATCCCTATCTTTTAATACTTGTACAAATTTAGGTTTGTACGGATGAAATTTGTTTCTTTTTAATATCCTCCGCACAGATCTTTCGTGAATGTTAGTGATCTCCGATATTTGACTAACTGCTAATTGGGGTGTTTCTGTGATCGACAAACACACATCCAGAGAACCTTCGTCACCTGTTACCGGTTTTTCATGGGAAACTTTATACTGATTTTCTACCGATCCCGTTTCTTTAAATTTATTGACTAGACGAGATACTGTGGAATAATGGAGGGATTTATCGGGGTGCCTCTCATTAAAAATTGCTGCTGTTTCTCTATGGCTTTTGTAATTATCTCCAGAAATTAAAATAATTTCTATCTTTTCCTGAAGAAGTAGTGTGGGTGCCATTTTAAGGAATAAAATATTAATAAACTTATGTAAAATATCAAACTTAGTAAGATGCGAGACATAAACCAATGACATAGGTTGAAATCAAACAAATTATAATTTGTTTGACATTTTTCTGTTGTTTTTAACCTACTAGATTATTTGGTTGTTTTAATTTCAGAGCCTGCTTTGGTAGTTTTAAGTACAACTAAATAGACCTGGTTGTTAAATTTATGTGCGAAAAATCTTAATAAAATCTTGATACAGTCATTTCATTAGATTCAAACCATTGCAACAGCGAGCGTCCGGCGAACACCTATTTTTTCGATTTTGTCCTGTCAATTGTAGAATTGTAGATCTGACTCCGTTAGATTTTTTTATGTGGGGATACCTAAAGAACCCTGTGTACAAACATCGACCTTTAGGAATATACAAAATTTAGAGAATGTCATTATAAATTGTGTATTGCAAATAAATCGTAAAATGCTCCGAAATGTTAATCGAGAGTTGCGCTCGAGAACAACAGTATGTATGGAGAGAAATGGTGGTCATACTGAGTTTTAAATTTTGTGCACCCAAGGAAAAACAATGATTTTTTATGTTGTTAGTACAGAATTTGACTACTTTTAAGTTTTTCTTACATTGGTTTTCGTTTATAAAATTTCGATTAAATAAACAGGTAATTTTTTGTTTATTATCTATTTTAATCCCCTTAACTTTACAAAAAGTCGAACTTCAGATATATTTAAGACGATTAAGGTTTTCTCAATGTAATCTCATTGAAATGTCTCTAAAATTTTGACACTGCTGCTAGATACAAATCATTGCAACAGCTAGCGTCCGGCGAAACCCTGTTTTTTTTAATTTTGTCCTGTCAATTGTAGAAAAAACTACTACATTCGTTTATTTTCATCCAGATACATGGGCTTTACATTAGCCAAGCTATCTAAACGAAAAAAACTGGAAATTTGTAAATCGATAAAAAAATATTTAAAAAAAATTGAGTTTTCCAATTTTTTTAAATAAAATCTTAAAATTTTGCACAAGGACCTAGAATTTAATTCTAAGCAATTTTTTCAAATAACTTTTTTTGATATCTCGTCAACTAACCTCACTTTTTGTAAATTAACAAATTTTTTTTTAATTTGACGCTATACCAGTGGTCACGTTACGTATGTCAAAATCGATTTTTAGGTTATCGGACATGCAGAACCGATCCCCTGGGAAAGTTTTTCCGATACTCTCCTAATAAAAATTTTTCCCATATGTTGCGAACTTTTTGCCGGTCACTGTATATATATATATATATATATATATATATATATATATATATATATATATATATATATATATATATATATATATATATATATACATATATATATATATATATATATATATATATATATATATATATATATATATATATATATATATATGTATATATATATACTGGGAAGGGTAGTCTTGACCGACAGTTGAATAGAACGACTGTTGATTTTTGATTTTCTTGGGGTAGCGGTCTCGGGACGAAGTAAAACTCTTTTTTCACAAACGCCAAGCTTTCGGAAATTTATTTTTTCCTTTTTCAAGGCTACAATAATGGAAATTATTACATGATAGCTTATATATATATATATATATATATATATATATATATATATATATATATATATATATATTTTATTTATTTTTTTATTTATTCTTGGGATATGTTAGTCCTGGATAAAAATTAAAAATTGTACGCTGGTCTTTACATACTGTTTATTAGTTAAATTTTGTCGTTTCGGTCCTTTTCTTTAGACCTTCTTCAGAAATATTTATATGTTGCTTGAAGGAAAATCACTGGCAAGTGTCTCCAAACATTCCATAAATTGCCTCATGCATTGGTTTAATTTAAAAAAACAAAGAATTTTAAAAGTAAAACACACACATTTTTTTAAAATATTGCGACCTGGACAACACATAAGTTAAAACTGGCTGGAAGCTTTAACTTATGTGTTGTCCAGGTCGCAATATTTTAAAAAAATGTGTGTGTTTTACTTTTAAAATTCTTTGTTTTTTTAAATTAAACCAATGCATGAGGCAATTTATGGAATGTTTGGAGACACTTGCCAGTGATTTTCCTTCAAGCAACATATAAATATTTCTGAAGAAGGTCTAAAGAAAAGGACCGAAACGTCAAAATTTAACTAATAAACAGTATATAAAGACCAGCGTACAATTTTTAATTTTTATCCAGGACTAACAAATCCCAAGAATAAATAAAATACATTGAAAGTCCAAGAAAACAAAAACAAACCTCAACATATATGTATATATATATATATATATATATATATATATATATATATATATATATATATATATATATATATATATATATATATATATATATATATATATATATATATATATATATATATATATATCCTTTATTTAGTTTTGCATAAGGTATCATTTCCACCAAATCTGCTTGTCATAAATCGTTTAAATTTTTAATAATAACCCGTCGTCGTCTAAAATTTTTTCTAGCAGGTTTATGTAACTCGTTGACTAGATTTTCCTTGATGTTAGGTTGTGCAGACATGATAATTAAATGTTTAGTTTGTTACTTCTACAGGACATTTTATTAACAATTCGTCATAAAAATCTTCTAAATGACTACCTTCAGGACCATGAAAAGAAAGAACATCCCGAACCGAATACCTACAGGGTCGGTGATCTTTTTCCCATTAATTTTTAAGAAAACATATTTTTTCGGGTATTCTCCAGAAATTATAGTAGCAGATTCCATAGGAAAAACATATTTAATTCGTTTGTCTTGTAATAAATGGTAAACTCCATCGGACAGAGAGTAAATTCCCATGAAGGGCAACACCAAATTATAACAAAGTTTAACTGCACTAAGATCAACAAGTTTTATAATGTTATGTTCTTCAGATGAAAATTTATTATCCTTGCCAAAGATGTGGGAACCAAACTTGTCAATAGACATGGTTGTTGCCAGCGGTAGAATAAGGAATAAACATGTGAGAATTAGTATTTATTTAATTATTTTTGCTTCTTAGTTCTTCTAAAATCGATATTATTTCATTTTGATGACCAGTATGTCCAGCCATTTGTGATGCTGTCAATAATTTTAATATATCAATTATCTCATTTATATCGTCATCATATACATTATCTAATTTCTTTTTTGATAAATTTAACATTGCGACGCACTTTGTTCAATAAAAAGTGTTTGATTAAAAACCGTCAAAGATACTATGATGAGTATCATTGACCAAGTACTTACCGCTTAACTTGAAAACATTAAAATAACTCTTAAAGGTACTCTAGAGAAAAACAGGAACAACAGGGTGTTCTGAGGGAAGCAAGTTGTGGTAGGGCGCGTGCAAATTAGCCCTCAGCTGAGCCGGAAAGGTTCGATTGGACTCCACCAGTTTTTTTACACCGACACAAACTGGAAGTCGCCTAGATGGTTTAGGAACTTGCTTCTCACACAACAAACCTGCTATTCATAATTAAAAAAAAAAAATAAAACATAGGGCGCAGTGAGCTGAACAGAAACAACTTAATACATTTAACGATGTACATATATTTACACAATAATAAAAAAAAAAGATTACAAAAGGGTTACAAATGTGGTTGGGCGATTTGCCCCCGCAAATTAATTGAATGAAATTTACTCAGAATAAAAAACTTCATGAGGAAGTCGGTCCTCATACACAAAAAAATAAGCTGGCTCCTTAGCCCCTACTGGAGACAATAGGGAGGCTTCTTTGCACCCAGCAAAAAGAGGTAGGCATGCTTTGTAGCCCCCACGGAAGAGAAGTAGGGAGGTTCGTGGCCCCTACCAAAGACCCTAGGAACAAAACAATTCCCAGTAGTTTCAGTAGTTCAAATGCAATCAATAAAAAAATATATATATTTGAATATTGGTTTCTTGACCGTTTTTGATTAAATAGTTTTATTGTACTTCTTGGGCTTTCGGTCAGTTTAAATTAAAGTCTTGAAATGGTTTCGACGTTTCGGTTTATTTCATCTCTAAACCATCATCAGAATCCTAATAACAAAGGTGTAATAGTAATATATTTTTCTATGTAAGATTTATATAAACAAGAGATAGTAGAATAGGACATACCTTTTAAATTGATTTCACTTAAACACTACATTTTAACAAAATGACTTAGTGCAACAGGGTTTTAAACTAGACTGATTTGTGGATGTTTACAGTAAAGAGCTTTGGTTTTATTATTCCAGATGTTTAAGGGTAGGGACACAAAAATTTTGCTTTTATTTTCGTTTTACTTTTTTATGATAAGGTTGTTGTAAATGGTACTTAAATTATCCGTATCTGTTCTATAGTTTAGGGTGTTATGGGTTTTTTTAATATGTATCATTTCCTTTATGTTTCGTTTTTTGTAGTTTGATTCATAATCTAAGATTTCTACGTTATTAAAATTAAAGTTGTGTAAATATTCTAGTGAATGATTTGATAGAGCTGTTGAACTGTGACTAACATTTCTAATACTGTTTTGATGTTCCTTAATTCTGTTTTTAAGATATTGCTTTGTTTGCCCAATATAGGTTTTTGGGCAATCAAGGCAATTTATTTTGTAAATGAGTTGAGACTGGTTTGTTTTTGGAATATTTGGTTTTAGATTTGTGAATAGTTTTCTTGAATTATTAATTGGTTTTTCTGCTATTTTGATTTTATGTGGGTGAAGTACTTTTTTAATTTTCTTCATTTCAATACATGGCTTAAAAATAAATACATTGATAAAAAAACAAAAAATAAACTTATTTGTCACAATGGTCAACCACGATATATTTACGGACTACCCAAATTACACAAAACTAATACACCCTTACGACCAATAGTCAGTACTACCGGATCTGCTTCCTACAACCTGTCACATTTTCTATCCAATATATTGACCAATATTCTTGGAAATAATGAATATCATATTAAAGATTCCTGGAATTTTCACCAATTCATTAAAGATAAAAAAATTCCAAAAGATTATTTTCTAGTTTCGTTCGATGTCACATCACTCTACACTAATATTCCAGTTGAATTAGCTCTAAAAGTTATCGCAGAAAAATGGAATAACATAAAAAATTTTACAACAATACCAAAAACAGAATTTATAGAAGCCACAAAAATATGTCTAACCTCTACATTTTTTCAGTACCAAGACCAATTCTTCTCGCAAATTTATGGCGTCGCAATGGGTTCACCCATCTCAGCTACTATAGCAAACTTAGTAATGGAGCATCTAGAGGTAAACGTCATAGAATCGCTTGATTATAAACCTCATTTCTTCAAAAGATTTGTTGACGACTGCATTCTATGTATTCCAAAAAATAAACTTAACTATACATTAAACAAGTTTAATTCATTCCATCCAAAAATTCAATTTACACACGAAACAGAAAATAACAAATCAATAAACTTTTTAGACATAACGTTAAACTATAACGAAGAAGGTGACATAGAAACAAGCTGGTATACCAAACCAATGTGGTCAGGACGATATATCAATTATAACTCCAACATTCCAGAAAAATACAAGAAAAGTGTTGTAAATTCACTAGTTGACAGAGCTATTAAACTATCTGATAATAAACACAGACCAAAAAACTTAAAAAAAGTACGAAAAATCTTACAAAACAATAACTACCCTAAAAAGTTCTATGAACCAATCATAAAAGCAAAAATTAACAAAATATACAACCCACAGAAAAATAACCCCAAAAATATGAATGAAAACCATTACGTATCTACTCCATACATAAAAGAAATAAACCAGAAAATTAAAAAAGTACTTCACCCACATAAAATCAAAATAGCAGAAAAACCAATTAATAATTCAAGAAAACTATTCACAAATCTAAAACCAAATATTCCAAAAACAAACCAGTCTCAACTCATTTACAAAATAAATTGCCTTGATTGCCCAAAAACCTATATTGGGCAAACAAAACAATATCTTAAAAACAGAATTAAGGAACATCAAACAAAACAGTATTAGAAATGTTAGTCACAGTTCAACAGCTCTATCAAATCATTCACTAGAATATTTACACAACTTTAATTTTAATAACGTAGAAATCTTAGATTATGAATCAAACTACAAAAAAACGAAACATAAAGGAAATGATACATATTAAAAAAACCCATAACACCCTAAACTATAGAACAGATACGGATAATTTAAGTACCATTTACAACAACCTTATCATAATAAAGTAAAACGAAAATAAAAGCAAAATTTTTGTGTCCCTACCCTTAAACATCTGGAATAATAAAACCAAAGCTCTTTACTGTAAACATCCAGAAATCAGTCTAGTTTAAAACCCTGTTGAAATAAGTCATTTTGTTAAAATGTAGTGTTTAAGTGAAATCAATTTAAAAGGTATGTCCTATTCTACTATCTCTTGTTTATATAAATCTTACATAGAAAAATATATTACTATTACACCTTTGTTATTAGGATTCTGATGATGGTTTAGAGATGAAATAAACCGAAACGTCAAAACCATTTCAAGACTTTAATTTAAACTGACCGAAAGCCCAAGAAGTACAATAAAACTATATATTTGAAGTTACGTTAATAATTAAAAATAAAAATCAGTAGTTGCGTTAATAGAAAAGGTTAATATTTGGAGAGAAACAATTTACTGGAATTAAACCGCAAAATTTAAGAATATTAAATAAAATGTCAATAATAAAAGAGAAAGCCAGTGGCTTGAAATCAAATGCAAAATTTAGGTAAGTAGAAAAATATTTAAAAATAAGAAGCTACGTTAATATCAAAAAAAAGGTTACTAAAAAGAGAAAGTAATGATTAAAACCCACTTGCAAAATTTAAGCAAGCTTAAGATAATATTAAACAAAAAGGTTATGTCAATAAACAAAATAAATTATTATTACCTAAAGGGCATCGATAACTAAATTTTAAAGTTCATTTACTTTACTGATAAACGTTAATATTTACAAAAACTAAGTGTTCACTAAATGACCAGTTTAACACTATATTATGTTATCTTACATTATCAATAACGATAATAAAGGTATAGCAAAATAAAAATAATTGATAATTAAATCACAAGTTCACGCAAGATTACAGGTATAAACAAAGCAAAAGGCTTGAGCGAAGACAGTAAAAATAACTAAAAATGAAACCCCAGTTAGCTTGACTTAAGATTTAAACGTTTAAGTAAAATTCAAAGTAAAAGAGAAGCTTAAGCGAAGCCAAAAAAAAAGTAAAATAATTAAAACCTCAAACCCCTATAGTAGCTTGACTCAAAAGCTAAGCGTTAACACTACTCGTGTAAATAAAGCGAATCAATGTAAGATAACACAAGAATAATAATTGACTTCAGAAAAATTTTAGTCATTAAAATGAAGAGAGGGAGAAACAGTTTAAATATAAACAATCAAAATATACACCGCTTATGTACAATTATATCGGTACTATCCAAGCAACTAATTAACTACTTTAGGTTCCCCCAATGCAAATAATACGATACAACAAAAGCAGGTTTAACTAATTATATAGCATCTATGCAACTAAACTACCCTAAGTTCCAAGCGGTACGATATAATAAATAGACGTAAATTGTGTACGGGCTACAAGTTACTTCACCCCAAAACATTGGTCAAATGACAAATCTGAAAGTAAAATAGCAGGCTAACTAACCCCTCTGAAAGAATAAAATATTACTTAACCAATCGATATAAATGAAAGCTTAAATAAATCTACAATTTCCAACCTTATAAAAAATAAATCCCGTAAGACCCCAAGCTCCCGTACACATTTTAATTACGGTTTTAAATTAAAATCAGATAGCCCCATTAATCCTGTATGTGTTTTGCGATAACGTCAATAAAAGAAACCGATAAAAACAATATACATTTACTACGCGAGTGACTGACTACTTAAATCCAAGCTTAGCTGTTCCCGCTGTCCCATAAGCTGGTATAAAGAGGTCTTAAACATAACTTATAGCTTGTACGAGGTTTACGGTCCACGATCAAGACTCAAAAAGTTATTCGCAAATTAGGTAGTGATATTAATATTTAAGAAATTGAAGGCTTGACTACTATAACTCAAAATATGGTGTAGCAATAAGAACCACCCGAGAAAACTAGAGTCTTACTTAGAACATAGTACCGTAAAGCAGAACGATAATTATGGTTCGTTAAAATTTTAATTATAATTTTTGGGCACAAAATGGGCAAATATGTATCTAAGACAAAGGCATGGGCCTAAACAAAAAAAATTCAAGGTCACTCCTGTACCGACCGAGGTAGTGACTACTTAAAATGGAACAAAATCTAAGCCCAGCCGTTGCAACCGGCTCGCAGTAATTAATAAGTACCTGAGACACACGGAGCAAAAAGACTTCAAGGTTTAACTTACCCCTTAAACAAGGAGGGTTCGATATTCCAACTCCACGGATAAAACACCCAAAAGAGGCAGCTACCAGCGGCTTCCAAGGCGTCAGGCCGTTGTTGATGGCTGAACAAAGTAAAAGAAAGAACACCCTTAGACTTGAAAAAAATTTCACCAGGCACGTGGTATCGGCAGGTAGACAAAAAACGTACAAAAAAAACTTACCCTATCATCGAACGAACTCGCCCAAAAATATCCTGCGCCTTGCAGAAACAAATTCTTCAAGAATTTAAACACGGTCCCTGACTTTTTAATCCAAAAAAAAACTTGAATTTCAAAAACTGAAACTTTACGATAGGGACCATAGAACAACTGCGCCGAGAGTTAGCGTGGAAATGCCGCCTCGTGGAGTCTAAATGAATAAAATGACCTTCCTATCCCACCACAGACACATGACAAAATGGTGTCCTTCAATTTCCGTACTGCACTGACAACTCCAACTCAAAAATCTTCCGCTAGAACCTGTGGCCTTAACTACAAAGCCCAAATAAGCGGCCCACCCACGCGAAAATGCCACTGCAGCCGCTGTGTTCACAAATCGACGGCTCTCGAAAGCGCTGCGTGAATCGACCTCGCGGCCCGAACTTAGATATTGTCGTTCTTAAACTTGATATTGCCCCGCTTACAGTTCCGGCAGGTGGAAACATATACACCCACCGCTGTTTCAAACTTCAACACAAATTTCTTAATTAACTGAGAATAAGAATAAAGTAAGTTAAATTCTAAAATAAGGTCCGAGAACAGGAAGGCCGAATGTTACAGAGCACCATGCCTGTGGGAAGACACTAGGATTAAATCCCATCCAATGACGAGACAGCTGGAAAACGTCTGAAAATATGTAGGTATCCCCTTATAATTTATTCTTAGCATGTAAACATAAATAAACTAAGAGGGACTGTCTGTACTCAGGGGGAACTCTAAGCAAGGCGCAGAAAAACGAATCTCAGGGCCCAAACAAAGAGAAATGTTAAACCGAACTACCAGCTACAAAAGATGGACAAGCTCATGTTAAGCCGATTTGGACCAGATAAAAGGGCAATCAACACCCCCAGGGGGTAGCCTGAAAAGCAAGGGAAGGGGGCCACATAGTGGAAGAACGAAAATAGAACCTCTCAATCAAGGTAAATAATTAAGAAAACAGACGTTCGTGAATAAACCAACTATTAAAACAAACACTGAGTCTGTGACAAAAAATGACCTGTCACAACTCCCCCTCTCCTACGAAAGGAGGGAAATTTTCCAATGAAAATTAACCGACGATAAGGATCAGAGGCTCTCTGTAGATACAAGAAAATTGAAAAAGAAAATGAATCACCCGCGCTATGCTGGCGCCAATAACAAAAACATAAGTAACGATATGTGGGAACCCAAAGTAGTACCAGAGAAGAATAAGATAGAGAGAATAATATCTCGTCTTCCCGCCAGCTCGACCACGCTATGGCCTTCAAACAGCAACACCCCGAGATTAGCCAATACGATTCTCACAATACACCCCGACTTAGCCAGTGCGGCAGCAACACGGCAAGCAGAGAGAGTTTTCTGCGGCGCGTCTCAATACTCACTCGCACTGTGCTTTATAATAACCCAAAATCTGCAGTGCACGCCCATGTCAGCTTATTTCGACGTCGGTTTGGAGGTCATAGAAAGCAACTTCAAACGGCAACACCCCGAGATTAGCCAATACGATTCTCACAATACACCCCGACTTAGCCAGTGCGGCAGCAACACGGCAAGCAGAGAGAGTTTTCTGCGGCGCGTCTCAATACTCACTCGCACTGTGCTTTATAATAACCCAAAATCTGCAGTGCACGCCCATGTCAGCTTATTTCGACGTCGGTTTGGAGGTCATAGAAAGCAAATCGTATTTATGAATGAACTCCGTACGAGATATTCTTCTCTCTATCTTATTCTTCTCTGGTAGTACCATATAACTAATACTAACTAACAAGACTGATAACTCAATCTTAAAATAACTAAATACTCAAAGCAATCTTTGGTCCCTTTGCCACCAGTCACCCAGCGACCTCCTCCAGGAAGATTCGGTGTGGAACGTAAGGGAGCTAGCATTGCGTTACACCCAAAAATATTGTGGGGAACCTCGTTTACTAGCCTCACACCGTAGAATCGTCCCGAATTAAATCACCAAGTGACAGGCGTCAAACCAACCAAAGGGTGGACAACTAAAAAGGAAAAGATAAATATAATACAACATAAGTAAAATGAGAAGAAAAGAGGGATAGCCCAGATGATCCACCATACAAAAGGGAGTGGGTTGTAGCACCCACCAAGCTAAAAGATGCACCAAACGGGAAGCACATCGGTCCCTGTACAAAACAAAAAAAAATTAATCAGGGTGTTCTGAGCGGTGGCACTGCCACCGGCCTGTCGCAACCTAATAGGCCGACTTGAGCTCAGGCCGAACAAAGTAGCTTGGTCCTCCCCTGGCCCGCCGAACAAGTTCGATGGGCAAACTGTTACCCCAGGGGTCAGACTTCCCCCCCCCCCCTGAACAGCCCTTCCAGTCGGTCTGCTCTCCGAAGGATCCATGATCTAACAAAGAGCGTCGAAGCGACATCCGGTTGCACCCAACACCGTGCAGCCTGTAAAACGAGATAGGGACAAATGTCTAAATCGATAAAGCCAAAATAAGGTAAAGACGCAAACGGGAGAGTTTTATTTTGTCTAAACGGTGAATAGACAAAATATATCAATAAGGATCTAGGCGTAAAACCAGTAAATACTGAAATGGCCGGAGACTAACATATAGTCCTACCAAGACCTAGACCTAAGACAAATCCAAATAATAAATAGAATACCAAAGGCATCAAAGCAAACTAAAGCCAATCAAAGGCCAATCACGATAAGGTAAGTAAATCAAAATAATAGCAAATAAATCAAGGAAGAAAGAAAAGTAACGGAATGAACGCAAATGTAATCGAAATCACGCAAAGGTAAGCAAATAAACGCAAAGGTAAGTAAATTAACGTAAAGGTAAGCAAATTATCGCAAAGGTAAGTAAATTATCGTAAAAACACGTAAATTAACGCAACTGTGAGAAAAAAGGTAATCAACCAAAAGTAAATGAATGAAGTAAATCAACTAAAGGTTCGCAAATCGAGATAAAGAAAATTGGGTTATTTGCCAACAACTAGCAGTGAATTCCACCATAAGTGGTCTTCTCAACTTCACAAAATCAGCAAGAGAGAAAGAAAATTGTGTTTCTACTCTAAATCCCCAAAGGAAAGACAAAGTCGTACTCGAGCAAAAACGCATACTAGTTCAAATAACCGAAATTTCCAGACACAAGTAGGGAATAATAATAAAATCAAGTCAAGGTAGAGAAAATTAAGCCAAATCAAAGTAAAAGGTCACATCAAGGTAAATACGTCAAATCAAGGTAATAAAAAAAAGGTCCAATCAAGATAATAAATAAAGACTTTTGGCCCTAGTCTATAGTAAAAAAGAAAAAACAATTAATAGTGAATGCAGATAAAAAAAACGATAAAGAAAATTAGGTCCAAAATTAATTAATCACCGCCTTCTAACCAAGTAATCAAACTTAAATTACCATGTGACACACCGACCCCCATCTCGTCTCGCGCCGAGATGGGTGTCTGCGTGAGACTGATAAACGCAAAAAGGTAAGCTACATTAAATGACCTTAAACGTTACTATACGTTACTATACAATAAACAAAGTGACGATAAGGTAAAGATAATCAGGTAATGACAGATAAAAGACAACAAGGCGTAAGGCGGCGATGGCAAGTGAAAGTAGTGAGGCAGCTGAGGGCTTACCTACTACAGACAATAGAAGCAAGGCAGCTGAAGGCTTACCTTGCCACGGCTTTCAGGGGACTCCTACCTCACCTAGTTGACCCAGTGCAGCGCTATTCTAAGTGACAGTGTCCAAATCCATCAAGTCTCGCGCCCAGATGGATCCAAACACCATCACGCCCACACTGCAGAGCATAAAATTGCTCACGACCGAGCAAGGAAAGTAAAAAAACAAGAATTCAAACTGGGCCAAAAGTCAAAATTAACGCAACGATAAAAGAAAACTCACTAAAGCCATTATTACCGAAAGAAGAAGGAAAAAAGATTAAATGTAATTAACCAAATTGAAGCTATGGACTCGAAAGTTAATAAATTCAGAAATCAATAGATTGATAAGTAAATTGAAGCAAAATGACACGCAAAACGCAATATTAAACCAATGACAGCAAAATTAACGGAATGTAATAAAGTAAATAATGACTTTGAGATGCCTAACAATTTATTCACTCCTACGGACCACCACACGCAGTTTCGGCATATACCGGCTTAAGGTCTTGTACATGCCAAATGCCCTTACTTACACCGTGTTCGTCCTCCAGTTCGTAAGTACACGTGCCGGTCTTTTCTCTGATATTAAACGGACCTACAAATTCCGGAGCCAACTTTGCGCTATAATATTTCGACGCATCGGATATACTTTTATTCTTACGCCAGACTTCTTGACCAGGAACAAAGCTTACTGGGCGTCGGCGCAAATTATAGTTATGTCGATTTTTAATACGAGAAGCTTCGATTTTAGTGTGGACTTTTCTAAATAATTGTTTGAAAGCTTCTATTCGTTCTCGAATGTAATTTTGACGCTCAGTTTCTACTTGAGGAACGCCCTCAGCATAGTCCGAACCGAATAGCTTGTGTTCCCTGCCAAAATTAATGCAGTAAGGGGTGAAGCCCGTAGTTTCGTGTCGTGAAGTGCGAATGGCGCAACCGATAGCAGTTAAATTATCTTCCCAAGTTCGATGGTTATTTTGTTGAACGTAAGAACGTAACATCGTTTTAATAACTCTATTAACGCGTTCAGTATGATCTGCTCTAGGATAGTAATTAGCAGTGTAAATATTCTAACTTTATATTTATCGCAAAGGGCTTGAAATTCTTTGGATTTCATTTGTGTTCCGTTGTCGCACGTTAAGAATTGGGGAGCTCCGTAAACCAAGAAAATGCCGTCTTCGACACACTTTACCAACGATTTTGCTGTTGCCGATCGACACGGGAATAAGACGACGTACTTGCTAAAATAATCTGTGACCACCAAAATATGAGTGTTACCTTGTTTAGAACGAGGTAAAGGTCCTATGTAGTCTAGGCTGATGGCTTGCCAAGGTTCCTTTATGTCTGGGCGGTTACCCATTAAACCAGCTGTACGTTTCTGCTCTACTTTATTCTGAGCACAAGTTCTACAAGCTCGGACATAACTAGCAACGTCGGATCTCATTTTCGGCCAATAATATCTCTCGGCGACCTTCCAAAAGGTTTTGAAAACACCCACGTGCCCTGCTGCTGGATTATCATGGCATCGAAGAAATATCTCTTTTCGTTTATCCTTTGGTACTACTATTTTCCAGTAAGTGGAATGATCTGGAAAACTCGGATTGTTTGTCTTGACATATTTAAAGAGATTGCCATTCTCGACTCGCCAGCAAGGATATTTATCAGGACGTTCTTCTAGCTTCTGCATCATGCCTTTGTACCATTTGTCTGAGGTGTCAGAAAATGATGGCGACGGTGGTTCGTCAACCGCTGCGACAGAATCAGCAGTCACTGGCACTGACCTGGAAAGAAAATCTGGCACGACATGATCTCGGCCTTTACGGTGGATTAGTTCAAGGTCGTAAGGTTGTAAACGAAGAGCCCATCGGGCGAGACGTCCTTGCGGATCTTTTAGGTTATGAAGCCATAACAAAGAATGGTGATCTGTTATTACTTTGAAGTGTACACCCTCCAGGTAGTGACGAATCTTTTCCACACTCCAAATTACGGCAAGGCACTCTTTTTCTGTGACGGTTAATTTCATCTCTTGTTTGGTGAGAGAACGTGAAAGATAGGAAATAACCTTTTCTCCGTCATCAAATTGCTGAGTCAGAACTGCTCCTAAGCCAAAACATGACGCATCAGTCTGCAAGATAAATGTGCGGTTGAAATCTGGACATGTGAGCACAGGAGCTGTGATAAGAGCTTCTTTAATCAAGTTGAAGGACTGATGGCATTCAGGAGTCCATTCCCATTTGATATTTTTCTTGGTAAGGCGAGTAATTGGGGCTATAATAGCTGAAAAGTTCGGCACAAAACGCCTGTACCAAGAAGCAGTGCCCATAAAACGACGAATTTCTACGATGTTTCGTGGGGGTGCTATATTTACAATTGCCTGTACTCTCTCTGGATCAGGTCTCAAACCTTTGGCATCTACGACGTAACCATGGTACTTCAACTCAGGCTTACAAAAGTGACATTTCTCCTCTGTAACTACGAATCCTGCATCTTTGAGGCGATCAAAAACAAGGCCTAGAATCTTAAGGTGTTCAGGAAAGGTTCTGGAGATGATAATTATATCATCCAGATACACCATTACATGCTTTTCCAAGTCGACACCCAGTACACGGTCTACAATACGTTGCCAGGTGATCGGCGCATTGGTTAAGCCAAAGGGCATGCGCAGAAAATGATAGAGATTCCTACCTGGAACGGTAAAAGCAGTCAATTCACGTGAGGACTCACTAAGAGGCACTTGCCAGAAGGCTGATTTTATGTCGATGGAGCTGATATAGCGGGCGTCTCTGAGGCGATCTAAAATGACTGAAAAATATGGAATGTTGTAAGACTTCTTAGTCTTACTATTAAGCTGTCTGAAATCTATGGAAAACTTATAGCTATCATCGCTCTTGCGTTCCCAACACACTGGACTGGACCAAGGACTTTTAGAGGGCTCAATCACGCCAAGCTTCAACATTTCATCGATCTCCTTGTCCATAATCCGCTGCTTAAATGGAGAAACTGGGTAATATCGTTGTTTAATCGGCTTAGTGCCAGGTTCAAGTTCTATTACGTGTTCTGCTACTTTGCAGCAGCCAAGACCAGTACCCATTTCTGATATCTTCTCCTTTACCAGTGCATTCAGAGTTGTTCGGTCGATTTCAGTTAAAGAGTCGCCATCTATAATGCTAAAAATTTCTGTAGGTTGGTCATCATTGGAAAAATGCCAGACATCCTGCTTCAAGTCGGGGATCACTTCCATGGATCTCCAAAAGTCGATTCCTAAAATCAGTTGGTGGGACAGTTCTGGAAGAACTAAAATATCGATAACCCGAGTTCTATTTAATAACGTTACAGGAGCCTGAAAATAACCTAAACTAGAGCAAGTTTGGCCGTTCGCGACGGTACAGTCAGTCTGATGCTTAATAAGTTTTGATCCCAAACTTTCTAAAATTCGGAGACCAGGTTGACCTACAATAGTGCGTGATGCTCCAGAATCTAACAAGCCTAAAATTTTGTAACCTAAAATTGAAATTTCTAAATAGGGGCGTTGGTCGCCATGCGCATGAGCTATGATAAAATCTAATAGTTTCTTATTTGGAAAAGGGTTAGTAGCATGTGAATGATTTTTGCTGGAAAGAGAGTTATTGGTTGACGGAAGGTTTTCATCAGAAAGAAAGTTATTGGTTGGCAAAAGATTTTTATTGGACGCAGAATTGTTAGGGAGTGAACGGTTTTCGTTAGAAAGAAAAATGTGGGTTGGTGAAAGGTTTTCATCGGAAAGAATGTTCTTGGTCGGTAGAAGGGTTTTATTGGGAACGGAGTTGTTGTTCAGCGAAGCGTTTTCATTGGAAGGAGAGTTGTTGGTCGGTAAAGTGAGAGTAACGGGAGTAGTCTTACGGTCTATCGGCTCTCCCGAGAATCGTTTCTCTGTCAATAAACACTTAGGGCAGCTTTTACTGATCACATTTGGTGCGCCGCAGCGGTAACAATGGATTCTGCGCTGTTCGGGGCACTAACTATTCCGATGACCTGGCTTATTACAGTTCCAGCACAAGATTGATCTAGCTATTTTTGGAGATGGTGGATGTGTCTCTCTGGGTAACTGTCTCACGTCTCGAGAAGTTGATGGTGCCGGAGACGATTCGGTCACCACGTCAACAGCTGGTAACTGTTCATCGTCTCTCGAACCTGATGCTGCAGCAGTTATAAACGCGAAGTCTGGCTCTACAAAATTCTGCTTTTTTCTAGGAGGTGGTACATAGTTCTCTGCACGATATTTCTTCAACTCCAGCTTGAGACATTCTCTTTCTAATTCTTCTAACTTGCTGACTACCGGAAGTTGGGTAGCATAAAAAGGTGACAAGTTTCGTATAATGATGTCAAGTTGAACGTCCTCTGAGATGGAGCCATGTCGTCTAAACAACGCACTCATATTAGAAAGGTAATCGACTATACTCTCAGTCGAATCCTGAGTCCTATCCAGAATTTCCTTAAATAATCGATGACGATAATCTGGAGGTTTGAAATGTTTACAGAGAAAGTCAGACAAACCAGACCAGTCAGAAAAGCGATGACGATTTGCACGAAACCAATTTAGTGCTTTACCAGTAAATAAATCGATAGCGGATACAAATAGTTCGCGTTCAGAAAAACCTCGAGCTTCGCGTAGTTCCGAAACTCGCTCCAAGAAATTATACACGGACATCTGTCCAGCCTCGCCGGTAAATTTAATACCCCACTTTTCAACACGATGCGCTTTGCTACGCGAATGATGGCAAACGGAAGCGGCAGCAGCTGTTACATTGGGACTAACCACGGTTGGAGTGACAACGAGCGTGTGTGACGCGGTCGACTGTGGGACGCATTGCTATTTCTCGACGCATCCGAATCCGAACCGTCCGAATGAACTCGAGCGAGCAAGGTGCTTAAATTCGGATCTTGTTTTAAAAGACTGTCCAAACAGTTTAATTTGCCTAAAATTTTGAGCAACAAGTCAGAACGGCTTTGCGATTCCGCGGCACTAAGGTTCGCAGCCGGAATACGACGAACGCGTGTAAATAAGTGAACAAGTTGAGATTGTAAACGTTCAAACTTTTCTTTAGCGGATTCACCGGAGACATTTTTAATCGCGCTGTCAATATTTTGTAAGGTTCTAGTTATATAGTTACATTCATCGACAAAAACACAAGTATAGGCTAGACGAGCAAAAATTCTACCTTTCCTTTCCATATCTAAAATTGGGCGTAACGCTACTATAAGTTCTTTTACCGTATTGGCATAACAGGCCGGTACTCCACGAATCGTAAGTTCATAAATTAGCATTTCTTTCCTAAGATGGTTAACCTGCATATTATAATCCATTTTGGAGTGAACAAAAACAATAGCAACTCAAAAGTCGAAGTAAAAAAAAGAAAAGTCAAATCTAGATATAAACGCGTAGCTCGAATAAATTTACCAAAACTACACCAATGGTGTAGTCAAATATAGCAAACAAAGGTAATTAAATCAGCAAAAATAGCACGAAATAATAAAAAGGTAATCAAGCAATCGTAATACAGTACGCAAAGATAAAGCCACGTAAATAAATTAAATAAAATCGGTAATAAATCGCAATATCAAGGACAATCAAAGTTACGCAAGACGTAAAATAAAATCGGTAATAAACCACAAATTCAAAGACAATCAAAGTTACGTAAACAAGTCAATTAAAATCGGTAATAAATCGCCAAATCAAAGCAAATCAAAGTTACGTAATAAGTAAAATAAAATCGGTAATAAATCGCCAAAATCAAATGCAGTAATACAGGGCTAGTACAGTTAGAGTTAAAATTGATGGAAATTTTCAAAGTTCCATCCAGCTCACTAGACGCACAAGAGTAAAATTAGAAACAAAAGCGGTAATTTTTTTAAATAGGCCCCACGTTGGGCGCCAAAAATTTGCGACGCACTTTGTTCAATAAAAAGTGTTTGATTAAAAACCGTCAAAGATACTATGATGAGTATCATTGACCAAGTACTTACCGCTTAACTTGAAAACATTAAAATAACTCTTAAAGGTACTCTAGAGAAAAACAGGAACAACAGGGTGTTCTGAGGGAAGCAAGTTGTGGTAGGGCGCGTGCAAATTAGCCCTCAGCTGAGCCGGAAAGGTTCGATTGGACGCCACCAGTTTTTTTACACCGACACAAACTGGAAGTCGCCTAGATGGTTTAGGAACTTGCTTCTCACACAACAAACCTGCTATTCATAATTAAAAAAAAAAAACATAGGCCGCAGTGAGCTGAACAGAAACAACTTAATTCATTTAACGATGTACATATATTTAGACAATAATAAAAAAAAAGATTACAAAAGGGTTACAAATGTGGTTGGGCGATTTGCCCCCGCAAATTAAATGAATGAAATTTACTCAGAAAAAAAAAACTTCATGAGGAAGTCGGTCCTCATACACAAAAAAATAAGCTGGCTCCTTAGCCCCTACTGGAGACAATAGGGAGGCTTCTTTGCACCCAGCAAAAAGAGGTAGGGATGCTTTGTAGCCCCCACGGAAGAGAAGTAGGGAGGTTCGTGGCCCCTACCAAAGACCCTAGGAACAAAACAATTCCCAGTAGTTTCAGTAGTTCAAATGCAATCAATAAAAAAATATATATATATTTGAAGTTACGTTAATAATTAAAAATAAAAATCAGAAGTTGCGTTAATAGAAAAGGTTAATATTTGGAGAGAAACAATTTACTGGAATTAAACCGCAAAATTTAAGAATATTAAATAAAATGTCAATAATAAAAGAGAAAGCCAGTGGCTTGAAATCAAATGCAAAATTTAGGTAAGTAGAAAAATATTTAAAAATAAGAAGCTACGTTAATATCAAAAAAAAAAGGTTACTAAAAAGAGAAAGTAATGATTAAAACCCACTTGCAAAATGTAAGCAAGCTTAAGATAATATTAAACAAAAAGGTTATGTCAATAAACAAAATAAATTATTATTACCTAAAGGGCATCGATAACCAAATTTTAAAGTTCATTTACTTTACTGATAAACGTTAATATTTACAAAAACTGAGTGTTCACTAAATGACCAGTTTAACACTATATTATGTTATCTTACATTATCAATAACGATAAAAAGGTACAGCAAAATAAAAATAATTGATAATTAAATCACAAGTTCACGCAAGATTACAGGTATAAACAAAGCAAAAGGCTTGAGCGAAGACAGTAAAAATAAATAAAAATGAAACCCCAGTTAGCTTGACTTAAGATTTAAACGTTTAAGTAATATTCAAAGTAAAAGAGAAGCTTAAGCGAAGCCAAAAAAAAAGTAAAATAATTAAAACCTCAAACCCCTATAGCAGCTTGACTCAAAAAAAAAATACCCTGTACAAATAGTTGATGTACATTTTTACAAGAACTTATACACAATTTTTACAAGAAAGCAATTAAATTTAAATAGTGAAAACGCCTAAGAAATAAGAAGGAAATTTGATATTTAAAGAAAAATTTGAAGTTTGATCCATTATTTAAAGAAAAACAAGAAAAATTGATTTTTTTTGGAAGTTTATTTTTGATGGAAATTGTAACTTGTCAACCTATGCCACTGACATTGTCAGCCAATGACAATTTTTAAGAAAATAAATATTAAAGGAGATGGAAACTGTTTATTCAGAGCTTTTAGTTATTACCTTTTTAATCATCAAAGGAACCATAATAATCTTCGAAAAGATGCAGTGGAGTATATAAAATCGAACTGGGAAAATCTTAACTCTTTTCTTGAATTTCCCAATATAACCAAAGACGAGTACTGTTCAAAAATGTTAAGCGATGGTGTCTATGGAACGTCTTTAGAATGTCTGGCACTTTCCGAAATTTATAAAACTAATTTCAAGGTATATATTTACAACTGTAATGAAAAGATCCAAAATACAATAAACTTAAATCATAGACCAATTATTATTAGTAAAGAAATACACAAAGATTCAGTTTGCTTACTTTTCTCTGGCGACCCTAATGCAGGACATTTTGATTATATCTCAGAATTAAAGAATAATGAAAAAGTTGAAACATTTTGTTCCTCCGAAGAAAATTTCTGTTCATTTTGTGGTAAAACATTTAAAAATAAAAATGGGTTGAATATTCACAACAGGAAAATACATAAAGATAAAGAATTTACACAAAGTTTAGAATTTCAAAATAATAGTTATAAAACGAATAAAGTCAGTAAAGAAAAACATAATACATTTGTTAATAATATTACTGATCTTGAAAAAAATGTAACCGCTTCTTCACCTGATTTAGAAAATGAAATGAATTCAATAATTTCTTTTCAATCTGAAGAAAAAAATGATTTTGACGTTACATTTTTATGTAATTATTTTTCATCTCTAAAGTCTACAATTTCAATAATCAAAATAATTCCCAAGGGAGCAAGAAATTCAATATCAGAAGAACTTTCTTCATTGCTTGATAAATGTGTGGAGAAAAATGATTTACATTCTTGGACGAACCTCCTCTTATTCCCTTATGCAGTTTTACCTATACCACCAAAAACAAAGGAAAATCGTAAATATACATTGACAACTTTGGTAAAAAACAACTTAAATTTATGGTGCAAGAACAAAAATTTACCCATTTCCGAGTTGCTAGTACAATACACCCCAAAAGTTACAAAACAAATGTTAAAATCTACTAAAAAAATTGACAACAACTTGATAAATAAAAAGATTTGCCCAAAAATTTCTGACGGAGATATCAAGAATGCTATAAGAATCCTTACTTCCGACGAAACATTGGCATCAAGAGATGAAGATACCCTTAACAAATTAAAATCAAAACACCCAAAACCATTAGAAAATGAAGATTTCCCAGTTTTTGAAAGAAGTAAAACAAACTTTAATGTTTCAGTTGTTGAAATTAGAAAAGCAATATTTTCTTTTAAGCCTGGCTCTTCCGGAGGCATCGACTCGCTCACGCCAAGACATCTTAAAGACCTGATAGGTGATGGACTTGATAAATTTTCTTCAAAATTATCAGTATCTCTCTCGTCTTTCATTAGTCATCTTTTTTTAGGCATACTACCAAATGACGTTTGTCAAATTTTTTATGGAGCAAACCTATGTGCTTTTAACAAAAAAGATGGTGGAATACGACCTATTGCTGTGGGTTTATGTCTTCGCCGTTTAGCCGCTAAAGTTATTTGCAACAGAATTTATGATACCTTAGGGAACATTTTTCGTCCAAACCAGTTAGGTTTCGGAACTAAATGCGGAGCGGAGGCAGCAGCCCACACAATGAGGCGTTTTCTAAAACATCTTCATCAAAATGACAAAGCAATTTTGAAAATAGATTTTAAAAATGCCTTTAATATGGTCAATCGAAGCACAATTTTATCCAGAGTAAAAGAGTACATTCCTGAATTTTTTCCTTTTATTTCTCAATGCTATAAAAATCAATCTTTACTTTCTTTTGGTAATCAGCAAATTTTATCACAGAGAGGAGTTCAGCAAGGTGATCCTTTAGGACCTCCCCTCTTTTGTTTAGTTATTCATCCTATAATAAACCTAATGAAATCTGAAATAAATTTATGGTATCTGGATGACGGTTTAATTGCAGGTGATCCGGATAACGTCTTAGATGATTTAAAAAATTTAGTACTTTCAAGTTCTAAAGTAGGTTTAGAATTAAATTTTGAAAAATGTGAACTTTCAGTAAATTCAGAAAACCCACCACAAATAAAGTCTAAATTTCTTGATTTTGCCCCAAACCTTCTACAAATTCAAAAAATTTTTACAAACCATTTATCAAAAATTGAAATTTTTAGATTCTCACATCGCATACTTTTTACTAAAACATTCTTTCGGAATTCCTAAGATTTCTTATATTTTACGTTGTGTGCCTTGTTGGAGTTTTCCTGACTCTATGGCACAATATGACGAAATTTTAAAATTTTCGCTGCAAGACATTACGAACTGTAACTTAAATAATATTTCATGGCTACAAAGCACTTTACCAGTCAAACTGGGCGGTTTGGGAATCAGAGACCTAAATACACTTTCTTTTTCAGCTTTTTTAGGCTCAATAAATACAGTAAAAAATTTAGTTGATACTCTTCTCCCAAATTATATTTCAAATTTAAAGGACTTAGATTTTAACGAATGTTTATCAGAATGGCTTAACCTCTGTGATTTGTCAAAAAATATACCGATAAATTTTAATGACTTAAACCAACATGATTTAGATTTGAAAATGTGTCAAGTTCGTTACGAACACCTTTTCAATAATTTTAAATCCATCACAGACAGAGCACGCTTTTTAGCTCTTCAAGCACCCGAAAGTAACTCCTGGCTGAATGCTCTTCCATCTACAAATACAGGTAATTTTCTAAACAACACAACTTTCAGAATTTCTATCGCTTTGAGACTCGGTCTGCCTGTCTATACGGAGCACACCTGCGTTTGCGGCGAAAAAGCAGACGTTTATGGCTCTCATGGGCTAAGTTGCAAAAAAAGCGCAGGTCGGTCTTCTAGACACAGGCAGATCAATGAAATTATCAAGCGAGCTCTTATTTCAGCTGAATATCCAGCTGTTTTAGAGCCGTTGGGGGTTTCTAGAAGCGATGGAAAACGGGTGGATGGAATGACTTTAACTCCATGGAAGTTGGGAAAGGAGTTACTTTGGGATGCTACTTGTAGCCATACCTTAGCAACTACTTATATAGACAAAACATCTAAGAGCGCAGGTCAGGCTGCATACATTGGAGAGCAAAAGAAACATAATAAATATCGGGTCTTAGAAGATAAATACATCTTTGTCCCCTTTGCGGTAGAAACTTTCGGTCCTTGGGGTGATGAAGCTAAAAAACTTATTTCAGAAATAAGCCAAAAATTACCAGATAAAAGAGCTCGAAGCTTCATCACACAAAGGATCGGAATGGCAATCCAAAGAGGAAATGCCGCCTCCGTCCTCGGAACAATAAAAGAAGAGTCAGGTTTGGAAGAATGTTTTTTTTTTTATATTTAATTTATTTTATATGGTTAAATCTAGGTTAAGTTTGAATTTTTTATTTAATGTATACTATTACTTATTTAAATTCTTATTTGTACTAAACGAATATTGTCCAATAAATACCATAGTAGCTTTGTTTTTTAAAACTCAAAAGCTAAGCGTTAACACTACTCGTGTAAATAAAGCGAATCAACGTAAGATAACACAAGAATAATAATTGACTTCAGAAAAATTTTAGTCATTAAAATGAAGAGAGGGAGAAACAGTTTAAATATAAACAATCAAAATATACACCGCTTATGTACAATTATATCGGTACTATCCAAGCAACTAATTAACTACTTTAGGTTCCCCCAATGCAAATAATACGATACAACAAAAGCAGGTTTAACTAATTATATAGCATCTATGCTACTAAACTACCCTAAGTTCCAAGCGGTACGATATAATAAATAGACGTAAAATGTGTACGGGCTACAAGTTACTTCACCCCAAAACATTGGTCAAATGACAAATCTGAAAGTAAAATAGCAGGCTAACTAACCCCTCTGAAAGAATAAAATATTACTTAACCAATCGATATAAATGAAAGCTAAAATAAATCTACAATTTCCAACCTTATAAAAAATAAATCCCGTAAGACCCCAAGCTCCCGTACACATTTTAATTACGGTTTTAAATTAAAATCAGATAGCCCCATTACTCCTGTATGTGTTTTGCGATAACATCAATAAAAAAAACCGATAAAAACAATATACATTTACTACGCGAGTGACTGACTACTTAAATCCAAGCTTAGCTGTTCCCGCTGGCCCATAAGCTGGTATAAAGAGGTCTTAAACATAACTTATAGCTTGTACGAGGTTTACGGCCCACGATCAAGACTCAAAAAGTTATTCGCAAATTAGGTAGTGATATTAATATTTAAGAAATTGAAGGCTTGACTACTATAACTCAAAATATGGTGTAGCAATAAGAACCACCCGAGAAAACTAGAGTCTTACTTAGAACATAGTACCGTAAAGCAGAACGATAATTATGGTTCGTTAAAATTTTACTTATAATTTTTGGCCACAAAATGGGCAAATATGTATCTAAGACAGGCATGGGCCTAAACAAAAAAAAAATTCAAGGTCACTCCTGTACCGACCGAGGTAGTGACTACTTAAAATGGAACAAAATCTAAGCCCAGCCGTTGCAACCGGCTCGCAATAATTAATAAGTACCTGAGACACACGGAGCAAAAAGACTTCAAGGTTTAACTTACCCCTTAAACAAGGATGGTTCGATATTCCAACTCCACGGATAAAACACCCAAAAGAGGCAGCTACCAGCGGCTTCCAAGGCGTCAGGCCGTTGTTGATGGCTGAACAAAGTAAAAGAAAGAACACCCTTAGACTTGAAAAAAATTTCACCAGGCACGTGGTATCGGCAGGTAGACAAAAAACGTACAAAAAAAACGTACCCTATCATCGAACGAAGTCGCCCAAAAATATCCTGCGCCTTGCAGAAACAAATTCTTCAAGAATTTAAACACGGTCCCTGACTTTTTAATCCAAAAAAAAAACTTGAATTTCAAAAACTGAAACTTTACGATAGGGACCATAGAACAACTGCGCCGAGAGTTAGCGTGGAAATGCCGCCTCGTGGAGTCTAAATGAATAAAATGACCTTCCTATCCCACCACAGACACATGACAAAATGGCGTCCTTCAATTTCCGTACTGCACTGACAACTCCAACTCAAAAATCTTCCGCTAGAACCTGTGGCCTTAACTACAAAGCCCAAATAAGCGGCCCACCCACGCGAAAATGCCACTGCAGCCGCTGTGTGCACAAATCGACGGCTCTCGAAAGCGCTGCGTGAATCGACCTCGCGGCCCGAACTTAGATATTTTCGTTCTTAAACTTGATATTGCCCCGCTTACAGTTCCGGCAGGTGGAAACATATACACCCACAGCTGTTTCAAACTTCAACACAAATTTCTTAATTAACTGAGAATAAGAATAAAGTAAGTTAAATTCTAAAATAAGGTCCGCGAACAGGAAGGCCGAATGTTACAGAGCACCATGCCTGTGGGAAGACACTAGGATTAAATCCCATCCAATGACGAGACAGCTGGAAAACGTCTGAAAATATGTAGGTATTCCCTTATAATTTATTCTTAGCATGTAAACATAAATAAACTAAGAGGGACTGCCTGTACTCAGGGGGAACTCTAAGCAAGGCGCAGAAAAACGAATCTCAGGGCCCAAACAAAGAGAAATGTTAAACCGAACTACCAGCTACAAAAGATGGACAAGCTCATGTTAAGCCGATTTGGACCAGATAAAAGGGCAATCAACACCCCCAGGGGGTAGCCTGGAAAGCAAGGGAAGGGGTCCACATAGTGGAAGAACGAAAATAGAACCTCTCAATCAAGGTAAATAATTAAGAAAGCAGGCGTTCGTGAATAAACCAACTATTAAAACAAACACTGAGCCTGTGACAAAAAATGACCTGTCACAACATAGCTCCCCCCTTTCCACTTTTTGTAGACAGATTTCTTGTAGAACGCGGTCGTTGTGGAGGTAACAAACGTGAAGTTCTTGGTAGTACTGCACGATAACCTGTCTCTGTTGTGCTTCCACGTTTTAATATACCTTTTTGTAATAAGTAAGGTTTAATTATTGTCAAGTATTTAATGTCGGTCGAACCTTGAATTTGACTATTAGGATCAAAACTTCGTCTATATGCATTTGTCCTTTTCAAAACATCCATATAATTTTCCATATCATTTGATGTATAACCAACAGGTTCTTTTTTAAAAAGAAGCTCATACAATCCAGGTGTTCCCTCATACCTAACTCCTTCAACTTTAAAATCTTTCCCTATGAAATCCACCACAGAATTAGCAATCTTATATTTGTCTGCATCAACATCATGACTAAAACCATATTTGTTATCAAATTTGCCTTCCGTGTCTTTTATTAGCCCATCCACGAAAGGTCTTAGAAATGAATGATATGCTTCCAAATATTCTTCATAAGCAGGCGTTCTTGTTAATTCTAAAACATCTTGTCGCAACTCACCTATAGTTGGTTCAATTGTTGTTTCAGGGCTTGATTCTCCTGTACGAGACTGTTGCGAATCTTCCCAAAATACTTCTTCATCTCTTAAAATTCAGGGCATGTGCGTTGGAAGATATTTACTATATGCATTTGATTTCCTTTGATTGACCTCTGGCGTAGGAAATTGAAATTTTGGGGTCGAAACTAACTGTGGTGAATATACTTCTTTTTTAATGAACGGTTCTGTTTTAATTGTCTGAATTAACTCATGCAAAGTTTGAGTTATTGGTTTAAATTCTTTTTCCATACGATTTTCTTTATCAGATAAATCTGATTTTAAAGCTTTATACTTTTGTCTAACGGCTTTTCTAGTTTTTACCAACTCTTTCGCTGCTTTTTCGTCCATCTTTACAAAAGGTAGGTTGTATACTAGAAAATTATCGTTTTGTCAGAGAGTTATATAGTGGAAATAAAATTATCAAATTCTTTTCTATAGCGGCCACCATTAAATTCACAGTCTTTATCAATAACGACAAAGTCATATTTATGTTTCCAACACATTGAACGCAAGTTTTTAAACTCTTGAAAGCTCATGTCACCATTTACATGATCATCATATATATGTTTCAAGTTTATAGCATCCTGTTGAAAAATTACCAAGAGGTTGGCATTATCACGTATAAGTTGTTTAGGGATTGATGAATATGTTTGACACAAATAAAAACAATCTGTATTTTTATGTCGTCCAAACCAAAAATAATCCCTCATAAGACATTGATCAGTGCATACTATATCATCAAATACAATCAGTGAGTTTGGTTTTATTTCAGTGGGTGAAACAATATCCTCAGCGTTCGATGATTTAAAATAACCAATAAACTTTAGTGGAGCAAAAAGCCTTTTTAGATATTCATATTTTGATTGATATAAGGATTTTGAGTACACATATACATTTTCAAATCTTAATCCATTAGCGTGTGTTATAAGAGAAATCATATCATTTGTCTTCCCACAACCCGATGGTCCTACTATTAAACATCTTTTACAGTTTCCACCAAATAATTGTCCATGTTTTCGATAATTATCATGATGTAAATCAAAATTTTTTATCGGTAAAGAAAAATCTTGTTTTGTGATCTTCATTGTTTGAATATCGCTATTTAAGTAAGGTTATTCGCGTTTTAAAATCATTTATATATAATGATTAGACATAATAATGTCATTCACTGCGTGGAAGGACAGAGAAAAGGTAGTGGTTTATTAAATACTCTTATTAATAAATTACCAGTAGAGCTCCATATTCCTCCTTATAACTTTTGTGGGCCTGGTACAAAGTTAAATAAAAGGCTTGCCCGAGGTGATAAGGGAATTAATTTATTAGACGAAGCTTGCAAAGAGCACGATATAGCATATTCGGAATATTCCGATTTAAAAAACAGGAACGAGGCAGATAAAGTATTAGCCAAAAAGGCATTTAATAGATCTAAAGCTTCAGATTGAAATCTAGGGGAAAAACTGTCATCCTTGGCTGTTGCCGGAATCATGAAAGCAAAAACAAAGCTCGGTTTGGGAATAAGAAAAACGAAGAGAAGTCATAAACGCAAGAAAGGAGGTCAAATATCTTTTAACCAAGGTGTAAGAAAAGCACGCGAAGAGCTGGTTGGACAAGAGTTTGCTAATATAAGAAATGCTGCCAGCACAGCTTTATCATCCATTAAAAAATTAAAAATAAAAGAACCTAAACAAAGAATTATTCCAATTCCAAAAACCGGTGGAATTTTACCTTTAATACCTATTTTAGCTGGTTTATCTGCTCTAGGAGCCCTAAGCGGGGGCACTGCTGGCATTGCCCAAGCAGTAAATTCTGCCAAAAATGCACAGAAGAAGTTAGAAGAACAAACAAGACACAACAAAGAAATGGAACAATATCAATTGGAAAAGGTCTTTATTTAAAACCATATCAGAAAGGGTGTGGTCTATATTTAAAAGCATATTCAAAAACCTGTTAAATTTGCTACCTCGCCGACCTTTGACAAATATAGATTTATTAAAGTATGTCAAATTATTAAAGTTGCCACATTTTAGAGGTGTCTTTATGAGAAATAAGTTACCCAAAAAAATAAAAAAATATTAAACAGGTATTATAAATTTAGATGACGATATGGGGGAAGGCACTCACTGGACAGCGTATGTTAAAAATAATAATAACATAATTTACTTTGATAGTTTTGGAAATTTACGACCACCAAATGAAGTTATAACTTATTTCTATAGCGATGGTAGCAACCACAATATTAAATATAACTATGATAAATATCAATCTATTAATATCTCAACTTGTGGACAGTTATCCTTACAGTTTATTTATAATAATGCGTAATCGTGTTTCCATTTTATTCTTATTACGACCATCATGTCGTTTACTATAGCTCTTTCCGCAAATTCAGCTATACTTCAAGCAGATTTCCATCCACCTATTTACTGAGATCCTAACACTTCCTACGTTGTTGGACTTACCAACTTTGAAACTTTTAATGCAATACCAAATATTGATAAAAGTAATAATAAAGTATATTTTGGAAAAAATAATGAATTTTTAACAATTCCTACGGGAAGTTATGAAATGGATGATGTTCATAAATATTTACAGACTGAATTCCAAAAAAGAAATATTTCATTTCACCTCTATGCAAATAACAACACATTAAAATCAACAATAAAGTCTACTACAGATATTATTTTTAAAGATGGTACAATAGGAAAACTTTTGGGTTTTAATAAGGGTATTATAACTGGTGATGGAGTTCCGAGAACATCGGAAAATCCAGCAGAGATTATAAAAGTTAATTCTTTATGCATAAACTGAAGTATCGCAGAAAGTTCCTATCTGAACGGAAAACCAGTACACATTATTCATCAGTTTTTCCCTAATGTTAGCTCTGGATTTAAAATAATAGAAAGTCCTCAAAATATTATTTATTTTCCTGTTACAGTAAAAGTAATAGATAAAATAACGGTAAAGGTAATAGACCAAGATTTAAATATTGTTGATTTTCGAGACGAGACCGTAACTATAAGGTTGCATATAAAAGAAGTATAATGGTTATCCTTTATAATAGAAAAACCTTCAATTTACCCACAAAAATTAATAAAAACTATATGAAGACTGAACACCGTAAACCAAAGATTAGCAGAAAGGGAAACGCACAAGGGATAACACCTGAAAATATAAGCTTTTTGAAATCTCTAGGTTTAAAGGTTTTAGTATAATGGATGTCCTTAACGTAGCAGAAGGTCTTTTCATAGATAATTCAATTGTGCATTCCGAAGTTCATGGTTATGAACCATACCTACCTACAAAATTGGGAAAAAATGATGAAATTATAATACCTGTTCATGAAGTAGACAAGTATACTCTTCCTTCCGAAAGCATTCTTTATATAGAGGGTAAACTAACAAAAGATAATAATACTATCTCAAATACATTAAAATTGATAAACAATGGGATTGCATTCCTTTTTAAAGAAATGCGTTATCAACTAAACGGTGTTACAATAGATTCAGTTAGAGATGTTGGGTTAACTTCGACAATAAAGGGATACATGTCGTATAATAAAAATGAATGCAATAAACTTAAAAACGCAGGTTGGTTTCCTATGGAATCTTCACAAGTTGTTGATGCAACAACAGGATTATTTAATGTTTGCATTCCGCTTAAATTCTTAATGGGGTTTTTTGAAGACTGCAAAAAAAATTATTTTAAATGCCAAACAAGAACTTATTTTAGTACGAGATAATTCAGACAAAAATGCAACAATTAATACTGCAGATGAAAATCCAAAAATTGAGCTTACTAAGCTAACTTGGAATATACCTCACATTTCAGTAGCTATTCCTCAAGAATTAGCATTATCTAAAATAATTAATAAGAATACTGATATAATAATTGATTTCCGGAGTTGGGAACTGATTGAATACCCAGAATTATTAAAAACTAGTCGTCATAACTGGCCTGTCAAAACATCTACGAAAGTTAATACCCCACGTCATGTAGCAATTGCTTTTCAAAAAGACTTAAGGGATAAATCAACAACTGATATGTCTCTATTTTCCAACGTTAAATTACAAAACATCAAAGTATTTTTAAACTCTGAGAGATATCCCTACAACGATCTATTTTTAGACTTTGCTAAAAATAAATTTGCATCATTATATGAAATGTTTTCACAATTTCAAAAATCTTACTATGGATTAACACCTGAACCCATTTTTCCTCCAAAGGAATTTAATACTTATGCTCCTATCGTATATATCGATCTATCGTTTATCATTCATGTCTATCATTATGGGTGAAGATCTAGAACTTCGAGTATCCTACTTTTTAAAAGAACTGAAAAAATTAAAACAACAACTACAAGAATATTCTGATAAGAAATCTATGATTAAACAATTCTCATTTTTGAAATTATGAGGATATTAATTGTCGATGTGCAAGGATTTAACATAGAAAATAAGAAGTTTATTCCCAAAGAGTTGGCTGCCTATGATGGACACAAAATATGCCACTATATCTTTAAATCACCATTTGATATAAAATACCTACCGCCTGACTTACATAAACAAGCTGTATGGTTAATGAAAAATCATCACTGTATTCCTTGGAATGAAGGATATACACCAATTCACAAATGTTCTGAAATAATCAAGAATCTAACAGAAAAGGCGGATCAAGTTTATGTGAAAGGGAGAGAGAAATCCGAATGCATCCGAAAATATTCATTAAAACCAGTCATAGAACTTGATGAAAATCCAAAATTACAAGAAGGAGAAGCTCATTGTTTTTATCATTCTAAATCACCATGTATATGCGCACTTACTAATATATACAATTTATATAATAATTATTTAATGATTGAATAAAACACATAAATGAAATAAAGTTTTTTATTTGTTATAAATTAGGTTTCAAATACTTCTTGAATAATTTCAGGTGACAAAAACTTCTTTACTTCATCCAAATGCTCCTGAAATCCCATTTCTTTCATCGTGTACAGAAAAGACTTTAAATCAGAAGTATATAAATATATGTTACAGGCTTCTGCCGCTTTTTCATATTTTCTACCCATTTCTATACATTCTTCATACGTATAGAATCTTTCGAATCCATGCTCGGCTTCATGGGCAGCATCAAATTCTAAATTACTGAAGTGTTGTGATAGATTCTCTATAGCACTTGTTAGGCTATATGCTACTCGTTGAGATGTATATGCTAACCACATCTTGTTGGAGAATGTTCAGACTTAAAGTAAGTTCAGAGCTTTAAATATTAATTTAGGAGGTGGGAGGAATAAAAAGAAAAATATATTTATAAATTTTTATTTTCAATACAACTTTTTACAAATTCATTACATGCAACTGTTTCTACATCCTCCACAACACAATCTGAGTAAAAGTTTAATAATTCTAAAACACAGCAAACATTTAAACTATTTTTCATAGGTGAAATAACATCATATACATTTTTTAACAAATCACCATTTTTCATAGAGATTCCACTAACTAAAATATTGCAATATTTGGAAAATTCCTGGTTTTTTAAGATATCAAAACGATATTTGATTAAATTTGACAAGTTCACTAATTCATTTATAGTATCACCAGCTAGGAATACTTCATTACCACCATCTTGTGTAATCTTAATTATTCTTGCATCACCAATAAACACAAAGTGAATCTCATAACCATTTCCCTTCATGGGTTGCCACCCGGTGTTGTTGGAATAAATGAAACTTAACATAATTCCTTGATTATTTAGGAAGGAAATCCATTGATCTTCATTAAAAATCACATTTTGATTATATTTGTATCCACAGAGTTTAACAACAGGAATATATTTTCTCTCTAAGGAAAATCCAATGCTGACCCTTTTGGATTTGGATTTGTTTATGTAGTAAATTGTTTCATTGATGAGAGCTGCATTGCGCTTCCTACTAAACACTTGTTGGTTATTGTTTGTTGGTTGATATATTTTCAGATGCTTGCTTAAAATAATGGTTGTAGAATTGTGGATGAGTGCTTAAATAAGCAAGCGTGGTAGTGGGGATAGTAAGCGTGGTATTGGGGATAGTAAGAGTGGTGGGAGGATTTAAACACTAATCTTATAGATTTAAACATCATTTAGCGACTAACCATGAATGAGTGTAAGACAGAACTTTTTATCGACATTCAAGGATTTAACTGTTCCTTTGGATACATTCCAAAAGAATTAGCGATTTATGATGGGATTCGTTGCTCAAATTTCTGTTTAAATCGTCATTTCAAAAAAATATGTTATCTGCCCCTGATATCAAACTGGTTAAATGGGCCGAAGAGTATCATGGACTAAAATGGGAATTTGGAAATATAGAACTTAATGAAATTGATGATATTTTAAAGCATGTGTTAGAAGTTTACCAATCGCCCACAATTTACGTGAAAGGGAATGAAAAAATAAACTACTTAAAAAAGTTTTTGAATGAAGATTTCATATACGCTATTCCCATTGGTCAAGAACCAAAATTAAGTAGATTTAAGAAAATGTTATTTTCACAAAAATGTGAATCCATGGCATTGTGCATTAGCTAATGTAAAATTGTTATATAATTATAGACATTGTTATGAATAAAAACCATTATAATAAATATGTTTTTATTGACTCCATAATTTTATTTATAATACAAATATACTTTGAATAATATATATCCTATTGAACATATAAACAATAATAAAAATATACTTAATAATACTACACACACATTTGAACTATACAAGATTTTCTATACAACTGATTCCATTCCTGTGTCACTATTGAAGTTTTATTGAAATAATATAATCTTAGCTTATACTGTACAATGGTAGAATCATTTATAATATTATCATCTATTTTGTAGGTAAATAAACCATTATTTATATTCATTATTTCCCATGTGGAAGGCCAACTATCATTATTTACATTATTAACAGACAGACAAATAAATGCTTCTCGAACATTAGGATCAACTTGTATGAACAAAGTATTGTTAACGAATGCTGATAGAAATAGAACTCCTACTGGTAGCAGGGCCATTTTCAAAATAAACTATTTTTCCAGGGTTCTTATGTTTTATATTCGTCATGAACTAAATCTTTTAGAATATCAATTACATTATTAACCATATCATCATCAGTCTTGGATTTCTCTTCCAAAATATTTATATGTTTGTGTCCCCAAGCTAAAGCTCTAAAAGAATCTGGAATTATATAGCGTTTATCATCTTTTGGAGACAAATAAACCTTATTTTTTAATTGTGTGAACATATCATGTCAAATTGAATGAAAAATATTCATTTTTCTAAATTTGATCTCACAATTTTCAGCTACTTCTTTATAATCTTATTTTTTTATATCCTTTTCCAACTTATTTTTAGATTTGTTCCTCATTTCGGTATTTAAATCGATGTATTGTTTAAGAAATGCAGCTTGTTTAAATTTAATAACTATGAATTTTAGTTAGGTTTAAGATTACGATAATGAATAACATATTTTTCTTTATGGTTTAAATTGCATATTAATTTCTTTTGTTTTGAACCTGGTGCGCAAGTATTTTCAGCCAAAAAAGGTAATTCGTTGTGTTTTACATGTAAATTTTGAGGATAAGTTATGTCTACTTCCAAAGCCAATCCGTATTCAGCATCATCAGATATAGGCATCACATCAAGGGCTTCAATTTCTTCATCGTTCAACCAAGAAAAATCACTTACGGGGAGGCATTGACTCATACTATGTCCATACAAGTTAGTGGCATCCAAATACATTATAAATGACTTTGGTTTGCTCGGATCATAATTTTCCAAGAATGTATTATTAGCTTCAGCTTTTCGAACGCTGCAATGACAGACACCACCTCTTATATTATTTTAAAAAAATGTATCATATCTATATCCGTTAATAATTCTAATTTAACATCAGTCATTTTTAACATTGAATCCCATATAAACCTGGTAATGTATAATACTGTGCAGGATCTAGCTTAAAGTTACTTAAAGAAACATTTATAAATGCTTCAAAAAAATCTGTTAATATGAGAACATCTGAAAATAAATAAATTTTGGTATAATCCATAAGATTTTGACAATTAAATAAATTCCAAATAGTAATTGCTCTATTGTAATCCGACGGACACATAGGTTCATCTTTAAGTTTATCATAAAAATGTTCAATAGCTGGGAGTTGATTTTCATACAGTTTATCCATAGAATCAACATAAGAATATGGATGGACCTAAGCAAACCTTTTTTTCGAATTTCATTAAACTGGTTAGAATCTTCAAAGTATTTTTTAATATCAATGCATTGATTTGGTTCCAAGCTTTCACCAAGCTTTTCCAAAGAGGAACCAACGAAACGGAATGAATCTAAAAATCTCATTTTAATAAACATATTTTTTTCTTTATTATCCTTGTCTTTTACTTTGTCAACTATTATGGATTTTGAAAATGAAATATATTGTTCTTTGGTTTGTGCAAGTACATCAATATTATCTTCTTCACAACACAGCTGTTTAACAAATAAATTACTATTATAACCAGTTAAATTATGAAAAATGATTTGTATAAAATTTGGAATTTGAAAGTTTAAGTTGCAAATACTGTGAGCTGAATTTCGAAATTTACCAGTTAAATGATCGTGATCCCTTATATTTTCATTTTTTTCAACTTTTTTATTACATATATGACAAATGGTACTATCTTTATAAGCCAACTCTTCTTCATCTGATAAAGGAAGCATTTTCACTACAGGTTTAAGATGGTCATTATAAATTCTATGAACATGACCTTGAATTCATCAGCTGCATCCAAACCAAAATAGTAGTCTAGTACCGAAAAAGAATCATCATATGAACATTTAATGAAATAACAAAAAGCATAAGGTTCATGTTTAAATGTGTTCCGAGTATATGAATCCTCATCATTATCTGGTTGATCAAACTGCAAAGGTTTTAAAAAGCATTCAAAGTCTGCGTATATGACGAATGGAACTTTTAGTTCTTTTTGAAAATTTTCAAACTGTAGAATATTTTCTGGTATATGTTGACCATACTTATTTATTTTGATATCATTGGTAGGAATTTTTGTAAACAAATGATTGCAATCATTTAATTGGTGCAATTTTAATTTTTCCATTGATGTAAAATAAATTAAACACCCATCACAAAAATACTTTTTTAAATGATTTTTATTTACTTGTGCTGATACTAATCTAGACATGTCCTTAATCCAACAATAATTATTGTTTTCCCTATCATTTATAATCAACAAGTTAACGTGTATTGGAAGTTGTTTACTTGTATAATGTAGGGGACCTACTACTTCATACTTTAATTTATTATCTTCATAAACACTGTCTAAACCATAAACATTTACAGATATTTGATTAAGAGTTTCAAGTTTATGTATATCCTTTAATTTCACAGGAAACTCTATTCCTTCAAAATTTAAATACTCAAAAAAATTAGGGTATGAACTTATTCTATCAACATGATTTTCAGCTGGAAATAATGCACTTATCGCACTCCATCCGAAACAATATAAATCATTATTTTTGATATTAATAACACAGCGTTTATTTGCAACTTGTTTTGGTAATGGTATATACGATGAAGCTCTAATTGGATTATATTTGTTTATATTAAGCTCCAAATGTAATATTTTTTCCAGTGCCCAACCTGAACCATTTTCCGCAAATATTGACGCCTTTTCTTTTATTTCAGACAACAACTTCTTATAAATATCAGATAAATCTGTTGTTGAAGTTATGATCTTATTTTTTGTGTTAAACGATTTAGTTTCGATTGTCTCTTTTGTTTGTAAAATATATTGTCCAAATAGTTCTACATTAATCTTAACACTTCTATGCTTAACTAACTGTTCTGAAAGTAAACTTACAAACTTTTGTTGTACTTCATCAAAAAACTCTTCAATGTGCACGTATTTTTTCGATGGCAGCAACATGTAAGACACAAACCTATTTTTAAACGCAAAAGTTACAATTTTTACATTATCATCACTTTTAAGTAAGATTAGTTTAAGTTTAAGTGAAGAGTAGGGGGATTTGGTAAGGTGAAGAGTGGGGGGATTTGGAAGCTCGTTTGGTCTGATGTGCACACAATCACACTACTGCTTAACTGCTAACTGCTACTGCACACTAATTCTTAAATCTATTTTATATTTACTTTTTCAAAAAATTAATATTTAGGGGCACCTCCTCTAGGTTTAATTACGGCCCTTAAACGACGTGGCATGGATTCCACCAACTTTCTAGTAATGTTTGGCGATATATTTTGCCATGTAGAAAAAATAGTGTTTCTGAATTCTTCACGGTTACTAGGATTGCAACTTTGAAGTTCTTTTTTTAAAATTTGCCACAGACTCTCAATCGGATTGAGACCATGTCTGCGGTGGAGTATTTAACAATTTTGGTACACTATGAAGCAGCCACAGCTTCACCGTATATGCGGTGTTTTTAGGATCGTTATTCTTTCGGAAACAAAATATACGCGCCATATTTAATTTTTCGGCTGATGGTCTCAAATTTTGTTTTAGAATATCTAACTACATATGTTTATCCATTATACTTTGAATTTCATGTAAATTTCCAAAGCCGTTAGCTCCCATATCACCCCATAATAATATGGAACCTCCACCGTGTTTAACAGTTTTTACGGTATTTTTAGTTGGAAGCTCGGAATTTTTTTTCCGCATCACAATTCGATCAATCCTGACCAAACCTGAGCAAACCTGAACAAATTATTTGTCAGAAAAAAAAATAACGAGCTTCAAACTAACAATACCATAAAAACTGTTAAACACGGAGGAGGTTCCATTTTATTATGAGGTGCTATGGGAGCTAACGGTGTTGGAAATTTACATGAAATTCAAGGTATAATGGATAAAAATATGTACTTAGATATTCTAAAACAAAATTTGAGACTATCAGCCGAAAAATTATGTATGGCGAGTATATTTTATTTCCAAAAGGATAACGATCCCAAAAACACCGCATATACGGTGAAGCTGTGGCTGCTTCATAGTATACCAAAATTGTTAAATACTCCACCGCAGACACACGGTCTCAACTCGATTGAGAGTCTGTGGCAAATTTTAAAAAAAGGACATCAAAGTTGCAATCCTAGTAACCGTGAAGAATTCAGAAACACTATTTTTTCTACATGGCAAAATATAGCGCCAAACATTACTAGAATGTTGGTGGAATCCATGGCACGTCGTTTAAGGGCCGTAATTAAACCTAGAGGAGGTACCCCTAAATATTAATTTTTTGAAAAAGTAAATATAAAATAGATTTAAGAATTAATTTTCGTCTTGTACGGTTAATTTTGTGTACATCTTTGCAGTTGATATGTTGACAGTTCCATTAATTTAATTTTTTTCTTCAAAAACAAACTGTTCTTGTTTTGATTTTGTTACGTTTCTTATAGTTTTATAGTTATTCTTTTATTTGTTGTCATTTTATTCTTAAAATATAGAAATAATCATATCATAGAGTTGGTATTATTCCAATTAATACATTTGGATTATTATGTACGGTCAATTGTGTGAGCAACTGTATATATATATATATATATATATATATATATATATATATATATATATATATATATATATATATATATATATATATATATATATATGTATATATATATATATATATATATATATATATATATATATATATATATATATATATATACTTATATATATATATATATACTTTGTTACTTTTCTTGAACCATTTATAATATATATTTTTTATTGTTTGTTTCTTGGGATTAGGTTCATTATAAAAACATTTTTTTATTATTATTTTTTATTAAAAGTCCATTGACGTTTCGACCCCTTTTCGGGTCATTTTCAAAATGTTTTTTTTTTATTTGGTTTGTTAAAAGACCTAAAAATACATTATTGGTTAAAAATTTTTTTACAAAAACACAACAATACGACAGTAAAGGATTAAAATTTGGACATATTATTTTAAAATTCTACGTTCTTAACAGTAAACATTTTTCTACAATTGGAAGATATTTTTATTATTTTCAAGGTGCGTATAATAAAAATATCTTCCAATTGTAGAAAAATGTTTACTGTTAAGAACGTAGAATTTTAAAATAATATGTCCAAATTTTAATCCTTTACTGTCGTATTGTTGTGTTTTTGTAAAAAAAATTTTAACCAATAATGTATTTTTAGGTCTTTTAACAAACCAAATAAAAAAAAAAACATTTTGAAAATGACCCGAAAAGGGGTCGAAACGTCAATGGACTTTTAATAAAAAATAATAAAAAAAAATGTTTTTATAATGAACCTAATCCCAAGAAACAAACAATAAAATATAAATATATATATATATATATATATATATATATATATATATATATATATATATATATATATATATATATATATATATATATATATATATATATATATATATATATATATATATATATATATATATATATCTATATAATCAGTTTTATTTTAGACCTATAAGTTCTCAACTTGGATTTTAATACTTTTATATTCAGATTACCAGATACAGAAATACCAATATGGCACGAAAACCAACTTCAAAAATAGTAAAAATAATTTTACTTACGTTATTGATGCAAGAACGATTCAAAAAATACAAATTCCGGTAAATATATAATATATAAATGGATACGGTATAGGTACTCCCTTATCAACAAATAGGACATCTTGAAACCTGAATGACTTGTAAAAATAGAAAATAATTTGGCTTTTACTATAATTCTAAATCCTAGAGAAAATCCAATAGAAATAATTTTTTTTTAAACTTTCGAAGTCGAACCTATAGACTTAAACGAAATTAATTTAATTGATCACCCCGTATATCCTGAGAAACGCGAAAAAATATTGATAATAAGCTGAAGACTAATTTAAAAAATATACTTGTAATTACGAAGAAAAACAAGAAATACATAGTCTTTGTTATGATTCTCGTGATATTTTATTGTTACCCAAAATATAAACATTGCCCATTAGTACTGAAAGGGCCGATAGGGGCGCATGCATTGCCTTATCCTTAATTCGAGTCGTCACATTGCCTGTTATGTCCAGTTGTTTTTTCTAGAATTACGTCAAGCGGAAAACTGTTTTCTTGAACATTGTCGAATCTTAGACCTTAGTATTTTTGTCGGCCCAACCGATTTATTTTTTGTGTGCGTGTTGACTGATTGTACAGTAGTTTTAACATATTTATTGAAATCAAGACTTGATTGATCAAACCCATTTAGACAAAAACCATTCACTTCCCTGAGTGTCTGTTTCGTATATTGTGTTTCATATTTTAGTCTCACAACTGGGCGAAAAATAGATGTCTTGGGACTGCTATTTTAATATAATTTTATCCGTTTTGCTAAAACGAAAAATGTAACGATAGTATTACTATGTAAGCCATTTTTGCGAAAATCGGAATAAAATCTGAGTGTTTTAAAAATCTGTGTTTAAGTAAAGATATATATATCTATATATATATATATATATATATATATATATATATATATATATATATATATATCTATATATATATATATATATATATATATATATATATATATATATATATATATATATATATATATATATATATAAAGTAAACTTTCAAGTATAGGTTGGACCGTGTTCACTACAGGCCCGTAGCTAAGGGGGGAGGGACCAGAGTGGGCAGTGCCAACTCTGAAAGAAAAAGTTGCCGAATCTAGACAACCACTGAAATCATTGTGATTTTAAATGATTGTGTAAATTAAAATAAGTTTGCCCCTCCTAAACCTTTAGTGGCCCCCTCTGAAATCCAAAACTGTCTACAGGCCTGGTTTATTAAATGAATTACCTATTTTCTATTATTTTTATATTTTTTATACCGGACAAAAATAGCGTCAAAATCAAAATTGTTACGTGGCGATCACCCACTTCCTCGAGCACATGAAGTAAAAAAGATTGTTGTAAAATTGTAATATATTTTACTCCATGCAATAGAATTATGTTACGAAAGCTTAGCTGTTTAGTCTGTTGTATTAATAATTTTGGTTTGGGCATATTTTTTCTTGTATAATACCTACAGTTATTTTTCTTTTTCAGGGTCCAGTGTACGATTGGGTTCTTTGGCATCGTCTTCATCATAAACATTTTGGAACAAATTTGGATCCATATAACCCAAAAAAAGGTTTTTTTTATGCTCACATGTTAAGTTCAATAAGACACTTGAGTTCTGCCCAAGTTGATGCTATTAAAGAAATTGATGTAACTGATTTGGAAAATGATAAAGTTATAATGTTTCAAAAAAAGTAAGGAACCTGAAGGTACATTACAGTACAGTTTGTATTCTGGATGTCAAAAAATTTTGACTATCGTAAATATTTTAAAAGCTGGAGCATCCCACAACACCGATTTTTTTTTACTTTTTTACATGAACTGTTAAATGAATACAATATATTACACACCCCTTCTGCCTTCAATTTGCCAGTTACCATTTTCCAGCACCCCTAAGCTAAATTCGTGTGACTAATTTTTCGATAAGTTAAGCATATTTCAGCCCCCATCCCCAACTAAACTTCTGGTTACGCCTATAACCTTCTATAACTCAGTCTTATGTCAGTGAAATTGTTAAAGACTTAATGAAACTGACAGCTTGAAGAGCACACCTCAAACTAGACCATTTGTTGTGGACATTCAAGAAAACCCTAACACGACTTCTTGGGCCTAACCAAAATGTAAGCCATCGATCGAACAAAAGTTCCGACGTCGAATCATCCATGTTTATAGGGACTGGTACTGGCCCAAGAACTCAGTGAAGATACAGAAGATCTGAGTTTTGCGAAAATCTAATTCATTTTTGCCAAACATGTTTTATTTTCTAATAAATCTGCTTTTATGTTCGTCGCAGTTACTCCTTTTTTTTTTTCATTAAAGGGCATCTTACATCAGAGAAATATCCAGTTTTGCTTGGGTTTGCTTGAGTTACAACTAAACAAATGCAGTACCTAACCACGCTAGAAGTAAAATTTAGACCGAAAAAACAATATCCCGAAACAACAACAAATAACAATTTTAGAACGAACATTAGCAAAACATAACAATTACAGAACGTAACATTTGCGGAATATAACTTTAACCGAAATGAACTTCGACAGAACTAACAACGGCAGAAAAACAAGGTCAGAAAGATGGCGAAATAAGGCAGCGTTGCCAAATGTATGCATTTGTAGTAATCGTTATGGCATTGTAAACATGGGTTATTCCAGTGACGTCTCTACCCTAGTTGGAAATAAAATTAGGATCCGATTTGAAAATAAAATACATTGTGTAATTTGAAAATGCGAAATATGAAAAGACTTCGGTAAAGTAATATAACATACAGGGTGTCTGAAAAGCCTTAGTATGGGCAAATATATTTGCTATTCATAAAGATTTAGATACCAAATTTGAGTTGTATCTTATTGGTTAATAAATCTACTTTTGTATGTAATTTAATATATGTAACTTTTAACGTAATAAGTAAGACAGGCACTGTTTGTCTGTTACCAGAGGGTCGATGCCGAAAGTAAGTAGGTACGTACGGATACGGTATTTGACAGAAATGATTTAATTCATGGGCGATGCCGTAACTGTGTAAAATCAAAAAAAAAAACGGTTAAGTGCGAGTTCGACTCGCGCATAAAAGGTTCCATACCACATACAATATTGTGAATTTCTCACAGAACGCAAAATTCTCAATAACTATGGTAAGACTAACCCTTGAATAAATAACAAGAGGCGGCGATGGCGGAAATAAACCAGTGCGTATAGGTTATATAACTGATAATAAGTAAGGTTGGCACGGTTGGTCTGTTCCCAGAGGCGTCAATGCCGAAAATAAGTACGTACGTACGTACATATACGATATTTGACAAAAATAATTTAAATAATGAGCCTTGCCGTGATTGTGTCAAATAAAAAAACGGTCAAGTGCGAGTTCGACTCGCGCATAGAGGGTTCCGTACCAACGTAAGATAGTGTTTTAATTTTTTAAATATATTTACTCATGTTTTACTCATATTACTATTGTGCGGTGTTACAATGTCACATAGTTAAGAATGTGCGAAAAAGTGAGACATCACGAAATCGTAGAAATATGTTAAATATGTAGTTGTAGTTTTACTTTTGAAGATATATTCTTGAAAGTAGATAGGTTCGAATGTAGACACCAAAGTACATCCCCTGAAATTTAGTGCGCATGTCTAGCTCTCTTGGATTGCGCGTGGTACGCATTTTGGTCTACTGCGCATATCTTAAGAAACGAAAAATAAAGAAGTCGAAAAAGAGTTGAGACAAAAAGTTAAAAAGTTAAATACGTAGTGGTACCTTTACTATTAGAGATATATTTTTAAAAGTGGATTGGTTCGAAAGTAGACACCGAAGTAGACACCAAAGTACACCTCCTAAAATTCCGCGCGTATGTTTAGCACCCTCGGTTTGCGCGTGGTACGCATTTTGGTCTACTGCGCAGATGTCAAAAACGAAAAATATAAACGACAAATGAAGAAGTTTGAAAAAGATGGAAAAAATTTATAAAAAAAGTGCCCCACAAAAACAAAAAATAAATGTGCGCGAGGAAAAGTGCGCGCGCACAGGCTGGTACTGTATGGCACAAGAGGTCGTCTACCGGTCGACTTATGCTCGGCCCGGCTTAGTAATAAGAGAAATAATCTTAAAAAAATAATTTTTTTATTTTTTTACGATTTGTAATTTTTAAGGGCTTGCCTTTTAAAAACGAATTAAGATACGGACTTCGGGTGTGCCGTAAAATGTTTCTTTTTTGAAGACCTTTAAAATAAGAGACCACACGGCATAGGGTTGCATTAAAAAATTTTGACCTCAACTCCCTAGCGTTACCCCTCAAGGGGGTTGAAAAAATTAAATTATATAAAAAGTAGATTTGTTAACCAGTAAGATACAACTAACATTTGGTGTCTCTATCTTTATTAATAGCAAATATATTTGCCCATACTAAGACTTTTCAGTATATTATATTACTTTAAACGAAGTCTTTTCGTATTTCGCATTTTCAAATTGTACAATATGGGTAAATAAATATTTGTACTTTATTTTCAAATCGGATTCTAATTTTACTTTCAACTAGGGTAGAGACGTCCCTGAAATAACCCATGTGTACAATGCTTTAAATGTTCTGAATATTTAGTGCCCATTACTGTACAACATATGATTTATTAAAGAAATTAAAGTTTTGGAGTGGATCCTTCTACGGTTTCAGTCATTTGGAAAATCATACCTACTTAGGTCTTGGGATTAGACTGTGTCAAAGTGAAATATCTTTCCGACTTTTCTCCTTTGATTAAAAGAGGTATCTTCAGAAATGTTCCTTCAATCTGCGAGATGAAAACATTGAATGGTAAACACTGATAATTCAATGTAGAATTTGATTTCTAATACCGCCGTTTCGTAGAGTTTAAAATAGTGCTGTAAGTAAGTGTTTTTGATTTTTGTTGTAGCTCCAAAAATAAAAACTAAACATCTGCAAAAGTCTTTACACGGAGCTTCCTTCGCGAAATGAAATTAAATATAATACAATGTGGAAATGCACAGTATTTCGTCATTTTTTCAACAGGAACATGTAAGTTACTTTAACTACTCATGTAACGTGTTAAAATTCAACTTTTATGTTTTTATATTTTGGCGAATGCGCGGATCTAATTTCCTCTCCTAATTGCAGTAATTTAAAGCAAATAAATAAATATCCAGTAAGTGGTTTTTATTAAAGAAAGGAAGGAATATTAGAAAAGCTAAATTACAGTAATATACAGGGCTATGCCTTCTTTCCTTTTGGTTTATTTATTTATTCATCAAGCGAGTAGAGATACATAGGATGTTCACCATCAAGTGCACCCAAGCAAAGTGTGCAAACCCAACTCCGATACCGAGTAAACCAGAGCAAACCCAACCGGTACCGAGCGAACCAGAGCAAACCCAACCCGATACCGAACGCACCCAATCAAACCCAACCCGATACCGAACGCACCCAATCAAACCCAACTGTCATCTGTCATCTATCAGCTGTCATATGTCATCTGTCATCTGTCATCTGTCACCTGTCATCTGTCAACTGTCATATGTCATCTGTCACACTCTTGGGCGTTAGTTACTTTGGTCTTAGCTACTTGGGCACTATCTATTTGGGTACTACCTAGTCTTCTTCTTCTTTCTGCCCTTAGGTCCTTATTCACGATGACGTCACAATCGTTTTCATTAATCCTACCTAATTAAATGTATTTATTTCGTAAGTCGCGTATGCACTGAAAAAAGTTTTCTGTCCAAGGCGCGGATCGAACACCATGTGTATAAATTTCGTATTTCGCCCAGCTATAGAACCAAGTACGCCACGGCACCTAGTTGAATAAATAAACAAGGAAAATGATATCTTCAGTGATATATGGGGCGTGACGTGACGTAGTAGGTATGTTTTATGTATTTTCGGTGGATAATACTAATAATAAAATAGTGTCTTTATATTTAACATGCATCACGTGTGCCAGCCTGTGCCTGTGCACTCGCAGCCGGCGACAGCGGGACGGCTCGTCGCTGGCTCCAGGTGACCCTACACACGAAACGGTGTTACTCTCGAGGGCCTTGCAGCGTATACCACAATATTATATGCTATAAAGTTTGCATCATCAGCGGAAAAAAATACCAGTCAAAGCGCGCTAAAATTGATCGGTACGAGGCAAGGTCAACCTGTGAACCGTGGTGTTGCTGTGCAGAGGTGACGCATCGCTCACTTTTTTGTGTACTAGTGGTAACGCACCGCTCACTTTTTTGTGTAGACGCACTTGGGGACGTTTTTCGAGGTATGGAGATGTAATAAAACTAGTAATTATAGAAAATTATTTATTTGACCACAATTTATATCGATATTTAGCACCTTTATATACAAAATTAGTTAATACCAGCAAACAGGTTACAGCTATGGATACAAGTAAACTAATCCAAGCATTCAAACTGGATTAGGGTGCGAGGAATATAACCAACAGCAGTCAAGCTTTGCCCCCAAGAGACTAGAGTATACTGGGCATTTGATCGATTCATATTGTCAACTAGATCCTGCGACATAGTTTCAGCTATCCGTTGTCGTAAGTATGTTTGAAAGATCACACCTTCCTGGGCTAAGTCAACCAATGTCGCAACAAGAGCTCTCCCAAAACGTGTTGTAACAAATTTCAGTGTTTGAATAGGATACGCTACTCCTACAGCTAGAGTGGAAAGTTTTCTGCATTCGGGAAAGTTCACAACATCACTGTTAATACGAGCGTAAGGTTCCGCTAATGTTTGCTTGGAAATACTCATTGTAGAATGCTGCTGCTAAACAGGTTTCAACACACGTACAAGTCACGATAGGTCTCGATAGCTCTCAATAGGTTATAACTGTATGCAACGAATGTGGAAGCAGCTATGAAATCTCTGCTAGCATCGAGCTGCATTTATTAGTAACAGCAGAAGCAACAGCAGGGAGGCCGGTGGTGGGGGAAAGGAGAGAGAGAAGGGAAAAAATAACCTAGAGCTTGAAAATATGTTTTTATTATGAGTCATCAGTATACATGTACAGTTTTTCAAAGTCATCGAGCAATTTTTGCGGATAATAATGTAATAATTCCAACATGTAATAACTTTGTTCGAACAGGTTTAAATTACAGAGATTCGTAATAATTTGAACAAAGTTGTCCTTAATATCAGCAAAATATTGGGCATACTGTAAAGTATCATCGTAATAGGTTCTAAATTGTAAACGTTTCACTAATTCTAATCTAAAGTTAATTAAACTCTTAATGCTAACAATAGAATTTACATCATTACAAGACAACGTTCAAGTTACATCGTTGCTTCCAAGTTGGAATATTCGCTCGTTTAAAAGAATAGCAATGGATACGGGAAAATTTTCCGATGACGACATCAGCGTTGTTGTCACACTTCCATCTATATCTTCAAACATCTTGTCAATGATCTCCAAAAACTCGATCCAATCCGAATGGCTGAGGGAGTCTGGTTGACGTTCAGGTGTTGTGGGAACTAGTTTAACACTTGGTATCATCCCCCTGGCAACACTGAGTCCCACAATTACTGTAAAATTACCAGTAAAATAGCAAAATTCGCCCAAGAGTTTTTTCTCGTTACTAATTTCTCTGTTACTTCGGCGAATCATACTGTGTAGATAAGTCCAATAGAGTGACGGGCTTTGAGAACTATCGTCTTCTTCTTCTAGCAACTCAGGAGCAGCAGCAGTAGCAGCAGCAGCAGCACAACTTGTACTAGCCATGGTTCACACTACAATGGAGACGTCAACCTGCGTATTATTGTAATCATAGAGAGAGAGAGCTATACCCCCACTCCGCATTTATTGATGTTAAGTTCGAGAAACAGGAGTTTGGATAACGCCCATCCGCTTCCAATCTCGGTAAATTCAGAAGCTTTTTCCACTAGAGACATCTGATATTCAGCGTAAAAGTTTCCAAATTAGTGCTGGGAGAAATAACACTAAATTGTGTGTTAAAAGATTTAATGTCTTGTTCTTGTGTTGATGCCAACAGATAGCAAACATATAGCTCCATATTAACTTCAAGTTGGGGTAAGTCTTTAAAGGATCAGCGAGTAGAGTGATAACAGTATCTTTTAGATCTCCTAAATATTGCTTGACATCAACCAAATGTAAATCACTTGTCAGATGATAAGTTAGTATGCGTTGTTTAAAAGCAGTTCGAACTAGCTTTACATGAGAGTACAAGTGCTCACTACATTGCTGCTTATGTTTTGTGGTACGGTTATGAGCACTACGAGATAAAATTTCCGCATCACACTCTTTGCAATAAGGCATGATTCCTACTGGTCAAAACAAAAAAAATGTTGACTATTTATACCGGGAGCTAGCTTAAACCACATCCTTGACCATATGTATCCAACTATTATGCGACTTATCAAGCCCCAACCATTTCACATACACCTTTTTGCCTTTTTTACGCAAAACTTGCTCAATAAGAAATACGTCAGATTGTGTGCCTTTTTGCAATTCTTCTCCATAGAACCCTCCGCTAATTGGCTGCCCGCTCGTATCCTCTAGCAAATAAGTTGTAGGATTGGTGATCTTTATCTGCGATACTTTAAACAACTCAGTGGTCCAATTTGGTACATAACCCTTTTCAAACACGTGCTTGGCCTTACTTATGCGAACAATGTCCCCAACTTTGAATTTTTGCTTTCCCACAACCTTTAAACGACTAGAAACCGAGTCCAATATTTTATTCTCATTACTCTTGCTAACATCCTTCGGTTTCATGCGGATTGTGTGATGTTTCGTGTTGTTGTAATTATTTGTAACTTGTTCCAACAAGTCGATCCATTTATGATTACCATTCAAGGTACACAACTTAAACAAATGTTCTTTGAGCGTTCGAATTACTCGTTCGGCAATAGAAGCCTTTAAAATACTAAAGGTACTCTAATGGTGTATCACATGCTTCTTCATAAGACTTTGAAAGCTAGCGTTGTAATACTCTTTCCCATTATCTGTAACCTGCTTTTTCGGAATCCTCCGAGACTGTTTAAGTATATGATCCATTGCATTAGTCACATCCTGAGCATTTTTTGACTTTAGAGGTCTGGTCCAGAGAAATTTCGAAAAACAATCAATTACAACCAAGATGCATTTAAATCCCTTGTTTTCACGAGCGTACTGCTCGAGCTGAGCAAGATCGGAAGCAAACGTATCACCTAAACCATACTGGATAAATCGGCGGCTTTTAAATTTAATTCTAGCTGGTTTATGCAGTTCCTTAACAACTTGTTCTCTCGCTTTTGTAATGTTCTTCACCATAGTTCGCAATGGGCAATGACGCTTGGAACCTTCAAAATCTAATTATATTATTTCGTTACTAATTTTGACTTTAACGCAGCAAGCTCAGCAGGAAGTCGGTCCAGATCGTCATTAAATGGTTTTAAAGAACTTTGAGTTGTACTAACTTTGTTCGCGGAGACGATCCGTGACCAGTCCGTAACATGTACAAGTTAAATAATTCCAAACATTTATGCGCATGTGCGATTCGGAACCGATCAGGAATTGACAAATCTTCGCGAACGTTTTTGGTGAACGTGCTTGTCCGGAACATCTGCGAATCCCTTAACCTTAACATATTTTATTATTTTGAATTAAATTTTTAGACTGAACAACCTAATTTAACATTATATAATGATTAAAATTGCCATAAAGACATATTTGTTCTGTTATGAGTAATTTTCAATACAAGAATAATTGAATATACTAGAGCATATTATTATATACAAATTTATATCTACCTTTATACAACTAACAGCATATGAAATTTAACTGTTCGTTGTCGCAAAATACAACCCGCCCAAAATTAAACGACAATTTTCAAACAAATTTCACACTGCACTTGCGCGGACAAATAATTCATGCCATAATCCTCGGATCGTTTTGACTGGTTACGGATGTGTCCTGAACTTGTTCTCGCATCACCGCGAACGCCAAATTTATTGTCAAAATCAGTGATTTTCTGCACCGCGAACGCAAATAATCGCAAAGCGCACGCGCACTTGTCACGGACTAGTTCCGGATCATCTCCGCGAACAAAGCTACTGTCGACATAGTCCTTTAAAATAATTTCAAGGTTATCCAGCTTATCATTACCAGCTTGCAGAGTTGTATTACGCGCATTTAAATCCTGTGGTAATTTGTGTTGTTGTTCAACCATCGAATCAGTGTACTTCTTACTTGCACTCTCAATAACGGAGAGAGAATCATTAAAATTTCGCTGAAGAACACTCATCGATTGATCAGTTCGCGTAATTATACTCTCCACAAACTTTTTATTTACGGCATCTGTGGTATCTGTCGGTGATTTGACGTTACAAAGCCGATGATCTTGAATATTGTAATCACCATCTTTTGTAAGAGTAATCAAGTTGGGTGTTTGCGACACTCTCACTCTTTTCTGATTACACGAGCGGGGTAAGGAACGTCCAAATTTATTCATGATTACTGCGGTACTAAGACATAGTAGCTTTAAACAAACTTATTAATAGAATTCGATTACTCCAAGTTGCTGCAATTCCTGCACAATGCTCCAAATCTCATTCATGTTATTATTGTTGTCAACCTCATTGGAAGCTTCCAATTTTTTTAAACGCTCAACTAACTCATTGACGTCATCATAGTACACAAATTCTTTAAGTTTTTCGTTGTATTCCATTAAGGCAGATCCTGATTTCGCTGATTTTACTGATTGAATAAGTATCTTTGAAGAAGTAGGAACACTCTTTGAATAAATGGCTGCAAGTAGTGGCCTCACAATTGTGGCATATTTACGCGACTTATTACCTTTAATTTGACCATTCTCATTGAGGTATAAGTCTGATCATTTTAAAATATCGCCATATTCTGTATCATCAGCCCTGGTGTTACATTTCGGATCTTTTAAAACAATAAATCGTATAAACCCACAGTTCCTTTGTACTTAACGGGACCTACTTGAATATCACCATTCTTCAAAAACTTGACGGGTTGTGTACCCAAATGCCAAGAATCAGTCGTCATATCATATTTCATGCCGTTAGCATCTATTTCGGATGAGTTAAACCAAAGTGTTTTCAAATACTCTTGTGCAATTTTAGGATATTGTTCGACAAAGCTGCTATACATCTCCGGTCGTCGAAGAGAAGCCTCAAACTCGGCTTTTAGATCTTGAACTGATTTCTCTGCTAGGTCTTGTTGTGCTTCTTCAAACACATCATCGGAATTATCTCCCTTTCTGGACTCAGTAGCTACGGAGGACGAGGACGTTGGTATATTTACTTCCGGGGTTTGAGAGGAAGAGATCGCTGTAGGCTGCTCAAATTTTATCAACGGATTTACATCTTCACTCTTTTCTATTTGCATCTTACGTTTCTTAGCCTTTGTACCGATGGAAGCATCCACGAGCTTATTCAGAGGGTCAGTAATAGGTGTTAAGAATTTATTAAGAGCTTCATCGTCTTCACCCCGCTCGAACTTTAATGCCAAGAACTTTTTTCGGATTGTTCGAGCAGCTTGGATAATTCGACGCTTTACGTTCTTATCCAGCTGGTTACAAGGAGTAGACATAACCGCTCAACCGCTCAACCACTCAACCGCTCAACCGCTCAACCGCTCAACCGCTCAACCGCTCAACCGCTCAACCGCTTAACCGTTCAACCACTCAACCGCAGACCTGTTTCTAGAGACTTGGTACATCCGGCTTCTAGAATGCCAAGTATCATACTGAACCTCAAGGACTTAGGGTATGATATAAGTATCAAACTTGTTACGATATCGGCCTTTAGCAATATCATTGTCTTTTACCATTACTACGAAACCCATACCTATCTTTCCAACATTCGGGAGAAATGTGTTTAAATGCATCGAATGCCATGTCTGTATTAACGTGATCGTTGTAGATATGCTTCAAGTTTAAGTCGTCCTGCTTAAATACAATTAATACATTAGCATTATCCCGAACCAGCTGTTTAGGTATTTTCGAGTAAGTTTGCGATAAATAGAATGAATCAATTGCATTATGACGGCCCATACAAAAATAATTACGTATTTTATCCTGCTACTTACATGCTACGTCATCAAATATGAATACAGAGTGAGGTCGGGCACTGGAAGGATCTAGAACTTCATCGTTATCACTGTAACCGAAATAGCCTAAACGGGAATGTTTTAAGGCCTGTTGCAGAAAGGCGTACTTGTCTTGCTGCAGAGATTTTGAATACACGTACACATTCTCGAATTTTAAACAATTTTCATCAATCAAAAGACTGATCATTACATTGGTTTTGCCACAATTACTAGGACCGCATATTAGCGACCGAATTGTTAAATGGCAAAAGTTGACCATGTTTTCTACTTTGGGATTTGTCTTTCTGCATATCGCAGTTATAAACTTGGATTTTGAGTTTCTGCTTCTCTTGACGCATCTCTATAAATATTAGTCTGCACCCTGCCAGGACTTCATTACTAATGAAGACTCTGCAGGGTGCAGGTGTGTTAAATACAGTTATCAACAAGCTCCCCTTCGAGCTTCATTTGCCTGGTTATTCCTATTGCGGTCCGGGAACCAAACTTCAAGAGCGGCTCGAGGCGATCAACCGAAGAACAAATTGGATAGTGCTTGTCGCGATCACGATATCGAATACGCAAAGTCTAAAGAGTAGGAACAAAGATATCGAGCCGATCGAGTGTTGGAGGACCGAGCTTGGGAACGAGTCAAGGCAAGCGATTCCAGTTTTGGAGAAAAAGCTTCAGCGTGGTTAGTAACTAACGCTATGAAGGTAAAACGCAAGTTAGGTGGTGGCAAGAAGAAGATGAAACCCCTATCATCAGTGGTCACTCTGCTTAAGAAACAGTTTAAACATACGGGTGCTGGTGATGTTAGTAAGAAAAGGACTCTCGATAAAATACTTCAAGCTGCACGAATAACGGTTAAGAAGGTGGGAGGGCATAAGAGGATTAACGTACCACGAATAATACCATTACCGAAACAGGGTGGGTTTCTACAACTTATTCCCATATTTGCAGGACTTAGTGCCCTGGGAGCGTTAAGTAGGGGCGCAGCGGGGGTAGCGAAGGCCGTTAATGACGCTCAAAGTGCCGAGGATAAGTTAAAAGAATCTAAACGACACAACGAAACAATGGAAGCGATTGCATTGGGAAAAAAGGGCAGCGGCCTGTATTTAAAGAAACACAAAACTGGCTATGGATTGTTTTTACGGAAAATGTTAAAAAACTACCAATAAAGCTACCTGAAAAGCCGTTATCCGATCACGATATTAATTCGTATGTCACTCGATTAAAAATACCGCATTTTAGAGGAGTATTTATGCGAGACACTTTACCGAACGTACCCTTCAAAACAGAGTGTGGTGTTATTAATTTGGATCGGAACACAGGATTCGGGACACAATGGGTAGCTTACAAGAAACACGGCAATCGATTTGTTTATTTCGATAGTTTTGGCAACTTGAAACCGCCCAAGGAATTTGTCACGTACATGAAAAATGTGAAGATATATTTTAATTTCGAACAGTATCAGTATTATGGAATGATAAATTGTGGACATCTTGCTCTAGCATTTCTCTACAATGAAACTTTATAAATGCAGGTGGTGATGCTTATTGATATCAGTCATGTCACAGACATTCACGTTAAAAGCTCGCTCTCACCGTCTTGAAGCATACTTTGTACCTCCCGTAGAGCTCGATTCGAGATTTGATTACTCTTTAGCATTAATTTCGCTAGACACTTGGAACACAATCCCTAATATAGAAGAGGGGCGAAACAAGTTTTATTACATTGACAATAATCAGGAGGAGGAGCGAGTATTGGAAATACCAACAGGATCCTATGAGTTGGGAGATATCGAACAGTTTCTACAACGTAATCTCCTAGATCCTAGTGCTTCCACAGACGAACGGAATAGCATCTTATCGCCTAAACCCAATAACAATACGTTAAAGTGCGAGTTAGCCTGTGTCTACGACATAAACTTTAAGCCAAAAGACAGTATTGCAAAGTTGTTGGGATTTCCGCCTCAACTGTTAAAGTCTGGTAAATTCCACAAATAGTAATAGTAATAGTAATAGTAATAGTAATTTATTAACAACAAATTTTACAAACTGCCAAATAAAAATATGTATAAATATCAAAGCTATAATATGGCATGCAGTTTTGGTATTTAATTTATATTACCTACAAAGGTAAAAATACCTTGTGTGTAGGTAATACTTTTAATTTATAATTTGGGTTTTAATAAATAAATATAAGTAACATTACGTATGGATAATAATATAAACGAGAAAAATAATTTCTTAAAAAAAATAAGTTTTATTTTTTATTATTATTATTATTCTGAAATTCTTTGATTCCATGGCCTTTCCATTATTTCTTTACATGTTGTTATGTCTTTTATAAAATATTTTTTTATTTCTTTTGAAAATTTTCCTTTCGAATATAAATTAAAATCATTTGGTAAAATATTGTATATTCTTGTTGAAAGAAACTCAAACATTCTCTGAGTCACTGCCTTATGGCAAAAAGGTATTCTGTATCTCTGAATTTGTCTAATATTGTTTTGTTTTTTGATATTTAGTACTTCATCGAATTTTCTTAAAAATTTACAGGAATTTATACAAAATATTTGTGATAAATTTGGTATTTCAAGTTGTTTATATACATCATTAGTGTGGCAATTTTTATATTTTCCCCTAATGCATCTAACAAATGAATTTTGTAGTATTTCCAATGGATGTAAATTGCTTTTATATATCCCTCCCCATACTAATATACCATAGCTTAGTACTGAATGCACCAAAGCATAATACATTTTAATTTTGATTGATCTGTTAGTTAAATCTCTAATAAAATAAAATTTGGCTAAAACGTATTTTAATTTAGATAGAACGTATGCTACGTGTGCTTTAAATGACAAATGTTCATCAAAAATTACTCCTAAATATTTGATGTTTTCTTGTTGTTTTATTTTTGGGCAATTACAAAACTTATTATATATTTTACAATCAATTTTGTGACTTGTTAAGTACATATTTTCATGACTTTTATCATTTTTACAGTTTAAAGTAAAATTAACAAAATTAGTTTTATCCAAGTTAATGACCATACTATTCAATGCATACCAATTTGTTAAAGTATTGAAATCTAATTTCATATTTCTATAATTTTCTTTCAAATTTTCATTGCTGTATACTAGAGCCGTATCATCTGCAAATATAAATATGTCTCCTTTAAAATTACAGTCAAATATATCATTTATGTAAATTAAAAAAAGTAATGGCCCTAAAGTTGAGCCTTGCGGTACTCCTGACAATGTTCTTAAAAAAGTACTTTTAACTGAATTTACTAAGGTGCATTGCTGTCTGTTGCTGAAGTAGCTTAGAAACCATTTTAGGCACAATCCCCTTATACCAGCATTTTCTAGTTTTTCAATCATTTTCTTATGAGAAATTGTGTCAAATGCCTTTTTGATATCTATAAAAAGTCCAGTAACTTTTTTGTTGTTATCTAATTTTTCAGATAACAGTTTTGAAAACTGAATAAGTGCTAAATCAGTACCTCTGTTTTTTAGGAATCCGAATTGTCTATTATTAAAAAAGCTATTTCTTTCAAGAAAATTTAATAAATGATCATAAATAATTTTCTCAAAAATTTTTGAAAAAACTGGTAAAAGGGTTATTGGTCTGTAGTTTCCTGGTATATTTTTAGGCCCACCTTTATATATAGGGATTATTACTGATATTTTCATCTTTTCTGGAAAAACTGCACTTTTTATTGATAAATTAAATATATATTTTAAAATTGGACTTAAGATACCATTTAACTCTTTTACTATTTTTGGTGATATTTCATCGATACCAGAAGCTTTATTTACCTTTAAACTGTTAATTTCATTTTGAACTTCTTCCTCTGTTATAGGAAATAAGACAAATGAATTTTTTAAGGACTTTTTATTATAATTAATATTTTTAGGGTTACTTTTCTCTGCCTCCTTCGCAATATCAGGTCCTATTTCTGTAAAGAAAGTGTTAAGGTTATTCGAAATACTTAAGTTATCTCTAACTATTTTGCCCTTGTATTTCATTTCTTTAATTTTTTCTTTAATTTTTGATTTATTTCCACACAGTTCATTGAGAATTTTCCATTGATCTTTTAATGAACTGTCATTTATTTTATTGATGTAATAATCTGTTTTAGTTTTGATTATTAAATTATTAATCATCTTTCTATATTTTAGATATTTTACTTTATTATCGCTATTTTCTGGATGTTTTTTAAAATTTCGGTAAAGAGTATCTCTTTCTCTAATTGATTTTAAAAGACCATTTGTCATCCATGGTTTTATTTTTTTATTTTTTGAAGATATTTTTCTACTTATAAACGAGTTTTGTATTTCCTTTTGAAGAATCATTAAAAAGTGGTTATAAGCTATATTTACATCTTTAGAATTTAACACTAAACCCCAGTTTTTATTATTTAAACTGATTTTTAATTTTTCATAATCAATAATTTTTATTTCATTATTATCTTGATTGTTGTCAGAAAAAATACTATGAAAATTCACCGAAATAGTTGAAATATAGTGATCAGTAATGTCATTTCGAATGACAGAAGATTTAACGTCATAATCAAATTTAGATCTGAAAAAAATATGGTCTATACAAGATCCTGGGTTTATTAAACCTGGTCTTGTAATTTCTTTTATTATAGGTATAAATCCAAATTCATAAAACATATTTAAATATAGGTTAACATTATTGTTTTGACTTAAAATATCTATATTCATATCACCAACAACTACAACATTCTCATTCTTGGTGCTAATTATATTTTTAATTTGATCTATAAAGTTCGTTATTGAGTATCGATGCAATCTGTAAATAGCTATAATTTCAAATTTAATATGTTCATAATAACCTTCTATTTCTATCACATCAGCAGTGTTTATATCATCATGTTTATTTAAATTTAAAACATTTAAGTTTGTTTCAACAAATATAACAACTCCGCCTGATTTGTACGTATTATTACATTTAAAATATGAATTGTAATTAGGAATATTATATAAACTCATTTCGTAATCATAGATACATATTTCAGAGAGAACAATAATTTTTGGTTTTATCTTTAAAGATTCGAGATACAATAAAAAATGGTCAAAGTTTTTTCTTAAACTCCTTATATTTAAATTTAGACAAGAGAAATCTTTTAATTTTTCAAAAATATTTTTTTCATTATTTTTATCAACAATAATCGTTTGAGAAATATTATGTAAATTTATAAAGTTGAATTTTGTTTATTTTAATTTTTAAATATGACCAAACTACATACCATATTAGCAACTACAAATATCTTTTAAAGTTTCAATATCCGTAATTCGTATTGCTCTGCTTTCTTCGTTTTCTCTAATAAATATTTTTCCATCTATGACCCATGTATACTTGATTTTACCCTCTTTCTTTAGTTCTCTTGTTTTTCTGAATATTTCTTGGTTGGCCAAGGTTAGATCTTCATTGAAATAGATCTGATTATTACCTGAGAGACCGCATTCTGCAGTTGACAACGTTTTTTTAATTTTTCTTTTGTTCAGTATTTCATCTTTCTTTGTTTTTGATCTTAACCTCAATAGTATCGGAGAGTTTAATTTCTTTGCATTTATTTTTCTTACCTCTTTAATATCATTTCGTTGTATATCTACATTTATTTTATCTAAAATATTTGAAACATTTTCAAATAGATTTTGATTTTCCATTGTTATTCCACTTATAATTATATTGTTCTCCTTCTTTTCCTGCTCCATTGCATTTATACGATTTTTAAGAGTGTTAATTTCATTTTTTAAAAATCTGTTTTCTTCTATTACTTTTTTAAAATTTTTAGTAATTTCTTCAAATTTTTTTAATTGTTCGTCATATTTGGTTGAAATAAAATTTATAGATTCTTTAAGTTCCCTGTTATCATCTTGTATTTTGATTAAATTTTTTAATATTTCTTCTACAAGAAATTCGTCATTTCTTACCACATTTAAAGATTTATTTCTCGAGCAGTCTCCACAAGTCCAATGTTCTTCCTTTCTAATAGCATTATATTTTCTTTTGCTTATATTCTCGCAAGATATGTGAAAGGTTCCACAACATATTTCACATTTTAATGATAATTCTTTATCTTCTATGACGTTTTCACAAATTTGACACAAAATATTAGATGGTCCAGATTCTCTTGTATCTTTGGAACTTACTTCAACGAAATTTGATTTTTTTGTAAAATTTTGATGCTGATTACTGTTAATTTGGTTCAGTAGATTTTGTATATTCGAATTTTTAAATTGGGAAAAAGTTTGTGACAATGACATGATGACAGTTTTGAAATCTGTGGATATTATACAAGTTGTTACTATTAGAGTCGAGTGTAACATCATTTCCGGTTCGTATTACACAAATAATCTCTCACATACTCTTTACGAATTTGAACCAACTATCGATCCCGGCTACAGTATAAATATCGAGCCAAGGAATCTAATCTATTTACCTGTGAGCCAAGAAAGCATCTAAAACATTACTCTCGCGCTAGTAGACCAGGATTCCAGACCTCTTAATTTTCGAGGCGAAGAAGTAGTCATTCGATTAGAACTTAGACGAAATGGTTCTAGTATTTAAAAGGTATTTAAACACTAATACCTCTGCTAGCATTTCATTCAGTGATCAGAAGTCGAAGGGGTCACTCACGTTTTCAAATATAGTATATTTGCAGTCTAGAAGCGGTCATTACCGCTGGCATGTCAGGTACTTGCGATCTAACCAATAATGCTGGCGCCTTTCTCTTTGACACAATTTCCTATGAAGTTAATGGCAACGAGATTGAAAAGATTCGAGATCCTGGTATTGTTAGCTTAGTTAAAAATATGCTATGTTTAAATGAGCAAGAAAGCCGAGCTCTAGACATAGCTGGGTGGAATTGGCCTAGTGGAATTATTAAGACCTTGGACGAAACTTCTAAAGACTTTAACTTTCGCATACCACTTTCAATATTGTTTGGCGTGTTTGGGTAAACAAAAACTGAAACTAGTTCGTGCTCGTCATGACGACAACTGCTACAAGTCCTCTGGTACTAAGAAGACAACAATAACGTTAAAAACGGTTGAGTTGAAAGTTAAACATATTTACCCGAGTGATGCAGTGAAATTGAGAATTTTGGACGAAATTGCAAAGAACAAACCGATATATATCCCGTTTAGAAACTGGGAAATACATGAACAGCCTGCTTTGAGAACGACAAAGCGTGATACTTGGATCGTTAAGACCATGTCTGAGAGAGAACCCGATATGTTATTGTAATTTTTATGAAGAAGCGAAAAGATAACTTTGAAGCTGATTGTACCTACTTTGATAATTTAGACATCACAGACGTCAAGTTGCATTTAAATTCTGACGTTTACCCCTACGAATCGTTAAACCTAAACTTTGCCAATAGACAGTTTACAGAAGCCTATCAGATGTATACGGACTTTCAAAAATCCTATTTGGGAAAACAACGGTGTGAACCGCTTTCGGATTTTGTCGCTTTCGCTAGTAGAACCCTCTTTGTTATTGACTGTTCCAAACAAAGTGAAGCCCTCAAGAGGAACACCATCGACGTGAAGTTGGAGTTTCAAAGTTCCGAAAACTTCTCAAATGAGTCACGTGCTTTCTGTATACGATGTACACGATCGAGTGCTCAAGTATCAGGCTTTAACAGGCCAAGTACGTGATGTGTTGTAGTCAGTTACTCTCCAACCCTGCCACGATGAGGTTTGTTGTGGTTGACGTTCAAGGATTCCGTGTTCCAGAGTTTCAAGCTAAAGAATTGGCCATTTACGATGGAAAGCAAATAAAGAACTATCTTTTTAAACCAGTTAAGCCCTTTTATGAGCTATCCTATGATTGCCAGAAGCAAGCAATTTTTCCATATGGGAACCGACATGGTTTAAACTACAATTCCGGCGAAACCGACTACAATGAACTTTACCGCATTATCTGCAATGATCTACAATATGTTGATATCATCTATGTGAAGGGGCATATAAAGACGACCTTTTTACTTGAAACTTTTTCCACGATGAAATATTTTAAGAATATACCCGATATTGTTAATTTAGAGTGCTGAGAATTCAAAAATCTTGTATGCATATATTGATGACTTTTTGCCTAAATAAAGAAGTTAAATTGCATTACATGTTTAGTTTTACCCTATATTACTAGAACCCCTTGAGAACTTTAGACAGTTTTACTAGACAAAGCGCGCTAAAATTGATCGGCACGAGGCAAGGTCAACCTGTGCACCGTGGTGTTGCTGGGCAGTGGCGATGCACCGCTCACTTTTTTGTGTGCTAGTGGTGTTGCTGGGTAGTGGCGACGCACCGCTCACTTTTTTGTGTGCTAGTGGTGTTGCTGTGCAGTGGTGACGCACCGCTCACTTTTTTGTGTACTTGTGGTGTTGCTGTGCAGTGGTGACACACCGCTCACTTTTTTTGTGTACTAGTGGTGTTGCTGTGCAGTGGCGACGCACCGCTCACTTGTTTTGTGTAGACGCGCTGGTGGGACGATTTCAATTGCGAGGTATGGTTCTAACTAAGGAAATAAGACAACAATTTAAACACAAAAAACATTTAATAAAGTGTAAAACATATAAAGTAAATAGGAACATACAGTAAATAGAGTAGATTGGGGTAAAATAAATACAATAATTAAATACAGTGTAACACATATAAAGTAAATAGGAACATATAGTGAATAGAGTAGAGTAGGGTAAAATAAATAAAATAAGTTAATAAATAAAATAAATTACTAGCCTAATATCACAGCCTCTAAAGTCACACATGTAGCTACCGAAAGGTGATTGATGGATAGTGAGCTGCCGGTGATCAGTCTTAGCTTATGGAATTTCCAATGATTCCTTATACTTTTCATAATCTCTATGACCCCAAGCAAGCGTGTTCTCTAAGTCGCCGGGAATAAGATAACGCTTATGGTCCGCGTGTGATAGCGCTACTGTTTTTTTCGGTTCGACATACATATCATGTAAATGCGAACGGAAAGTGTTCATCTGTCGATGAATGTGAGTTCCTTCTACGTCAACCGCCTCCCTATAACCATCCAGAGTTAGTTCTTTCTGCATGACGTAGTCAGGAACTCCCTTAGCTTTTTTCGTCAACTCTCCCTCAACATTTACACAATATGCTTTCGCCCCGGTGCCGTAGAAATCCCAAATGATTTTTCCTGCATACTCGTCTTTCATTTTACCCAAAATTGACTGGTTTACAGGAACATCATGTGGGTTATCTTGGGAGTAATTGGACGTATCGAACCTATCTAAATTTTCTCGAATGTCATGGTAGAAATTTTCAGTTGTAATTTTTAACACAAGGGAATCGGTGTCAGTGTAGAGTAATACCGCGTTGTTACCATATTTTGGCTTGATATACCCGTACAGCAAGTCATACATAATTGTCTTGGATATTTCCAAGATACTAAAACCTGCGTAAATAGGTTTATTATATACGACTTTCTGTTTTTTCATCTGGATAGGTACCAGGTTCTCGCTGAAAATAGCGCGGTCTTTAAAATGAGGTTTCGAGATTAACGCTTCGGCCCCCAACCTTCTACCAATATTTTCCCAATGAGAAACCAGCTTAACATCTGCCCTTTTCTCCAAGTTTTCCATCGTTTTACCAAACACAGCATTGTTCATAAGTTTAAAGAAATCCTTCTCAAACTTATTTTTCGCTTTATTGCGCATTGCTGTGTTTATATCCATATATTTCTTAAGCCATGGTGATTGGTCGAAACTTAATTCGCGATGAATTTTTGTGAGCTTGAGCCCATGATCTAAAGCCTGACGCAAATTTTGGCAATGAATTATATATTTACTTTTAGACTGGAAATTCGGAATTAATTTTTTAATATCTTTAAATTTGGATTCTGGAGAAGCAATGGATTGTGGGCAAAAGGGTAGTTCGTTGTGTAAATAATGCAACTGTTCCGGATATTCTAAATCTACTTCTAATACGTAGCCGGTTTTAGAATCATTCGCGACATTCATGTACTCTAAGTTTTGAATTTCGGTCTCATCTAACCGCTTAAAATTCCCCGTTGGTAAATATTGTGACATGGCTGCACCATACAGGTTGGTAGCATCCAAATGATGTAGGAAGTAGGTTTGGAAGCGTCATAATGAGGTACAAATTTATTGTTCGCAAAAGCTTTTCTAACGCTACACTGACTGACCCCGCCGCGAATACCGTGTTTAAAGAAGTGTACCATGTCTAGATCTGTCAGTAACTCCAGCTTTACGTCAGTCGCCTTAAGGGCCGAATCTAGCGAAAGTTCTGGTGCGCTAAAATTCTGCGCAGGATCGACGTGGTAAGAATCTAGGCACACGTCTGTAAAACTTTCAAAGACATCTGTTAATAATAAAACGTCGGATTTTAAATTAGTATCTGAATATTCGCCTAAAGTTTTGCACTCAAATAAATTCCACACAGTCCAAGCACGCTTGTAATCATCTTTGCTAACGATTTCTTTCTTTAGTTGGTTGTAAAAGTCTTTTTGCGATGGAAGCTCTGTATCGTTTAATTTTTCGAAACTATATACGTAATTATATGGGAAGACACCCTTCTGCCGAATAAGCTGAAACTTATTTTCCTCCGCGAAATATTTTCTAACTACCCGACATTGCTCTGGTTTTAAATTTTGACTAAGTTTATCCAGACCGCTGGCCATGAAACGAAAACTGTCGAGAAAGCGTAATTTTAAAAATACCCGTCTTTGTTTGCCATCTTTGTTCTCGATGTTATCCACCAAAACATGTTTAGTAAATGATATATACTTTTCCTTGTTTTGGGGGATAACATCCAGCATTTCTTCGTTGGCAGCCAATTCCTTGATAAACAGGTGAAAATCAAAGTTGGACATATTATGGGAAAAGATAGGTATAAATTGAGGGATTTTGTAATTTAGGTTGCATACAGATTGCGCAGGCGCGCGATATTGGCCATTTGCATGGTTATGGTCGTGCACTCGATCGTTTAATGCTACATCAAATGACTTTTCGCAGATATGGCACACCGCAACATTTTGATGCTCAATCTCTTGTTCCGCAGAAATAGGAATCATGGGTACTACTTCCTTCATAAAGCGATTATAGATTGATTTACAATCAGTCTCTAAGCGTTTTACGAATTCTTTGTGGACATCCGGACCCCTATAACTTTGGTAAATCGAATGAGCATCATCAAAGTCACATTTGATGTAGTAACCGAAAGAGTACGGGACATGCTTGTGCGTCCTCACAGTGTATGACGTATCCGGATCCTACACATTTTCCTCTGTATCGATAGGTTCAAGGATAGTCTCGAAATCGTCATAAACAACGAAAGGCACCTTTAATTTCTTTTCAAAGTTTGCAAATTTCAAAATATTCTCGGGAATCTCTTCGCCATATTTATTTTTTTTTAAATCTGTTGTTGGGACTTTAACCAAAACGTGCCCGCAATCGTGTTCTTGATGTTCTTTTAATTTTTGCTCTGAATAAAAATAAGATAAACAACCATCACATAAATACTTTGTGCCGCAATGTAAGGATAACTGTCTTGAGATCAGACGAGATAAACTTCTTATTAAGCAGTAATGGCTATTACCATAGTCATTACTGATTACTAACAAATTTACATGTCGCTCCCTATTACGAGAATTTGTAAAGTATAAGGGCCCCATGACTTCAATAATATTTTTACCGTTGTCAAAAACCCTTTCAAGTCCATAGACATTAATAGAAATATTATTGAGCCGCTCAAACTTTAATATATCGATAAGTTTAATCGGAAATTCCATACCTGTAAAGTCCAGCTCGTTTTCAAAAGGCATATAGTTTGCGACTCTATTTGCATTTTGAGTCCAATGAACAGGATGTAAGGCGGCTAGGACTGACCACATGAAACATTTTTCATCCGCGTTCTGGATGTTCAGAACAGCTTTCTTTGCTTCAATCTCCTTTGGCAGTGGAATGTAGGAGGATGGCTTTAGAGGCTTGATCTTGTTAATCCCTAATTCCAAGTGGAGGAGTTGTTGGAGCACCCACTCTGTAACAATAGAAACAGCAATTTAGTATTAAGTTTTTACAGTGCTAGAAAGTATGTTATTTTTGGGATCCCGTCATTTGGCCGAATGTCAATTGGTCGAAAGTCAATTGGCCGAAGTCAATTAGCCGAATACGTCAATTCGCCGAAAGATAACACTCCGAATACGTCAATTGGCCGAACACGTCAACTGGCCGAAGACGTCAATTGGCCGATACATCTTACATATTACTTAAAAATGATTATTTTTTTTTAAATTTTTGATGACATTTATTCTTTTTCTTAAGGTTCTTAGCCATATCTGAGTGAAGTATAATATGTTCATGTTTGCCCTTTCTTCGTTTGTTCTTTAACATTTTATTATTATAATACGTATATTATTACTTGTATAACGGTAATTCAGGACCAACATAAGGTTAATACTTAGACCCTAACCAAAATCCTATTGATCAGTAATCCCAGCAAACCTGAGCAAAAAGGTGGTCAGGTTTGCTCAGTTTTCATTGATATAGATACATATATATCTATATCAATGAAAACTGAGCAAACCTGACCACCTTTTTGCTCAGGTTTGCTTGGGTTTGATTGGGTTTGCTTGGGTCTGTCTGACACTATTGCTGGCTAAATACTAAACTAAATTAGTGTTACTAGGGAAAATAAAATGCTAATATTGCCATCTCTTTTTTGGATTTATTTATGGCCGGAAACTGTTAAAATTTATGGGAAAAACGATTTGTAAATTTGGCAACAATGCGTCTTTCCATCAGAAATTTCCAGAATGTGTACCACGGGCTGCGTGTTTATTTTCTTTCAGTTTTTTATTTTCTCTGTTTTTAATGTGTTTTTACATAAATTTGCCTAAATATGGTTCAGAAAAATAGTGTGTAATGACTTGTATAGATGTGTTTAAGTAAAAGTGCCAAATTATGTACTAAACCTACTACTCACTTCTTCAGACAATTGATCTGTTACGTCTATTAACGTTTTCTGTCATTTGTCCTATTTGGTCAGTTGACGTATTTGGTCAATTGACTTATTCGGCCAATTGACGTATTCGGCCAATTGACGTATTCGGCCAATTGACTTATTCGACCAATTGACGTATTCGGCCAATTGATCTTCGGCCAACTGACTTCGGCCAATTGACTCTCGGCCAATTGACTTTCGGCCAATTGACGTAGACCCGTTATTTTTGTTGTTGTAAGAGAAAAAATACTCACCGCTGACTTTTTCCTTGAATTAGGAATACTTCTTGTCAAGAATCACAGCAACCGACTTTTAGGAGTTCATACTGTTGTAAAATGTCCCCCACCAACTTGACAAATTTATCCCTTAGATTTTCGAGGTATCTCCTGATGTCGGTGGGGTCTTGTTTTGAAGAAAGTCGGTAGGTAGCAATTCGGCTTCTAAAGGACGTTTTCACGAGTTCTACACCTTCCTCCTGCACCACGCAGCATTGTTCTCGGTGACGTTGGGTTCTTAGATGTCCCAGCCAGTAGTTGGTGGAGACATCGATTCTGCACGTTGAACAATACATTGTGGCTGACGTGGATGGTTCTGGAAATAGAACAGATTTGCTATTAATCAAGCCCGTAATGAAACCCTGAAAAATTTAACTTACTCTCTGGAAGGTCAAGTCTAGTCTTTTTACTTGGTCGACTTGTAGGGAAGGTATTTGTCTTTTTGGAGCTCTGTGCTTCTTTTGCTGATGCTGTTTTAGAGCCCCTGTTGATTTACAAGTTTCCCCACAAGCTTCACACGTTTGCGCTATCAGACGACAATCTCCATGTCGTGTGAGGCTGCTTTTCCGGGTGAATGATTGGCTGCAGAATTGACATACAAACATTTTCTGTAAAAAACAATATAGTTGCGGATGAGGGTTGAGGTTAGCATCGATTGATACTTTTTAGTTATTTCATAATATTACGCAGTTATATTTTGCAGCCTTATAGAACTATCGGTTTGTGTGACAGACGCATGAACAACTTATTATTCTTAATATGGGAATATTTCAATCCTTTTTAATTTTTTCTACAAGTAGAAGGCACAACGGCATAACTAAGTATAAGTTTTTAATAATAAACCTATGATATACAGATAGTCATATCTGTGATATTTTTAACACTGCTATACACATAAATAATTATTACTTGCTAAGCTATAATACGACACAACAGATCTTTACTAGAGAATTGAATTACTTTTTATTTGTTTCTTGATATAATGCATATAAATAAATGTACTTACCCAATAATATTACACACATACACACTTTACAACAGAAGAAAAAACAAAACCAACGTATATTTTTACAGAATCGACTGTTCTGAACGAAACCTTACTAACGACTGTTGAATAGACCGACGATCTCGCAATTCAAAGCGTCCCCAAGCGCGTCTACACACAAAAAAGTGAGCGGTGCGTCGCCACTGCCCAGCAACACCACGGTGCACAGGTTGACCTTGCCTCGTGTCGATCACTTTTAGCGCGCTTTGTCTGGTATTTTTTTCCGCTGATGATGCAATCTTTATAGCATATAATATTGTTGTATACGCGGCAAGGCCCTCGACAGCAACACCGTGCACAGGCTGGCACACGTGATGTATGCTAAATATAAAGAAACTATTTTATTATTACTATTATTATAGTATCCACCTAAAATACATACAACATACCTACTACGTCACGTCTCATCACAGAGGCATTCTGCCGGCTCTAGCCCACTTTTTCACCCTACACTTTTTTAATACATGTAACTGGAATATTTCATTTCTACGCCACTGAGAACTTCCGTACGTGTCTACAATCAACTTTGGTTAGTTCGAAGATTGACCAGCGAGCGTTAGTGAGAGGGCGCTATGAGCATGCTGGCGTAGTTCAAAGATTGGCCAGCGAGCGTTAGTGAGGGGGAGCTGCGAACGTGCTGGCAGTACTGGCAATACTGGCAACTATTTTGTATTCTCGCTGGGGACGCGGAGAAAAGAACGCAAAAAAAAAATTTTCTCCTCGACTTTGGTGAGAGTACAAAATAGCTGCCAGTACTGCCAGCACTCATGTCATGCGCACTATTTTGCTACACTATGGTGAACTATCAAGGGTTTTTTATGTGATCGTTGACTACCCAAACTCACTGAAGATATCATTTTTAATATTTATTTAGCTAACCTCGTGCTATACAGTACTTCAGATGCGTGTTTGATGAGTGACAGTTGACAGATCGAAGATGACAGGTGACAGCTGACAAATTTTTTCTCATGTCTTATGCCGTCATACTCAACACGTGCCCTATGTCAGTTTTTTATCATTTTTAATGTTTATTTATTTAACCTCGTGCTATACGGTACTTCAGATGCGTGTAGCATGAGGTTTTTCGTTTCACGACTTGTTTTCGTTCACGACTTGTTACGCTGTCGCCGGTTGCGAGTGCACAGGCTGGCACACGTGATGCATGTTAAAGATAACTATTTTATTATTAGTATTATCCACCTAAAATACATAAAACATACCTACTATGTCACGTCACGCCCCATATATCACTGAAGATATCATTTCCATGTTTATTTATTCAACTAGGTGCCGTGGCGTACTTGGTTCTATAGCTGGGAAACGTATATAATACGAAATTTATACACATGGTGTGTGCGGGTTCGATCCGCGCCTTGGACAGAAAACTTTTTTCAGTGCATACGCGACTTACGAAATAAATACATTTAATTAGGTAGGATTAATGAAAACGTTTGTGACGTCATCGTGAATAAGGATCTAACGGCAGAAAGAAGAAGAAGAAGACTAGATAGTACCCAAATAGATAGTGCCCAAGTAGTTAAGACCAAAGTAACTAACGCCCAAGAGTGTGACAGATGACATATGACAGTTGACAGATGACAGGTGACAGATGACAGATGACAGTTGGGTTTGATTGGATGCGTTCGGTATCGGGTTGGGTTTGATTGGGTGCGTTCGGTATCGGGTTGGGTTTGCTCTGGTTCGCTCGGTACCGGTTGCGTTTGATCTGGTTTACTCGGTATCGGAGTTGGGTTTGCACACTTTGCTTGGGTGCACTTGGTGGTGAACATCCTATGTATCTCTACTCAGGCGTAATCACTTTTACAGGTTATCAATACAATATACTTACTATAAGTAATATTCACCAGTTCTAAAATTGTCTTTTTGGCTAGTTTTTTTTGAAATTAAAATATGATATATCAATTTACCATTGCTTGCACGCTTCAGTGTAGAATCACAGTTAGATCAATTTCAGGTGTACTTCTCTGAATCAGTGCTTTCTTCCCCCTAAAAAGAAAAGTAAGAAGGAATGTAAGTAGGGCTCTCATTTAGATATTATTACTGTTGTTACCTTAATATTCGCTTGATAGCTTTGACCAGTTGATTAGTCAAATGACTGATTGTCTTCGATTGTTGACTTTTTGATTTGTGTGACAGCTGTGTGGCATAATTTCGAGCATTATTTGCACACAGCTTTATTGTATTTTACGAGTTTCTCCTGGAGGGCCCCTCTTTCTTGCTGAACTATGCTCGGTTGGTTTGTTTACATTGTGTCCGCCTAAATATTTTTGGTTTGTATTGACCACCGTTCATTGTGGATAAGTGATGCACTTTGTTAAGTGTTCTAGAGATGGTTTTAGACTGGTTTCTGGTCAATTTTCCTAAAATAATTAGTGCTTAGAGCAGAGCAATGTGTGGGTATATGTAAACCAGGCGCGGCCCGTCCATAAGGTCATTTGGTCAATGACCCACCTAAAATTTTCAGTAATCTACCTAATAATTTATTTTTTAATTTTTTAAACCAAAAAATAATTTTTTGTTTCAAAGTTCCATGCGAAAAGTCCCCAAGAAAGAATCAAGCCAAGCCATCGTCAAAGGATATCCAAGCTTGCTCCGGGCTGGGTCATATTTTAAATTGATCTTATAGGTTCATATGGACGATATAAATTCATTAAAAGTAAGAGAGAAACAGACATACGCGCTTTAGGAAGTTAAAAAGACACAATTGGTCGACGGCCCACCCATAATATCTGGCCACTCCCACTATGGAAATACTCTCAAACCGCCCCCTAAAATATACTCTTTCAAAACATTTGGTTCGGAAAAAGAAAAACTAATTAGGTACCTAATATGTGAATTGTATTTGCATCGTATTAATAATATTAATTATTAGTGGTTAAACATAAAATATAAATACGATTTCTGTCAGGCCAGCGCTAGACATCAAATTTAACGGTATCGGACCGGTTTTCTGACATAGGCAGCGTAGCGTAGAGGTTACGGTGTCAGCGAACTAATCAAACGGTTGCGGGTTCAAATCTGTGTTGCGGCAAGAACTTTTTTTTAATTTTTTGTTCTTTAAAAAATTAGATCGGCTGTAAAAGGTGTATTGGCAACAAGTTGTTCCTCGATAAAATATTTTTAAAATTGTTGGCAATCTCATATTTACTACAACTTACATCCTGCACGTGCGTAGACAAATATCATATTACTAGGTATGTCTAGTCGCCAGCATTGTATTTATTAAAGAAAACGGAGTTTCGGCAGCGTTCCTAATTTTATTTTACGAATAATCATACTTTTAGCTCAGGTTGGGTTTTTTTTTCTGTTTATATTCTGGGCTTTTAATACAAGGCGCGACATCTATTGAAGAAATGCTAAACTTATCACAACGGAGCCCGCTAAAATCTACTATTTTAGAGTATTAAAACACATAGAAAAAAGCCATAAACAAAAAAGTTTTACATCTGGGGTGATACTAAAAGTCACAAACATCAAGAGTAGTAATGTTCAATATTCTGCAGTACCTATTATATGATTTTTGCAGTGTTTATTTGTAGGTAAATAATTTCTTGGCACATTATTAAAAAACCTTTCTTAATTAAAAAAGTGTATTTTGCTTGTTGCGTTGATATCACTAGTTGCCCACAAAAAAACTCACGGGCCGCGCCTGATGTAAACATTGGGTTAATTTTCACTACCAGGACACCAAAATTTGAGGAATGATTTGGGGTACTTACTGTAGTTATTTTGCTGTCTCATTCGTGTTTTTGTATCATATAAGCTTCAGTTTTCAGTCTTTTTTTCTCTTGCAGGCGCTTGTTTATTTACTTTCTGATTCTGACGTCTGTCTGACATCTGTCACTTGCCATGTGGTAGTGAAGTTGGACAGTGTTGCCTTGATGAAATAACCTGACAGTGTTGCCAACTTAAGGTGACCTGACACACCCATTTCCTGGGGTATTTGTTGATATCTAGTAAGATAGCCCCGAACCCCCAAATTTAGGGTGCGTTTTGGTGAAAATCTCCAAAAGTAATAAGCAGAATTTTTGCAAAAAGCCCTTAAAAATCCTATTTTGTCTTGAGGAAACTTTTTCTAATGGAATTGCATTGAAGTTCGCGTTGAATTGTAAAATCGACGGAAATAGCCCTGACGCCTTGGTTCAGCGGATGCGTAGGTTTTGAAAGGACAGAATCCGGATTAATCAGGATTAGAGCTGGTTTAGAGAATTTTAATTAGACGCAAATTAGCCCTTTTACTAGCACGACACATTTTGCTGTGGGCCGAGAAAATTGAGTTTTTTTTGGAAGTTATAATGTTTTGAGTGATTCAACAGTACCCTTTTTGTTAGGGAGTGTCTCTCGTTAACTCATCGTGGGCTTAAGTCATATATTGGAACTTTGTGTTAGTTTTTATGGAGTTTGACTGTCCACACTCATTGTGAGGAGAAAACTCTCGACGCCCCACGTGCTACTTGACCCCGTTTAAAATCTAAAGGGGTTTCTATTTCTATTTTTTTATTTTTACGTGTTAGTTTGGTTTAACGTCTCCTGGGATAGACCGGCCCTTCCTGGCGTCCGGCCTGATTTTGAAGATCACTCATAGCTATCACAGTCATTACTACAGGACTCCACATCTGTCCAGGACTCCTACCACCGAGGTTGTCCATCTTACACCTGCCAGGCCTCAGGCGATTGTTACTGGCTCACCATCCCCTCCATAGAGATGAGGCTGAGGCCTTACCAGCTTAAGGAGACCGCAAGTATTTAAATCATTTTGTTTTATTATATCGACCATTATTTTGTTGCTCGACAACTAAGAATAATAATAAGAATAAGTATACTTATCTATAATTTTGACCTTGAGAAGCAACACGAGACTATTATGTCCCCCCTAAATGTAAAATTTACTCTTTTTATTCCCCCCAAATGTAAAATTTGCTATTTACTGTATATAATATTAATGTAACAGTTTACTGATACTAGATATAAGTGGCATTGAATAATTCTTTTGTTTTGGTAATTAACCAGTGGGAATCCTATCGTGTCCCATATTATTATGTTAAGTTTAAGTCAGGGGTTATAATAGAGGGTGTGCGAAGGTACTGTAAACTAGACGTGATCACGTTTGGGGACTGAGCGTGCGCCGGTTATACCCCCTTAAGGCTCATTTAGTTAATTACACGATATTACATTTTCTTTTAATTTGATATTAATATAACCATTGGTATTATATTTTAATTGATATTAACATCACTGAAACTGCTCTACCCCCATTTCCTTCATCACGTGACAAAGTCAATCACGTTGGCTGTAATCGTCTGGACGCATTACCTCATTTTCCTACGTTGTGTTTATTTCAGGTTATTTTAAAGTTTGGTACAACAGTAAATTTTATATCAGATTTTGATAGTTTTTAATTATATTTTCCCCTTTTTAGTCTGTCGCATTATAGATACAAGAAATCAAAGAATCAATCTGTTTTAATCATTTATTTATTTGTACAGCTGTTAGTTATCAATTTCACATTCAAAATAATAATAAAATATATTCAAAATAACAATAAAATATGTATAACAATTTACAATTCAATATATTAACATAGGCCTTTGTCTGTCTCCCGTAATTTGTACCCTTTTTCACTTTTGTCACCTGTTTATGTCTGCGACACTACAGGTGATTTTCCTGACTACACTTTACCGGCGATTTTCTTGGCTGCGCCTTTCCCACTCATAGCGTACACATCTAATGTCTGCGACACTAGATGGTAATCCTCGTGAAATGTTTCTCTACCTATCTTGGCTGCGCCATTTCCCCTCATAGCTCACCCATCTAATGTCTGCGACACTGATGGTGATACTCGTGAAATGTTTCTTTACATGTTGTTTTTCCCAAGACCCCTATACATGTTACTGTGCGTCTGCAGCGAACCTCTGCATGCACTGTATCTTACCAAAACCCCTATACCTGTTGCTGTGCGCCTGCAGCGAACCTCTGCATGTACTTTATCACTTCGTCCCTGTTTTCATAGCACCCCTTTTCTGATTTTACCCGGTAATCTTGCATTTTATTATTGGTATCGCCCCTCTGACGTGTACGTATAATATTCATTTACTCTTTAAATATCTTTTTATTCCTTAAATACCTTTTTAACACTTAGTATCACCCCAAATTACGTACACACTTGGCATAATGCTACTACGTAGGGTGGAAAGCCTCCAGCGGAACCCCACTTTCGGACAGTCCGCGAGGAGCCGAAAACCTGAACAGTGGAACCCCACTGTTAAATTAATTTACTGTAATTAGCCGATTTACAATCAGCACAATACCCAAACAAAATATCGGACACCTCAACGTATAACATATAAAGGTGCAATAAAAGTTAGGAGTCCATCCGCCCATACGCATGTGTCACTTTTCTTCTCGAGCAGATGTTGTTTTCTTGTTACTTAGATACCGAAAACTACGACAGCGGCACCATCGTCGGTTATAACCTTTTCCCAAGAAAACCCATCACACCGTTTTATATATACCTATTATCTGTTAACGTTCTACAGGTAGCATCATGTCAATACCTACACCCATGCTTTATTTTTATCATTGCCAATCTTGATAATACGATTGTCAAACGCGATTATTCATATTTTCTCCAACCCAACCCTTTTTATTTTTATTCTTTAATAATGCAGATTACCTTTAATTTATTTAAAAACACCCTTTTTATTTTATCCACCCTGTCGGTTTACTGACCTTTGTTTTTTCTTTGTTACGCCAATTAAACCCCGGAAGACAAACTGGCCATCTGTATTTACAAGAAAGGTGCTTTTGCACTAGCCCTAACAATACTGACCCAAATCTCGAAAGCAAAAGTTATTTGACACCATCTGGTACCGTTAGAAATTAGGTCTCTCTTTCAGTCATAATTTATGTAAAATAATATTTGATAATCTTATTTTTTTATACTTTCATTTTAAATTCTCCCCCAAATGTTGCCCCGTTTTTTAAGATTTAGTTTTTAATTTTAAACAGATTACTTTATATCGTTTATAAGATTAACTGTGATGTACGACTGCCAGTATTTGGATTAACATAATATATTACCTTAAATTACAGTAAAGGATTTCATTTCGTTACCAAAGATACCTATATCCACCAGTTAGATCAGCCTCGGCGTAATCCACCGCCAGCTGAAATCGGCGTACAAGGTACCTCACTAAGTAAAAAGAAATCCAATTTTATAAAGAATTATTAATGAGATAAAATTATATTTTAAAGCAGTTTCATGGATTTAATTTCGTTACCGAAGACACCTATATCCACCAGTTAGATCAGCCTCGGCGTAATCCACCGGCAACTGAAATCGGCGTACAAGGTATCCCACTAAGTAAAAAGAAATCCAATTTTACTACTTGCTTAATATTACAACACAAATTAACGTAATTGTACTTTGGACAAAGAGCAAAGGACTTACTGGCAGTTTTTCAACACAGAAAATTTACTAACAGAGAATCCACTGACATCGTCACAACTTAGCTTTTAAAAAGAGGAAAATTTGAATGTCTATCTGATATTTGAATGCGAGTCGAATGTGAATCTCAATCTGAATGCCTTTTTTCGGACGCGTCGAGCGCTTAAGTAGTCGCGCTTCCTCCCTCTGCGGGGGAATGTATCGTGGCTTGGTGGTTCCCAGGCTTGGCTGGGCCATCTGGTTCCCATAATCTCCAGAATTTGACCTGGAGACCCTTTAATATGCACTTTTGCCGTTTCCCACGTTTTTAGACTATTTTAAAAACAGAGATTTTTATGTATGCATATTATTAGAATGTTTTTTATATTCCAGAATATTCATTTTTCTTTATAGATCTTGCAAAATTTCCCAGATATACCGACCCGGGTACGGGCGGTTTCATCACTAATTTGTACCAAATTTTAACGGCTATTAATATAACCAATTTGTTGTTTTAAGCGTTGTTGTTTTATTAGATACTAGTATCGGAACAAGTGTTGGTGGAAGTCAGACTGCAGCCGGGGCTTGACAATTCGTGAATTTTGTCTTTCCTCGCACAACATCTATATACAAGAGCATGGTGTAAAACCTTTAAAATCACGTGGTGCTCTAAAATAAAACATCTTAACTCCGACCCTTATATTAGAGAAGTACGAGGATGCCGCGCATGCCATTAACCGCATTGGTGAAAATTGAAGCTCATTTGAGACAGACCGCCATTTTTTATGTGGAAAACAAACCGAGTGCAGTGCAAGATTATTTTGTGGATTATTGTGTTATTAAGTTGTTTTTAAATAAACTTTTGAACTATTCAGAATGGTAAATTGTTGTGCTTACCAGTGCTAGAGTAGGAGCCAAAAAAAGGAGTCAGGAATATCAGTTCAGAGGTAAAACACTAAAACATTGTTTTCAGAAACAAAGATTTTATGCATATTTCCTCATTTTACAATTTTCTACAGGTAATGGCTTTTTAATATCCCAATATAGATTATATAATGTGTATGATAGGTATATTTAGAGGTTTTGATTCGTAAATTTTAATTGATAAATCGGGAATTGATTATACTTTTGTTCTTTCTAGGCATCATTTTACCAGTGGCGTAGAGACTTTGTATTTGTATATTTAAGTAAGAGTTTTATTATTGGTTTAAGAATCTTGATTTTATTAGGTATTTTATCAAATAGAACACAACAGAACAGTGGTAAAATTATTTCTGTAATTTTATTTGACCAAGATAAAGTTACAATTTCCAGAGTAACCTATTTAGATACCTATCACAAAGAGAGGGTTCGGTTCAATCAATGAAAATTAAAAAAATGAGATGATAATTTGATTTATTTTTGTTATAGCTTCCCCAGAGATCCGTAAAGACGTAAGATTTGGGTAGACAATATGACAATTAAATCTTGGTCACCAACCAAAACTGATATTCTTTGTTCCAAGCATTTTCAAGAACATTGGGTTTATAAAAGTAATACGGAATGGTTTGCTGAATGAAGCCGTACCAACTATTTTCCCTACGCTAACAAACCAAGAAAGGTAATATTTTATATTTTATTAGCGTTGTTTGTTTTATAACGCGAATTGATTTTATCCGGCTGCGTACAAGCACAGGCAGGATTATGTTTTTTTGCTCGTATCTAGTTACTTAATTTTTTTAATCAATATCAAAAAATCTGTTTGGAAAGCAACCTGGCCTACGTTTAGAAAAACGTTTCCTTCTCATTGAGCAAGTACTTCCAACGATATAGATAATAACTCATTCAGTCTTTTAAATTGCTTTTTAATTTTTAAGAGGTTTTGATGTTTAGTTTGTTATAAGAAAAAACTGTAGGTATTTTTTTAAATTTAAAAATTATGTTTAAGACGTCGAAGACCATTTTTTATTTGACACTCTGTAAATGTCTATATATATAGTACATGGGATTTTTTATTTAATCATAGCATCCTAATGGCTGGACTGATTAAATGAGGTGTCATTAGATTCGTCTTACGCGTATATTATTTTTCAGACCAGGAAAAGATCATATGTTGATAATCAGGAACAGGGGACTTCACCTTCAGCAACTTCATTGATTTCAGATCCAGACACCCCAAGAAAAAATAAATTGAAGAAAAAATTTTTACTCAAAGAGGTTAGAAAGAGTCAGGCCAAAAGCAGAAAAATCAGAAAACTAACACAATCTGTACGAAGGTATAAAACGAAGGTTGTGTCATTCATTGCGAAATCGCACCAACTACCTTCTGTACGAAATAAATACACCAAACTTATTTTGTTCAAAGGACAATAATGATAATATATAATGCGTTCATTTTAAGTTTTTTCTCATGTATATATTAATAAAAATGTTGTGAATGTGTATTGTATTTTTTTAATCCATTTTGTATTTCCAAGTAGCTTCACTTCTCTTTTAGGGTTACATTATTACTAAAATAGTACCTGAGAATAAAATGAAATTTAAAACATTTTTTAAAGTCATAACAAAATACTTCTTTTAAAAATATTTTATTTATTATTCATTTCATACTTCACAGATAGACAAAAAGAAATAGTTGATTCATATCTAATAATAAGATGTGTTTTTATATTAAATTACATTTTTATTATAAATTTTTTTACAAATATTTTAATACCTGCAACCAGTCGCAATGAACCGCCACTGCCCGATCCCGTTATGTGGCATATGGCTTCAGAGCGGCGCATGGCATTACGCGTCCTCTCTCTTTCCTTGTCTAAGCTCCAACCCATCTTCGCTGTTTAAAAGCTGGCGGCCACCATTTTCTCCTGGAACAATTCGTTGTAGTCTGTGGTTAAACTTGACCTAGTTTGATACTAGGGATCATTTTTGAAAATTTAAAATTATTTTTATGAGTCTTTGGTTTAATGTAAAATAAGCGTCGCACTCAGTCCTATTAACTAGACGCGTAGACCGCCTAATCGCCCCCCAAGGGGCTCTAATGTCAGCAATATCACCATTGTCATGTCCTGAAAATTTCGTGTCTCTAGAGCACGTATTAACAAATATATCACACTCCTTCGGACTGATGATCTTATCAGACCGCCTTTCGTATCCGTATCGCTATTTCGCTAATTCGACTTAATTAAGTTTATTTTGGTACTAATACAAATATTTACCTATACTAAGACTTTTCGGACAACCTGTATACATACACCCAAACATGGCATATTTGACCTGTATACATATACACCTACACAAAAATACAAATATATACGATTTTATTAAAATCCGACTTAATTAAGATTATCTTCGAACATACTAATAGCAAAGATATACTAAGACTTTTCGGACACCCTTTACACATACATACATACATACATACAAACACCAATGCAAGTAATACAAATATACGATTTTCTTGAAATCCGACCCAATTAAGTTTATTTTCGTACTAATAGCAAAGATATTTGCCCATACAAAGACTTTTAGGACACCCTGTATACATACAAACGTACACACAAAATAATACAAACGTATACGATTTTCTTAAAATCTGACTTAATTAATTTTATCTCCGTACAAATTGCAAAGATCTTTACCTTATAGAAAGACTTTTCGGACACCCTGTATACATACATACAAAGAAATAGCAATATATTTACGATCTGCTAGAAATCCCACTCAATTAAGTTTATGTTTGTACTAATAGCAAAGATATACTAAGACTTTTCGGACACCCTGTATACACACATACAAACACCCACATATAGAAATATAAATAATATAAACGATTTGCTTTAAATCCGACTCAATTAAGTTTATCCTCTAGTTTTAGTTTAAATACGTCCCTGATTGTAATGCACTCCAAAACCTACAATCAATGTGTGTTACCACACTTACACATCATTCTTGTTTAGATTATGCAGAAAAATCGTTCGTTTAATTCCAGCCGTACTCATGTGGCAAGTCTGCGTCACTGCTGCGGCCTGGATGAAGGAAAATTTTAAATTCTTAAATTTTGACCGTCCGCGATGCAAATACCCCTAATTATTTATAAATGAAACGAAAAAATTAGCAATTTAAATCATTGGGAGGTATTCTTAGATATTTAGCGCATATAATGAAGGCAGAAAGAACCACTCAATTAGAAAAATAGTATTTAATAATGCCGGTTGAAAGCAGGATTTGTTAGAAAAAATAAAAAAAAGTTTTTACCCCCTAAATACGCTCCTGGATTACCCATTCGAGAATAATTTTAAAGCCTGATTATCCCTCTATAAGATGGCGTTGAAAAATTTGGAAAAAATTAGATAGGAAAAAATTCAGAGTGATTCAAATGTACCGATGTCGAGGGCAAAAAATTTAAATTTAATCGTCGATTGCTCCCTTCCTATTAACAACGACAAAACTAAAAAATATGGATTTTACGTATTTTGACGAGCTCTTCCTGATCAGGTATATGATATTTTGATTTGGATCCATTTTGACCCCCAAAAAAATTAAAAACCATGAAATATTTGGGTCTAAAATTTAAATTTCCAGTTTTTCTCAAATAAATCCATTTTCCAGCCATTTTAGGTATAGGTAAATGTATTGCAAAAAGGAAGTATTTGAGTTTCAAAATTTTTCGTATGAATGCGTTTTTTGCCCGACGTCGACGTTTGGTTTTCGAGTTATTAAGCACCAAGTCTGCAAATGGCAATTCCCGACCTAAAAAAATTCAAAAGAATTACTCCCATTTTCCGAATTTAGCCAATTTCAATAAGGTTCGGAAGCCCCCGGTCCTCTACAACCTCCGAAAATTAAAATCGATTTAATTAGTTTTTGCGACCTGTAATCGATGTCATACGAAGTCGCGGAAATTTCGACTTTTACGTTTAATAACTCCGAAACGATACATCCTGTAGAACTGCATTTTTTACCGAAGCTAGTCGCACTGTCCCTCAATTAACTTAGAAAATTCCATGGATTTATTATATTATAAGGATTTGATGTCCGTATACTGTGAGCGTATCGAACGTGAAGCCTTATATTTGTTGTTTGTTTTCCCCCAGGTTTTTAGTTTACGAACTACGTACTTGAATCAAGAATGGTAGTAGAAAGAGATAAAATAGCATTGGAGTGTTGGAGTTCAGAAGTATTGCTGTCTGTGCTGGTTGCTTAGGAAAACCGCTGAACTTTGGTCTGAACACTCGGTTACACGTACGTCTTTGTCTAATGAACTAGAAAAGAAAAAGTGCGACGTATAGATTTATATAGATTTATAAATGACTCGGAGTGACTTTAAATAAACACCTTTAGAAATAACATAACCTATAAATAATAAAACCTTTTTAACTTAAATTTATTATTATTTAGCAGAAAAATAAAATATTTTGGGGCTTTTATTACTTTTGGTAAATCTTGTGATGCTCCTAACGTATTTTTTGTACAAAAATACAAGGTAAAATAAGATGTGGCCAATGTTTACACATTGTGTTTACAGTGTCGTTTAGAATGGTTTGTTTTGGCTTCAAAGAATGTTAAATCATCCCGTATCCAGCCTTAATAAATCCATGGAAAATTCTTTTGCTCCCGCACTAACCGTTTTCGAGAAATCAAAATTGAAAAGGTGAAAATGTCAAAAGCTACGACAACAGACGAACATTTTAGTCACCAAACGGGGGGGGGGGGGGGTATAAAGACCGCCGGTAGGCGGTCTTAACAAGTCAAATTGTAGTATATTTAGGTACTATTACAATATGTAACCCAGTTCATTCTTGGTAAAAAAGTTTTTTTGTAAATTTTCCATCCTGTATGAAAATTCTCCACGTAAAATTCCCCACACAGTACAAAATATTAGACATTTTTTTAAGGCAATGTTCCAGAGTTGTAGCAAAATTATTACATTTTTAAATTTTTTCGCTAGAGGCTTAATGTATTTGTTAAAACAAACACTTCTAGAATTTTTTTTAGATCTCCATATTCTGGGGTATTTATATCACGAAAAACATATTTTCCCTTTTCCGTCGGTCTGCCTGTGCAAAAACTATAAAACTACTTGATAAAAAGAAATGAACTTTTGCACTTTTTGTTGCTTTCCCTTTAACAACAGTCATATTTTGATATAGATAAGGCTTGCGTCGTTAATATAAATAAATACACTTTTTAATTAAGGTTTATCTGCTTTTGCTCTAAGTGAAGTATTATTTATCTGATACAAATATTATTTAATCACTAGATGTTATTACTGATTTGGATTATTAAAAAATATAATTGAATTAATACATTTTTTAATAATTTTTTTATTACAAAAGAAAATTTTAAAGACGCCAACATAAGGATCCATTATACTAGTCTATGTAAATCGGTACTAACTTTTCAAACTACTGAAAATAACGCCAATTATTAGTTTTTTGGGTAATGGATGTCAGCAGTAGTAAAATCATTCTTTTGTTTTTAAATTTTTCATATATTCGGTATAAAGGTAGGTAGGTAGTCTGTAGGTTTGCCGAGGGTGAGTCCGATAATTACACACGAGTCATAAGAGGTTGCTTTTACTGCGAATAAAACGTCGCTTAAATATTGTTGCGGATAACGCAATTTTATATATTTATATATTTTTTTTCTACTTGTAATATTTTATAATTTATTTCTATGTAAATATGTTCTTATAATATATCATATAATAATATAATTTTTTAACACACCCTGACCAAAATACTTAAAAACCATGCGGGCCTAGAGCAATATATTTTTTACAAGAAATTCCTCTTACACAAAGGCGAAGTTTTGCCATTCTCTTAAAATTTTAAAGGCACAAAGAAACTTTCTAAATTTACAGCTCAAGATGGTGTAGTTATCCTTTAAACAACCCATGGCAAATTGTAACGGTCTCCCGGTCGCGCGGGGCAAGGGGGACATCTTGAACCGGAGGGTTAAAGGAAAAAGTAAAAGCGACAGAACGAAAAAAGGCGGTGACGGGTCACGAATCCCGCATCGGACTTGTTCAAAAATCTATTTTTTCTCGTCGAAACAGAGAACGAAAAAAGGCGGTGAGGGTCACGAATCCCGCATCGGACTTGTTCAAAAATCTATTTTTTTCTCGTCGAAACAGAGAACGAAAAAAGGCGGTGACGGGTCACGAATCCCGCATCGGAATTGTTCAAAAATCTATTTTTTCTACGAATGTCAATAAAAACCTTTATTGTATGTTCAATAGTAATTTCGGAACATGGTGCATTGTGTTTTACACATTTTCATTGTGCGTCAATCACCATGGTGATTGAACTACAAAGTTCCCATTGTGCACGGGTATTTTTTACAAAGGTGGCGTTGACATCCAAAATATTTATAATTTTTATTTGGGGAATGTCAGATTGACATTTTTTGACATCTTAAAAGGAAAAATATTACTAATCCCATTTTATGTAAAAGTAACATTCGTAGAAAAAGTATAGTGTAAAACTCGCATGGAATGACCATTTCCTACTCGTATGATTTGCAGCATTCGCCTGCGGCTCATGCTGCAAACGTCATACTCGTAGGAAATGCATGTCATTCCATGCTCGTTGTACAATATACTATTGTCTCGTCGAAACAGAGAACCAAAAAGTACGGTGACGGGTAAAGAATCCCGCATCGGGCTTGTTACAAAATCTATTTTTTCTCGTCGAAACGGGAAAAATCTAACAATCGTATAGTTACGCGTCAATACGACATATAAATTCTCATAGTTTTCTTCTGTGCCAAGAAGATTCAATCTGTTCCGATATAAATTACTTCTGTGCGAAGAAGATTTACTTCGGTTTAATTCCGGTAAAATAAAAATAATAATTTCGCAGTTACTCTTCTGTGCCAAGAAGAAGTGCTTAGTTCCTGGTTACAAATAATTTAGATTTGTGTTCAGCATTGGTTGAATTCTGAGAAGATTCCAGACGGTAAACCGCAAGTATAAATTTCCTTCAAAGTAAAGAAATGAATGTAGTATGCTGGTTGAGGTAATCCTTCTTAATGACTTGGTAACCTGACTGGGGTCATTAAAATTTTATGACATTTATACCTGTTGTTGCTAACTCGCTAACAACTACAATCTATTTGAACCTAACCTAAAGTTTTATGGTTTTGATCCGCAACTAGTGATTCGGGGGAGACAAGAAACCCCCGACAATAATAATTGATTGGTTAATTAATCTACCAAAAATATATGTATATGTTCGCGCTAAAGACAATTGCTATAATTAATTATGTAATTCCATTTATTCTACATTTGTTTTACAATTAAGCGATTTTAGGAGTGAATCAGTGTATGGTTGCAGTTTAGTCAAGTTTAAGGTCACTGTAATATTTATTATTTTTATGTATTTACATTTTTTATACAATTTTTTTACAATATATGTGTTTATTAAAAGTTTTAAGTAGTGTTTGTTCCTTGCAAGGATCCAGCTAGCGTCCGAAATAATACAGTTCACAATAGCCTACTAAAATATAAGTAGGCAGGGACATCGTGCCCTAAAGCCAGGAAACGCTCTCCTGGTTTTTCTCTGTGCGGAAGAGACAGAAAATCCTTCGCTGCACATGATGGTCCTTCGAGCCGGATATGCTAATTTGGATTTTTTGTAAGGAATAATACTACTTTTTACAATCTTATTTATATTAGATTTTTTTCTCAAAAAACAGGAGTTCCGAATAACTCCAAACAAAGCTTTGTGCGGTTTTCTCACTAGTGAATTGTGTAGTGACATTTTACACAAAGATAAAAAGGACAAATTTCTAAAGTTTTTTTTTGACATTTGCGGCAATGTTTGATTCGAAAGGACCCTAAGAGTTTAACGACGATTTAAAACCTATTTTTTAAAGACGTAAAAATATTTATTTGGGTTTATTGTCCATTTTTTGTCTGCCTTTGCGGCAGTTAATATTAGTGTTTATATTTTTAAATTGAGTGGTAAAATTCCCTATTTATTACATATTAATTTTAAGTATATTTAACTAAAATGGATGCATTAAAAAGGCAGTTAGCACCAATTAAGGGTAACATCACTAAACTTCACAATTGATACCTTACCAATAAAGATTATCTAAGTGATATATATCAGTTTGAAATTAAGGAACAGTTACTTGTTACATCCTACAATAAGTATGACAATTTATTGGAGGATATTGAAGAATTAGATGATGATGCTCTTAAAGCCGATTGCGATGCTATGGAGGTCAAATATTGCACCACTTTAGCAGGTATAAGGCACACAATAGATAAATTAAAAGGCGCCACGCGTATTGCTACCCAAAGTCAGGTAGCCCCAAGCACAAAATTGCCTGAAATTTCTATATCCCCTTTTTCGGGTAGCTTTGCCGACTGGAATGCTTTTGATGAGCTTTTTCAAAATTTAATTGTTAATAATTCTAGTTTATCGAACATTCAGAAATTTATTTATTTAAAATCTTATCTTAGAGGAGAGCCACTCGAATTAATCGACAGTTTACAACTGACAAGCGATAATTTTTTAATTGCTCTAAATACTTTAAAGGATAGATACGCCAATGAATTTAGAATTATTAATTCACATATCAATAATATTAGACGTGCCTATTTTTAACAAAACTTCAGCCTCTGATGTTAGAAAGTTTATCACTCAAGCCAAGCAAGGTATTCAGTCAATAATAAACTTGAACGTACCCAAAGAAGAATGGATAGACCTAATGCTTATTCATATTTATTCACAAAAATTAGATTTTAATACAAATAAGGCATTTGAAAGTGAAAGGGACCGCAAAAAGCGCCCAACTTTACAGGAATTTTTTGATTTCTTAGATACGCGCTGCTCAGTTATGGAGACAGTTGCTGCTAATGCTCCAAAAGCATATAGCAAATATAAACCTGGAACAAGGGCTACGCACCATTCAAACTTTTCGAACAATAATAATAATTCTAGTTTTAATCATGGTTCGACTTCAGGCCAAATAAAATGCCTCTATTGCAATCTGAATACCCATCGCATATCTCAGTGTGATAAATTTAAAAAATTGCCAACTCAGCAAAGATTTAACTTTGCCAAAGACAAATTTTTATGCCGCAACTGTCTTTCCTCCCAACATACGTTCGAGAATTGTTGTGACAAGTAAATTTTGTTACAGAGTCTGGTTATTTTAACAATTAATTTTGCTCACGAACGCCTGTTTTTACTTAATGATTTACCTTGATCGAGAAGTTCTATTGTCATTCTTACCCTGTGTGGGTGCCTTCCCTTGCTCCCAGCTACCCCCTGGGAATGTTGAATGCTTTTTTCTGTCCAAATCAGCTTGGCCATCGTTCAGCTTGTAGTTCGGTTTAACGTTCTCTTTGTTTAAGCCCTGAATTTTGTTTTTTTCCTTGCTTAAAGTTCCCCCTGTGTACAGGCAATCCCTCTTAGTTTATTGGTGTTAACATGCTTTTAGAGAATAAATTACAAGGGGATACTTACATATTTTCATACGTTTTCCAGCTGTTAGCATATTCTCTCGTCATTGTGTCTTCCCATATGCACTGTTCTAGTTTCTGCCGTGCTTTTTTAACATTCGGCCTTCATGTTATCGGATTTGTTTCAGAGTTTAACTTAATTTATTTTGATTTTCATTTAATTAAGTGATTTGTTTTGAAGTTTGGAACAGCTGTAGGTGGTATGCATCGTTCGACGGAACTATAAGGCGGGACTGTTTCAAGTTCGGGCCGCGAGGTCGATTCGTTTAGAGATGGTGCACCGGGGGTAAGAACCAACTGACCTGTTCGCATACACGAACAGTCCCAAAAGGCTTTCGGGAGCCGTCGATTTATGAACACAGCTGCCGCAGTGGCATTTTCGCGTGGGTAGGCCGGTTATTTGGCGCTTTGTCGTTAGAGCCACAGGTTGTAGCGGAAGATTTTTAGTAGGGTTGACCGCGCAAGGACGGAAATTCACGGGCCCCATTTTGTTAGGTGTCGGTAGTGGGGTAGCAATGTGATTCTTTTCTTCTGGACACGAGACGCCACTTAGATACTGACTTTCGACGAAGTTGCCTTGCAGTGTGGGACTTAAAAGCTTCAGATTGGAGGCTCAAGCTTTTTTGGATTAAAGTTCGATACTGCGATTTAAATTCTTTGCTGAATTTTTACTTGCAAGGCGCAGGATTTTTGGGACGACTTCGTTCGATAACATCAGATCTGGTGAGTTTTTTATATGCGTTTTTTTTGTCAATGCGTAGACCCCACGTGCATGGGAATATTCATTCCAAGGGTTTTCTTTCTTTTATTTTTATCAGCCACTAACATCGGCCTGACGTTTGGGACCCGCTGGTAGCTGCCTTTCGGTGTTGCTGTCTGTGGAATGTGGAATTTCGAGCCCTCTTAAAAAAACAAAGAGGTGAGGAGTGACCTTGAATTTTTTTGTTTAGGCCCATGCCTTTCTCTTAGATATATATTTGACTATTTTACGCATATACATTATAATTAAAATTTTAGCGAGCAATATCAAATCAACTCATTATTATTAATATTACTTTACCTAATTTGCGTTCTTTTGAAAGCTTGAATATTTCATTTCTACTTGTTTGCCGTTAAGCTAGTACAATCTATAAGTTATGTCGAGAATCACTTAATATACAGTAGTTTTGTCAAGTTTTTTTACCGGCTTGATGCTATCCAATCATCTGCAGGGGCTTACTACCTATAATTATAATTTCAAACCGTAATTTATATAGACATAAGGGAATTTGTGGTACTAGTTAGTTTGACATTGACAAGCCTGTCATATACCTCAGTGGAAAATTAAAGCGTTATAGTCAGTGTTTTTTTTTTAAATTTATTAATTTGTGTAAATCTACTTAAATAATATTCCAGATAGGTACCACAAAATCTTTATTCCCTTTCTTGTATAAGTTAAAAGGTGTATGAGCTTAAAGTGTCGGGCTATATGTTTATGAAGTTGGAAAGTGTAGATTTATTTTAGCTTTTATTTATATCGATTGGTTAAATAATTTTTTTATATGTTCAGAGGGATTAACTCACTATTTAATTTTCAAATTTGTCACTATTGTTTTGGGGAAATAAACTTACTAGGCTCATACACATTTTACACCTTTCTTATTATACCGTACTGCTTGGAACCTAGGGTAGTTTAGCTACGTAGTCGCTTGTATTTATTTATTATCCATTTTTTTTTATATCATGTTGTTTGCTTTTGAGTAGTTGCTTTGATGGTAGCTTTTAATTTAAGCTTGGCGTTTTATAAATGTACATAAGCGGTATATATTTTTGATTAATTCTATTTAAGCGGTTTATCCCTGTAACTGGTGATTTCTCTGTATGTCAATGACCAGAATTTTTCTGGAGTCAATTATTTGGTTCTATTTTCTTATGTTATCTTACATTAATATTAGTACTGAACGCTTAGCTTTTAGGTCAAGCTACAGTAGGGGTTTAAAGTTTTAATTATGTTCTTTTTTGGGCTTCGCTTAAGCTTTCCTTTACTTTGAATAATATTTGAACGTTTAAATTTTAAGTCGATCTGTCTAGGGGTCTCAGATTTTAGTTATTTTTACTGGCTTCACTTAAGCCCTTTTCTTTGTTTATACTTTGAATCTTGCGTAAACTTATGATTTAATTATCAATTATTTTTCTTTTGTTGTACTTTTATTATTTTTATTGTCAATGTAAGATGGCATAATACAGCATTAAACCTGGTCAGTTAATGAACATTTATTTTTTTGTAAATAATAACGTTTATCGTTAAAGTGCCAATGAACTGTACCATTGTATTTAGTTATCAATGTCCTTGAGTAATGATTTCTTTTGTTTATTAAAGTAACTTTTTAATATTATCCTAAGTTTGTTTAAATCTTGCAGTCTGGTTTACTTCTTTCATTGGTAACTTTTTTTTAACTCAAAGTAACTTCATATTTTGGTTTTTGTAACTCAACTTAAATTTTGCGATTGATTTCAAGCCACTGGCTTTCTCATTTATTATTAGCCTTTTATTTAATATTCGTAAATTTTGCGGATTAGTTCCAGTAAATTATTTCTCCAAATATTAACCTTTTTTTATTAACGTAACTTTTTAATCATATCTTAAGCTCGTTTAAATTTTGCAATTAATTACTTTCTCTTTTATTAGTGTTTTTTTTATATTGACGTAGCTTCTTATTTTTAAATATTTTTCTGCTTATCTAAATTTTTCGATTCTGTTCAAGCCAATGGCTTTCCCTTTTAATATTAAATTAATTAATTAATAAAGAATTAATTAAATTCCGGCGCTTTAGTTCCAGTAAATTGTTTATTTCCAAATTTTACCTTTTTCTATTAACGTAACTTCTGATTTTTATTTTTAATTATTAACGTAACTTCTAACATATGTTTTTTATTATTTAAATTACTGTAACTACTAGGAATTGTTTTGTTCCTAGGGTCTTTGGTAGGGGCCACGAACGTCCCAACTTCGGTAGGGGCTACAAAACGTCCCTAAGCAGCCGTCATACCTTTTCTGTGGGTGTTAAGCAGCCACCCTGTGTTTTTTTCGTATGTGAGGACAGACTTCCTCACGAAGTTTTTTTATTTAGTAAATTTGATTCAATGATTTTGCGGGGGCAAAATCGCCCAACACCTTTTGTCAACAACTAATTTTTTGTTTTTGTCAACCACAATTTGTACAAATAAATGTATATAGGGTTATATGTATTTAAGTGTTTTATTCAGCTCACGGCGCACTGTGTTTTGTTTCTAACTTATGAACAACGGGTTTGTTGTGTGTGAAGCAAGTTCCTAGACCACCTAGGTGACTTCCAGTTTGTGTCGGTGTAAAAAAAAACTGGTGGCGTCCAATCGAACCTATTCCGACTAACTGAGCTGAGGGCTAATTTGCACGCGCCCTTCTACAACTTGCTTCCCTCAGAACACCCTGTTGTTCCTGTGTCTTTCTCTAGAGCACCTTTCGGAGTTATTTTAATGTTCTTTTCAAGTTAAGCGGTAAGTACGATGATACTCATCATAGTATCATTGACAGTTTTTTTATTCAAACACTTTTTCTTGAACAAAGTGCGTCGCATTGTACGTCAGCGGGAACGTGCATTATATGTAACAAAAGCCACCATACGCTTTTACACATTCAAAATTTCCAATTTAATCGAGGAAATAATAAATATAATACTCATGCAAATAATAGCAACAGCAATAACCAAAACGGTTATAACATTCGACGACTAGGTCAAGGTTCTAGTGGAAATGGGTCACAGAACCAATCATTTCCACACAACAACTCAAAAAATAATCAATCCCCTGATCAAAATTCAACTCAACCGCCAGTACCAAATGCGCAAGGCAACAAGCCCACAAATGATACTACGTCGTATGACGCTACTACATCTTGTTCTGCAGTTACCAAAACTCAGAACGAAACACTTTTAGCCACAGCGCTAGTCACCCTGTACTCAAACAGAGGGGAAAGAATTGTTGTTAGAGCATTATTGGATAATGGAAGTCAGATTTCATTTGTAACCGAAGGCCTAGCAAAGGAGCTTAAATGCAAAACTTACAACAGAAATATGCAAATTACGAGCATTTCTCAGCAATTAACCCATTCTCATAAAATGGTGGATTTAAAAATATGTTCGACCTTATCGAATCAAAAAGAATTTTCAGTGTCCTGCGTAGTCCTGGACAAAATAACTTGCAACCTTCCAAGGGTTAGAATTGATACAAGTTGTCTCAAAATTCTAAGTGATGTAACACTTGCTGATCCAAGATGTTTTGAAAGCCAGCCCATAGATATGCTACTGGGTATGGACGTTTACAGTGACCTTATTTGTAAAGGAATGAGAAAATTGGGCAAGGGATTATCTGTCCTTATAAATACACACCTTGGTTGGACACTTTCTGGATGTGTTCCAGTCCAAAAAAAATCGTTACATGCTGTGACAAGACATGTGAATTTTGATGACTCCGACGATGAGTCACCGCCGGTTTCACTATTTGTCAACACGCTTGAATGTGACGAAAGAGCGGATCAGCCGATACAGAAATTTTGGTCTGTAGAAGAAATATCAGACAAAGTTCCACTCTCAGAAGCCGAAAATTTGACCGAAAATATATTTAAAGAAACAACAGTCAGGCTCGAGGACGGTAGATTTCAAGTGAATTTGCCAATAAAAAGTCCTGAAGAGCACCTTAAATTGGGGGAATCTTTTGATCGTGCATCAAAAAGATTATATGCCCTAGAAAATAAACAAAAATGAAATGCTTCGTAAGGAATACAAAGACTTCATCGATGAATATGTTTCTCTGGGTCACGCCAAAGAAGTACCACTAAATACTAGAAATGAAAAGTCTGAAATGAAATATCTTTTACCGCACCACTGCGTTATTCGAGAAGACAGTTTAACAACTAAGCTGCGCGTTGTATTTGACGCATCAATGAAATCAAACACTGATTATTCCCTTAACGATATAATGCTGAAGGGTTCAACAGTTCAGCCGGAATTGTTTGATATTTTGTGCCGGTTTAGGACGTCTGAGTTTGTTTTTACTGCTGACATTGAAAAAATGTTTCGGCAAATCAAGGTCAATCCAAGCCAAACCTTTTTACAAAACATTGTATGGCGAACCAGTCCAACAGAGAAATTAAAATGTTTGGATTACACACAGTTACATATGGAACAAACAGTGCTCCATATCTCAGCCCTCGATGCCTAATCGAGCTAGCCAATCAAAACAAAAATAATTGCCCTTGGCAGCAGACGCGCTGCAAAATCAGTGCTATATCGATGATATATTATATGGTACTGACTCATCAGAAGATCTATTAGATGCACACAAGCAGTTGACTGACCTTCTAAAAACGGCAGGAATGAGTTTACACAAATGGTGCTCAAACTCTGAAGAATTTTCTAAATTAATTTCCTTAGATAATTATCAAGATAAATATTTTGTCACATCAGATAACAATACCAGTAAAGTTTTAGGGATATCTTGGGAATCCAGCCAGGATGACCTTGCAATAACGCTTCCCAAGAAAAATTTTAATGAAACAGCGACAAAAAGGCAAGTGCTATCAGTTATTGCACAAATTTTTGACCCTATTGGTCTAATAAATCCTTTCATAGTCATAGCCAAAAAATATGGCTGGCAAAAATTGATTGGGACGATCAGCTCAACCAGGAATTACTTCAGGAATGGAATGCTTTTCTAAAAATTGTATCAGATCTAAAAGATCTTAAAATTTCTCGTTTCTTGTTTACACAGCCTAAAGAAAGTGCTGTGAAAATTGAGATACATGCCTTTTCAGACGCAAGCTTAAAGTGCTACGGCGCATGCGTCTATCTGCGTGTGGTCTATAATAATGATACTACTTCTTGTAATTTAATAACTTCAAAAAGCAGAATTGCACCTTTAAAACAGCTGACTCTACCAAGGTTGGAGCTATGCGGATCTGTTTTAATGGAAAAACTGACAAGGAAAGTTATGTCAGTATTTGCTAATAACATAATTAGTAATTCAGTAGGTACATTTGTGGACTGATTCACAAGTAGTACTGTCTTGGATTAAGGGACATCCGTCCCGCTGGTCAGTTTTTGTGGCCAACAGAGTGTCGGAGGTTCAAACGTTAACATCCGAATACCAGTGGCATTACATTAAATCCGCATATAACCCTGCGGATATTTTGTCAAGAGGCAGTATGCCACGAGAACTTATACAATCAAGTTTATGGTGGCACGGTCCCAAGATTCTACACGAGCTATATTTAAACCTAAAAAAATTTGACCTTAAAGAAGAAATACAAAGTATTCCAGAAGAAAAAAGGACGACACTGTTTTTGCAAAAACCTGAAAACGGACTGTATGAAGAAATTTTTCTTAAATATTCTTCCTTCAGAAAATTACAACGAGTAATAGCATACTGTCTCAGAGCTTGCATAAATTTTAAAAATCAAAAAAACCCCGCTAAAAAGGTATATGGGTTTCTTTCCACAAAGGAACTGCAAGAAGCAGAGAAGAGGATAGTTAAAACTATCCAAGAAAAATTTTTCACCCGAGAAATCAAAGAGTTACAAAATTCAGGACTAGTTAGCACTAAATCAATGAAATCTCTTAGCCCCACCCTGTACCAATTTGCTTTGCTAAGGGTAGGAGGTAGGCTCTCAAACGCAGACATTGGGTATGAGCACAAACATCCAGTTTTATTGCTATCAAAAAATCCAGTTGTGAGACTTCTATTGCAAAAAGAACATTTAAAACTGCATCATGCAGGTGCACAGACTGTTCTAGCTAACATTCGCCTTAGATACTGGCCAATCGATGGTTTACGTGAAGTAAAGGGTGTCATAAGGAAGTGCACGACTTGTTTTAGATTTCGAGCGCGGCCGTCAGTTCAAATTATGGCCGACTTACCTAAGGAAAGGGTATCAGCGACACGACCATTTATTAATGTTGGCATTGATGTTGGCGGCCCATTCTTAATAAAACCCACCAAACTACGGCCCAAAACATTCATAAAATGTTATTTGGCGGTCTTTATTTGCTTGACAACGAAGGCAGTTCACTTGGAGCTTGTTTCAAGTCTTACAACAGAAGACTTCCTACAAACCTTAAGAAGATTTATTGGACGCCGAGGCAGTCCATCATGCTCAAATGAAACAATGTTTTTGGAAACGCTGGACAGTGGAATATTTAAGTCATTTGCAAAAACGGGCCAAATGGCTAAAACCACAAAGAAATCTCCAAGTCGGAGATTTGGTCTTATTAGTGGATGATTTCAGAGCACCACTCAAATGGCCTTTGGCCAGAATAACTTCTACCTTTCCCGGAAAGGACAACAAGGTGCGAGCTGTTGAAGTTAAAACAACTGAAGGCAGCTCTATCAGATCTACTACAAAGGTGTGTCCTCTTCCGGGAGATGACATGGACGGTGAACCGCAATAAACAACTATTGCTGTTCCCTCACCTGAAGTACACTTCAACGGGGGGAGGATGTTGCGGACAACGCAATTTTATATATTTATATATTTTTTTTCTACTTGTAATATTTTGTAATTTATTTCTATGTAAATATGTTCTGATAATATATCATTTAATAATATAATTTTTTAACACACCCTGACCAAAATACTTAAAAACCATGCGGGCCTAGAGCAATATATTTTTTACAAGAAATTCCTGTTACACAAAGGTGAAGTTTTGCTATTCTCTTAAAATTTTAAAGGCACAAAGAAACTTTCTAAATTTACAGCTCAAGATGGTGTAGTTATCCTTTAAACAACCCATGACAAATTGTAACGGTCTCCCGGTCGCGCGGGGCAAAGGGGACATCTTGAACAGGAGGGTTAAAGGAAAAAGTAAAAGCGACAGAACGAAAAAAGGCGGTGACGGGTCACGAATCCCGCATCGGACTTGTTCAAAAATCTATGTTTTCTCGTCGAAACAGATAAAGAAAAACGCGGGGACGGGTCACGAATCCCGCATCGGACTTGTTCAAAAATCTATTTTTTTCTCGTCGAAACAGAGAACGAAAAAAGGCGGTGACGGGTCACGAATCCCGCATCGGAATTGTTCAAAAATCTATTTTTTCTCGTCGAAACAGAGAACCAAAAAGTACGGTGACGGGTAAAGAATCCCGCATCGGGCTTGTTACAAATTCTATTTTTTCTCGTCGAAACGGGAAAAATCTAAAAATCGTATAGTTACGCGTCAATACGACATATAAATTCTCATAGTTTTCTTCTGTGCCAAGAAGATTCAATCTGTTCCGATATAAATTACTTCTGTGCGAAGAAGATTTACTTCGGTCTAATTCCGGTAAAATAAAAATAATAATTTCGCAGTTACTCTTCTGTGCCAAGATGAAGTGCTTAGTTCCTGGTTACAAATAATTTAGATTTGTGTTCAGCATTGGTTGAATTCTGAGAAGATTCCAGACGGTAAACCGCAAATATAAATTTCCTTCAAAGCAAAGAAATGAATGTAGTATGCTGGTTGAGGTAATCCCTCTTAATGACTTGGTAACCTGACTGGGGTCATGAAAATTTTATGACATTTATACCTGTTGTTGCTAACTCGCTAACAACTACAATCTATTTGAACCTAACCTAAAGTTTTATGGTTTTGATCCACAACTAGTGATTCGGGGGAGACAAGAAACCCCCAACAATAATAATTTATTGATTAATTAATCTACCAAAAATATATGTATATGTTCGCGCTAAAGACAATTGCTATAATTAATTATGTAATTCCATTTATTCTACATTTGTTTTACAATTAAGCGATTTTAGGAGTGAATGAGAGTATGGTTGCAGTTTAGTCAAGTTTAAGGTCACCGTAATATTTATTATTTTTATGTATTTACATTTTTTATACAATTTTTTTTACAATATATGTGTTTATTAAAAGTTTTAAGTAGTGTTTGTTCCTTGCAAGGATCCAGCTAGCGTCCGAGATAATACAGTTCACAACAGCCTACTAAAATATAAGTAGGCAGGGGCATCGTGCCCTAAAGCCAGGAAACGCTCTCCTGGTTTTTCTCTGTGCGGAAGAGACAGAAAATCCTTCGCTGCACATATATAGAAAAATAAAGATATTAAATTTTTAAATTTTTTCATTTAAAAATGTTGAGTTTCGAGTGGGCCTAGCGTTGCTATGGATTTATTATTGTATGTTTGATACCAACGCGTCATTCGATTTGACAAGTGTCAGTGTATATTATTGCAACCAACTTTCTTTAATTGTTACTCTTTTAGAAATACCATTTTTTAATACCACACTTACTCCAAATTAAAATGTTAAACTCACAATTTATTTTATTTATTTTTTTATAATTTTCTTGTATTATTCAATATATATTTATTCATGAGCACACAGTCATACTTTTGCCTCCGCTCTCAGCGGCAGAAAAAGTACTTTTACTTCCGCTGCCAATAGCAACCGCCTACTGACAAAAATCAAAACTTTAAGGTCAAAAAATTAGTTGAAAAATGTCAGGTTTATTGACGTTTGAAGAAAAAAACAATTTTGTAGATTTCACTTAAATTTTTATTTTCGTTTTTTTTTTACTTTTAGTCTGAACGAAGGCGCAATAGGTCTCAGAAACCATGGAAAAATATTTTTTAAAAATCTATTTATTCTCCTGAAACGACTATCCTGAAAAACGAACATTAAATAATATAGGATATGATTTTATTAACATATTGGATATTGGGGTTTATATAGGTATGAAAAATAGCTCTAGCGGCCTGCCCTTAACCTTGTTGAAAAAAAGTTGGTTTAAAATCTACGTTTATTAAAATAATGTGATTTTAAGTCAACACGCATAAAAATGATGCTCTGCACGCACCTATGGGGGTAAAATATTTTGTGTGTGAAATATAACCCTAGCGACCAGCCCTTAACCTTTTTAAAAATATTTGCTTTAAAATCTACATTTTTAAAATAATTTAATGATTTTTGGTAAACACGCATAAAATGACGTCCTGCAAACACATATAGGGGTAAAATAATTTGTGTGTGGAAAATAGCCATGGCGGCCAGTCTTTATTTAACCTTTTAAAGAAAATTGCTCTGAAATGCCCATTTATTAAAATAATTAGAAGTTTTGTTGATTTTATTTTCTAATACTGACACTTATTTGTCGTATGTTTGTGTATTTTTCGTTTTGTTGTAAATTCTGTTATTTTTCTGGTTATTTGTAATTTTTGTACACTGAGCTTTATCAATGAGTCATACCTTGGACAATAAATCATATTTTGAATTGTAAAAAAAATGGAATTGAATAAGGACGGCTAGAAAATAATTCAGAACAGATAAGCAGAGCACAGTAGTTGTTATCAAAAGAAATAGGCCACCGCTTGTACTCCGAGCGACCGATGAAAATATATTTTCATTATCCTGACGAAGATAATTAGATATAATGTATTTCAAGTAAATAACATGTGTGTTCGTTTGTATTGCACCAAACTGCATAAACCTATACTTGTATTAGAAAAAATCAGTGCTGGTTTGTGCAGCTTCGTGCAATACAAAGGAACAAAACCATTGTGTATTTATTTTCAATTGTATTTAATTATTTTTGTTATTTTACTATAATTGACACTTCTATAAAATTAACTCTTTGCCAAAGTACCTATAATAATAAATACTAAACCTCTCGGATATAGGTACGGAATATACTACAGTAAACGTGACAACGTTGCACTGCATGGAATCGAAGCCCATAGCTTCTGACGTAACAAGTTTCGGAATTGGTTTGATTCTGTTCCTTTGGCTTCCGTTGCGTTAACATCTCTCGGTCGACTACATATTATTATAATAGTTTGATTTCGAGTTAGATCACCAAGAAGCGGTGAGTAGAGTGTTTTGTGATGGAATACAAAGGGAAGCTCCACGGCCTGTTGAGGGGAGTCTTTTTCAAATCCAAGGGGTGTGAGCGAGGAGGCCTAAAATCCCTGTTCGTGCTACATTTTCTCATCCACACGAGGTAGACATGTGACGGCCATGTCTTGTTGTGGGAGGAGCGTAGTGCGAAAGTGTGGCTGAAAGAAAAGGTCATTCGCAACAGACTCTACCAGAGGCGGGAAACTCCATAACCTCAACTGTGCCATACCGATAACATTGACGTTTGTCATTTTTTATTATTATTATTGGTTGTATTCTGAATCTTCCAGAGTACATACCCGACAATTCGGAGATTCTAAAGAAATTACCACCCAAATTGGGTAACGTGTAAGTCATCCCTAGGGGTAGCTAGGGTTCTGGTTAAGTGCCGGACCGGGTGGAGAGCTGGCCAACCTGTCCCATGGACGAGGGCCAACAGTGAAAAAAAAAAGAAAGTCCGTTCGTCAAATTATCATTCTGCTTTTGTTAGGTTCTGCTAAAGTTTGGTTATGATGATGTCCTTTCTGCGTAAAATTCAATCTGTCTGTGTTATTTCTGCTATTGTTCAGTTATGTTTAAGTTGATTATGTTATTGTTAATTCCAGATATTTTTTGTTCTGATAAATGTAAATTTTGAAAAGTTACATTCTGATAAAGTATAGTTCTGCCAATGTTATTCTGTATTTTGGTGTTTGTCCTTTCTGTAATATTATGCCCTCCCTCTCAGTCTATACTCCCAGAACCTTCAAATACAAATAATCTAGCATTAAGTAATACATTTAAGCATGCTATGGCTAGTTCCCGAACAGTTCCACGACTATCGTTCTTTAATCTATTGCTGAAATTGAAATCAAAGACAGTTGAGGCAACTGTCGCAACAAGATTTGAGAACTTTTTGGTACTTCCAGCATGGTCAACTTCATTTCAGAAAAATGTGTCAACCCTCTTGGCTTGAGTCGTCAAAAAACTATTATACAGGGTGCGGCAGTCAAACCTGCAATTTTCAAAAATAAGCGCGGGAGCCAAGAAAGTGGGCGGGGCGAGTTGTCAAGGTTACCGTTGTGTTGCCCCCTTCAAAGCATTTCAGTAGCCATGGAACAGTGGTCCAAGCAAGAACGGTCCTTCGCCGTAAAGGCATTTTATCAAAGCGGTAGTTATACAGCCGCTCAACGCCGTTTCCGTGTTCATTTCCAAATTAATCGTAATCGGCCCGTGCCTTCTGCTAACTCAATAAAGTTATGGGTACAAAGCTTTGAAAACATCGGTGAAACGAGAAACAGAAGAGGTGGCAGTGCGAACTCCTGCGAATATTGAACGCGTAAGAATCGCTGTGACAAGAAGTCCTCGGACATCAGCGCGTCGACACAGCACTGGGCTTAGAATTTCAGACAGGAGTCTCCGAAGGATCTTGAGGTTAGATTTACACTATCACCCTTACAAAATTCAAGTGGTTCAGGCTCTAAATGAAAACGATTTCGCTGCTCGACGGCACTTTTGAAAAACGTTTTTGGAAAGGATTGAAGAAATCCAGGAACTTCACACGTTACTCTGGATGAGCAACGAGGTGCATTTTCATCTCTCCGGCTATGTAAACAAGCAAAATTTTAGATATTGGAGCGATGAAAACCCTCAAGAACTCCATCAAAAACCTCTCCATTCGACCTAGGTAACAGTTTGGTGCGCAATGTCTTCAACGGGAATCATAGGCCCATTCTTTTTTGAAAATGAAAGGGGGCAAGCTGTTACCGTGAATGCGGAGCGCTACTAGGAAATGTTACGAACATTGTTCATTCCTCGCCTTCGCGAACATTGAGTGAATGATGAAACCTTATTTCAATAAGATGGAGCCACAAGCCACGCGGCCCGTTTGAGCATGAATCTCCCAAATCGGGTGGTATCCCGGAACGGAGCCATTCCTTGGCCCGTCCGTTCACCCGACCTCACCGCATGTGATTTTTTTCTTGTGGGGCTACCTAAAGAGCAAAGTTTTCAAAGAACGGCCTCGTACTCTTGAAGAACGGAAGGCCAGAATCCGTCAGGAAATCGAAAGAATCCCTCAGCAGATGCTCCGTGATGTAATGGACAGTTCTAGAGATCGTCTCCAAGAATGCATCGATCGAAATGGACGACATCTTACTAATGTTATTTTTAAATGAATAATGTTTCTTAAATGCTTTTTAACGTTAATTAACATGTTATCAATAAAATTTTTAAAAATGCAACCGTGCATTTTTTATAGTTATTTCAAAAATGCAGGTTTGACTGCCGCACCCTTTACTAATTGAAGGATTGAATGACATGTCTGCCGGTTCTAATAAGGGAATAACTCAATGTCACATAAGACCCTGTAACCAATCAAATCCTACATTCTCTTTTGAAGCTGTAATTTTACCAAAAATATGTTCTGATCAGTCCAAAATGAATATAAACTACTCCGATTATTATTGGGGGCACAGTGAACATATTAAATTAGCAAATAACAAATTTAATATACCTGAAGAGCAATCCAATGTTAACGAGTACTCGTCTAGACGTATAGGTTTATTTCCGAAGTAAAGATCGGGTATAGTCGGGACGTTTTGTTGTTATTGTCAAAGCTTAACTCGCAATAGTAAATATGCATATAACCAAAATACATTTGAAGTTTTTTTTATTCTCTACATAAATTAAATGTTTATGGCGCTTGCTGTTATCCATTTATTCTGGTCTTTATTAACAAAAAAAAAAGATTTTCTACTGCTAATTTTTGCGTGAATTTCGAAACTTGTAAAACTTGGTCTCATTGGCTGTGTCGCCAAAAGTGTTTTTATGACTCATGATGAGTACAAGGCGAATTCCAGTATTATAGGATCATCGAAAAATCAATAAAAATGGCATTTAATGCGTAACTCATCCAATAAAATATTCCTGCACTTAAAGTAGAAGGTTCCTAAAATCTTATTCATATATATTTCCAGTCGAAATCGGTCCAGGAACCTTTCAATTTTGCAACAAAAACTGGCATTTTTGAGAAATTTTGACACATCACATCCTAATAATGTCGAGTAAATAAACTGTAATTCTTTGTTTTCATGGCAACCTTCGAAATTTCGAAAATTAAAAAATTTTCAAATTTTGCATGTCCCCGATGCAAGTAAACCTATTTATTTATAACTTTAGCGCAAAAATAAGCGATTTAAATTCATGGGAGCTATTCTTAGGTAATTAACGGATAAAATAAATCCAAAAAGAATAACTAAATAAGGAAAAAAGTGTGGAATAATGTCGGTTAAAAATAGGTTGTCGGAAAAATTTAAGAAAATTCTATTTTTACACCTTAAATACGCTCCTGGATGACCCATTCGGTATTCATTTTAAAGTTTGATTATCCCTTTATACAATAGTTTTGAAACATTGGAAAAACATTAGATAAGAAAAAAACACAGTGATTCAAATATACCGATGTCAAGGGCAAAAAACGTCAAAAATCGAAATTTAATCGGCGATTGCTCCCCTCCTATAAGGAATGAAGAAACTAAAAAATATGAATTCCAAGTAATTCGACAATCTCTTTCCGATGACGTATATGGGATTTTAATTTGAACCATTGTCACCCTACCAAAAATTAAATATCGTGAAATATTTGGGTCAAAAATAGAAATTTCCAGTTTTTCCCAAGTATATCCATTTTCCAGTGATTTTAGGTTCAGGTAAATGCATTGCAAAAAGAAAGTATTTGAGACTTTAAAGTTTCACTTGTCATACGTGACCTGCCATACGTCATCTGTCACCTGTCATACGTCATCTGTCATACGTCATCTGTCACCTGTCATACGTCATCTGTCAACAGTCATCTGTCATACGTCAACTGTCATCTGTCAACTGTCATATGCCAACTGTCATACGTCATCTGTCAACTGTCACACTCTTGGGCGTTAGTTACTTTGGTCTTAACTACTTGGGGATTTAACTACTTGGGGCTTTAACTACTTGGACATTAACTACTTGGGCATCAACTACTTGGGCACTATCTATTTGGGACCGCATCGAACATTAGTACTACTCCTTGAAAAATAGTATTATTAAATATTTCATGTGAAAATGACGTCAAAAACTTTTTTCTCTATTTTTTCCTATAGTGGGATTAGAACCAGGGACCTCTATAGTGGAATACCAGCGCTTTAGCCAATCTCGCCATCGAGCTCCAGTAAAATATTGTGCTGATGAGATATAGACTTGCAACTATAAGAGCCCTCGTTTCAATTAGAAATTTAACATACGTAACGTGTTCAAAATGGCGTTATAAGTCATGTATAAAAGTATGGCAGCTGTCACCTATCATTTAAGATATGTCAACTGCCACTTGTCACTTGTTAAATGCCAAAATAAAAATGTAACATACGTCACGTGTTCAAAATAACGTTATAAGACATGCGTTAAAGTATGTCAGCTGTCACCTGTCATTTAAGATATGTCAACTGTCACTTGTCACTTGTCAAACGCCAAAATTAAAAACTGAAAACGTCACGTGTTCAAAATAACGTTATAAGACATGCGTTAAAGTATGTCAGCTGTCACCTGTCATTTAAGATATTGTCACGGGATTTTAACTAAAATACTAAAACTCTGGCTTCATAATTAATTCTGCAGCAATACTTTTATTAAAATAAAATGAATATTTATATTTACAAGAATTCAAACGAGGCCCTACCTATTAATTCCTAATACATCGTCGACGGAGGAAAGTGGTTCTGATCAGCTGTAACTCACTTGGCTCGAAAGGTCAAAGCAAAAGTGACGTCTCTCTCTCATCACGTCCAACAGGTCGACCCCTTCCCCTGCCAGCGGCCCGATAGTGCGACGCGCGACGACGCCTCGTCGCTACCGGACTTCAAGCAGGAGGAAGGGTGTTTCCCGTGAACAATGGAAAAAACAATTTGGTGACACTTCCCCCCCCCCCCCCACGGAAAACAAAAATCCGAAGGATTTTTGTGACTGAGTTCCCTAATCTATCTCTAATACAAACAATCTCGTTTGAGTTTAATAAAAAAAAATCAATATACAATTTAAAAAGCTGCAATGTTTTTTCTCATGTTTTCTTCCTCCTGGCGGATCTTCCTCCCTCCTAGTCGGATGGTTCCTTGGCACCTCTGGCTCTTGTCTTCCTCCTGGCGGGTCTTCTTCCCTCCTGTTCGGTTTGTTCCTTTGTGTGGTCCCCAGATGTTGCGGTCCCTAGGTGGGCTTGTCCCCCGCTGGTACCGTCAGTGGTCCGCTGGCCTGGCAGGTCGTCGCCGCTCCCCAGGTTGCGGTCCCAAGGTGTTGTGGTCCCAAGGTGTTGTGGTCCCCATGTTTTGTGGTCCCAAGGTGGGTTTGTCCCCCTCTGGCACCGTCAGTGGTCCGCTGGCCTGGCAGGTCGTCGCCGCTCTCCAGGTGGCGGTCCCAAGGTGTTGTGGTCCCAAGTTGTACATGAAAAAGAAACAAACAGGGAGTTAGACGCTACAAAAACTATTTACACAATTTATTTACAATTTTATATACAGTGAAGCAATGATTTCTTTCCCGTCCATTTTCTGTGTTTGGCCCCCGTGGCCACCCAGCACGACCGTGCTCGGGTGTTACCTTTCTTTCCGCAATTTTTCATCGCTTAAAAACTTTTTAATTTTTCAAAATTTTCAATTTTCCAAAATTTTCCGCAAATTACTTATTTCTCCCCCTCCCCTACCGGAAAAAAATACGATTAATTAGAGGCTTTACCCATTACTTTTTATCCCTTATACACAAAACAAAAATAACGACACAGCATCATTGAACATTGCCATATTATACGTGTTGATCAGGCACGCTTTCAAGCAACGCTCAACTGCACAGAGCCTCGTGCAACTGTTCACGATCTCTCTTACTTTTCTCTCTCTTAACACAAACGTTTAATTTTTCACTCTCTATATTCCTTTAACACCGTTTACTACCTTATACCTCTTTATTACATGGGGGAAAAAATTTAAAATACCTTTTATTTATTTTACTACCTATTTTCACTAGTGGCTTTTATATAACAAAAAAAAATATATGCATTGTTCCTACTACTCTTCAAAATTATATGGTTCGTGGTACGGGGCCAATCTATATACATGGACTGTTTCCTGTTTAGCTCTTGCTCCTTCACCTCTCTGGATAATGTAATTTACTGGCGATGCTTTTCTTACAACTACAAATGGTCCGTGATACTTGCACTGCAGTTTGTCACTTTTTCCATTCTTTCTAATGTAAACTCTAAGTTTGACTTTGTCTCCTGTTTCATATGTCACTTTTTTGTGGTTACTGTCATATCGGGTTTTGTCCTTTTTCTGTTTCTGAGTAATATTTCTTTTTGCTTCCTGTCTGTGTTTATCTATATTCGGGTTCGGAATAAGCATAGTGGCTGATTTTAAAAACATGGCGTCTGGTATGAGCTGTGGGTTTCTCCCAAAAACTAAATAAAATGGCGAAAACTGCGTTGTGTCCTGTTTGCTGGAATTGTAGGCAAATGTTACCATTGGTAGGTATTTATCCCAGTCATCCTGTGACGTAGACACATACAGGCTGAGCATATCTGCTACTGTTTTGTTGAAACGTTCAGTTAGCCCATTAGTCTGCGGGTGGTATGACGTAGTATATACGTTTTCTGAGCCCATATTTTGCACCATTTTTGTTACCATTTCTGACCTAAAAACTTGACCTCTGTCACTCAATATTTTCTTTGGTACCCCATGTATGCTTATTACTTGGTCCACCAGAAACGCTGCTATTTCTTCTGCTTTTGCACTAGGTATTGCCTTGGTTATGGCATAACGGGTCACATAATCTGTACAAACAACTATATTATTATTTTGACTTTTTGTTTTTGTTAGGGGTCCTAAAATATCTATACCTATCATTTCGAAAGGCTGCAAATCATCAATCTTTATTGGTTGCAGATCACCTGCTGGTTTTTCATTGTTTGGCCCTTTTCTCGTCTGACAATCAGGACATCCCCTAATAAATTTCTTAACGTCAAGATGCATTTTATCCCAATAATAGCGTGTGTTTATTCTGTCGTACGTTCTTGCATAACCTAGGTGTCCCGACAATGGCTCACAATGCAGCTGTTGCATCAATTGTGCTTTCAGTCCTTGAGGGATTACCAACTTGTCCTCCTGGTGTGGGACAGCCGACTTTTTATATAGCACACCATCTTTGACAGTAAAATTTTTTGCACGACGAGACGTTGCAAATGTGAATTGCCATAATTCGGATCGTGGACTGCCTGTAGTAAGTCTGACACGACTGTATCTTCTTCTTGGAACTCCGTGATGTCCACTAAGGGTAGCAAAACTGTGGGAATTTCATTGGCATCATTCTCGTCCTTTAGTGTTGCCTGGACACAGGGTTGTCTGGAAAGACAGTCTGCGTCTTGATTGCATTTCCCTGATTTGTGGATTATTTCGTAATCAAATTCTTGTAGTTTGCAGCTCCATCTAGCTAATCTCCTTGTAACATTTTTGAGATTTTTTAGGTAACACAGTGGCTGGTGATCAGAAAAGATTTTTATGTGTTCTCCCCAAATATACTTCTCAGATACGTTAAACTCCACACTATGGCTAGACCTTCTTTTTCTCCAACTCCATAATTTTTTTCGGCTTTTGTGAGCGTTCTGGACACATAGCAAATGGGATGCATTTCCTCGTTCATTTTTTGTAGGAGTACTGCTGCTATCCCTTGGTCTGATGCGTCTACATGTAGCTCTTTTTCTGCATTGGGAAGGTAGTGAGTTAGCACTGGAGGTCATTCTATTTTTCTTTTTAATATCTGGAAAGCTTCTTCTTGAGCTGATGTCCACCAAAATGGTGTATTTTTCTTCAGCAAATCGTATAACGGCCTGGCAATAACACTAAATTTTTCAATAAATTTTCTATAGTAGTTGGCGAGTCCTAGAAAACTTTGAAGTGTTTTTTTATTTCTCGGAGTTGCAAAATGGTGTACTGCTTCAAGTTTTGAAGAATCTGGAAGAATACCTCGCTCACTAATGGTGCGGCCTAGTACTGTTAGTTCTTTATACGCAAACTGGCACTTAGATGGTTTTAACTTTAGCCCAGTTGCTTTTAGTTTTGATAGTACTTTTCTTATGTTCTGGTTATGTTCTTCCAAATTTTTTCCATAGACTAAGATGTCATCTAAGTACGTCATTGCTCCATTCCACTTCATGTCTCCCAAAATTGCGTCTGCCAACTGCTGAAAAGTGCTTGGTGCTGTTGTAAGACCAAAACTTAGTCGGTTAAATTCGAACAAGCCATCGGTAGTGACGAATGCCGTTTTATGCCTGTTTTTCTCATCAATTTCCACTTGCCAGTACCCTGAAAACATGTCCAACGTAGTAAACTATCTAGCTTCTCCCAGGTAGGTCAAAATGTCGTCTATAACTGGCAGAGGATACACATTCTTTATTGTTTTTGCGTTTAATTTTTTATAGTTTACGCAGAACCTCATATCTCCATCTTTTTTGGAGGACTACTGGACTGGAATACGGACTTATAGACTTTCTTATCACCTCATTTTCCAACATTTCTTCTACTTGTTTATTAATAATTCTTCGCTCTCTGTGAGACACCCTGTATGGTCTGGAAACCACTGGAACGTCATCGGTCATCTCAATTCGGTGCTTCACTAAATTCGTTTTTCCTAGGTCGCTGATGCTCCAAGCAAAAGTATCTTCAAAATCTCGAACTAACTTACTTACACTTTGAAAGTCATTTTTACACAAGTCCGTATTTACATTATAACTTTTTATTAAATTATCGTTCGTTAAAGTCACTAAAGTTTCGCTTATATTTTTTATAGAGTCACTATCTGCTTTAAACGCGATGCATGTGCCTGCAAAAAGTTTTTTTGTTTTTCTACCGTAGTTTTTTATTTCGGCGTACCACGTCAAATTATCACTAAAAATTCTATTTATTTGAAGTCCATTTTTTATTAAAAAATCATAGTTCGGGTTAAAGTTTATTTTATTTTCACCAGTTTTTTTAAAGTTCACTTCGCATTTAATTATGTCTTTCGCAATTACCGTGTCACTACGCAACGTAATTTTCGCATTGTCCGTTCTGCAGTTTTCAATTTCAATAGGTAACTCTTCCCAAAAACAACTATTTACATTACTGATTTGATTATTTACAATTTCTTTATGACTACTACTATCTCCTAAATTCATTGCCAAGGTAACTACTTCATTTTCATCCGTTTTCAAACTAATTTCATTCGCTTTTAAATTTATCATAGCTTCGTGGGCCTTAAGAAATTCTGATCCTAATAAAACGGACTGAGGTAGGTTTTCTATAACTAATGCTTCTAAGGAAAAGGTACAACCAATAAAACAAACATTTAGTTCTGCATAACCAATAATTTTTACCAGCGAACTATTCGTTACTTTAATAAAAGTTATGCCTGTGCCGGGCTTTATTTCATTTTTATTTACATATTTACTATCTACAATATTTTTAACTGACGCAGTGTCTATTATAACCTCAATATTTACATTATTTAAACTTCCTTTTACGGAGAGAACATCTGTTGCTGCTTCTTGCTGATTTTGTTTCTGTTTCTGATTTTCTTTCTGTTTCTGGACAGTGCTTATGTGTGTTAACACTGTCCGTTGGAGTTTTCCGACTGCTGTTGCTGTTGCCAATTTTGATATCTATTAGTTTGCTGCTCTGGACGGCGGCCATTTTGTTCTCGGCCAAGTTGATTTGGCGTCCATGTTGGTCTTTGGTTTTCTAAATTTCGCTGTCCCCTGTAGTTTTGGTTATTTCTCTGTTGCGGATTGCTAAAACAAACTCTTGCCTTGTGACCTGGTTTTCCACACTGAAAACATACTGGCCGACTGTCGGTAGTACGTGGCTGCCAGTTTTTAAAATTTCGGTATTCTCTTCTGTCTTGGTTTTGCATAGCTTTTCCAATTTCTTCTCGAACAACTCTCGTGATTTCATCCATCAAGTTCGATTTTGTTGTCTCTGGCTGAACCTGCTGACTTGTCCCTGTTATTCTTTCTGACATTGACAGCTGTGCGAAGATTTCCGAAGCATGACTTATTTCTTTTTCAGCGTCGTTTATGGTTCTAACGAGCTCTTGTACCTCTGCAAAATTTTTTGGCTGCCTAAGTTTAATTTGGTAGGCGTATGTAGGCTGTAGACCTTGTTCAAGATGTTCTCTTTTAATTTCGTCCTTCATTTTTGGATCTACTTTGTCGCATAGGTACACCATTTCCCGTAGATAATTCATTACGTTTTCACCTGGCTGCTGTCTTCTATAACGTAATTTTAGCTTTGTTTCGTTGACATACGTGCTAAACGAAAATTCTTTTTTCAGGTCTTCTACCGTTGCATTCCAATCGGAACCTGGGTTTCGTATTGCATAAATTTGCAACCAAGTTTGTGCTTGACCCAATGAATACGATGAAAAATAACATAGCTTAAGGTTGTCATCCCAGTTATTAATCAAAGCTTTTCTTTCATAGTCTTCCAAAAATACACTTAAATTATCGCAATCCGGCTTATACGAACGCGGCGCTACAAATTGAGGAACAGCCGGCGTTCTGCTCTGATTTATGAGATTTCCAAACGTGCAATTTAAGGTGTTCGGCATTTTTGAAAAAATATTTGTATCAGATTTTGGGGTTACCTGGTCGTTACTTGGCAATAAAGTTAGTGACTCATTTGAAAAATTTTGAGAAATGCTACTGCTATTTTCCGCTGAAATTGACGACTGTATGCTTTCCGGCGAGTTATTAAATACTAATGACCTTCTAACACTTTCTTTACTTTTAGGGGTTGATGACGTTTCAACGATTTTGTCGTTTTCTTTAGTACCGCTTATTCCCTTATTTTCCGCTTTATTTTCACTTTCTGTTACTTTATTTTTATTTCCTGCCTTCTTAGAATGACTTCTTAACACCATTAATTTTTCCATGTAGTAAGAAAAGTGCACATTTTAAAAAATAACGCATCCTTAAATATTAAAACCGCGATCAAAAATTTATTTTTAAAACTTTTTCCAAACTAGTGAAAAAAAATACGTAGCAATTTTCATACTGCATAACTGGCATAATTTTAATTCAGCTTATTTTTAGAATTCAAACCCAAAAAGGCAGAAGATATTCGTTAAATATAAAGAACTTAAAAAAGTTAAAAACCAATTTTAAACAAGTTTTCTACCGGCATTAGTTACTAGAGAAAATCCAATAATTAAAAAAAAAATCCAATATGTATTTTACAGAAAACGAGTAATTCTAAATCCTTTAAAAATAAACTAAGTTTATCCATAGAAAACGTACTAAATATGTAACACCAGCCAATAAAATATTTGTTAAAAACGCCCTAAATAAATTTTAAATATAAAATAATACCGTTAAAAGCATGAAAGATAGTTAACTTCGCACCAGGAATGTGCCTAAAAAACTTTTGGTTAATCCAAATAAAAACGACAACCTTGACCATGACCTTTATGAAATTTTACCAGCAAATGTTGCCTTAATAATTTCATATCTATTTCAAAAATATATTTTACCATATAAAACAAAATAAAAATCGGTACCTAAGTAGTTTGCGAATTTTGCAAAAATTAATAATGAAACCAAAAAGGCAATTGTTCACGAAAATTACGGCCGCTCTGGCCGAAACACGGCGACCTCCACCATAATTGTCACGGGATCTTAACTAAAATACTAAAACCCTGGCTTCATAATTAATTCTGCAGCAATACTTTTATTGAAATAAAATGAATATTTATATTTACAAGAATTCAAACGAGGCCTTACCTAGTAATTCCTAATACATCGTCGACGGAGGAAAGTGGTTCTGATCAGCTGTAACTCATTTGGCTCGAAAGGTCAAAGCAAAAGTGACGTCTCTCTCATCACATCCAACAGGTCGACCCCTTCCCCTGCCAGCGACGTGCGACGACGCCTCGTCGCTACCGGGCTTCAAGCAGGAGGAAGGGTGTTTCCCGGGAACAATGGAAAAAACAATTTGGTGACACTATGTCAACTGTCACTTGTCACTTGTCAAACGCCAAAATTAAAAACTGACAAACGTCACGTGTTCAAAATAATGTTATAAGACATGCGTAAAAGTATGTCAGCTGTCACCTGTCATTTAAGATATGTCAACTGTCACTTGTCACTTACCAAACGTCAAAATTAGAAACTGACATACGTCACGTGTTCAAAATAACGTTATAAGTCATGCGTAAAAGTATGACAGCTGTCACCTGTCATTTAAGATATGTCAACTGTCACTTGTCATTTGTTTAATGTGAAAATTAATATTTGACATACATCACGTGTTCAACGTGACGTAACAAATCGTTTGGAAAAAACCCGAAGTCAATCGATCAAGTCGTTCGTGAGTTATCGCTTATTAAGTCCAATGCCTTAATGGCTGAGGGTGAAAAGAATTGGAAAATTCAAAAAGGCTTCTTAGGTAAACTGTTTTAAACATCCCTCGCTTAGATTACTGCTAAAGCCCGCAACACTGCCTAAATGGCAATGCAGTGGCCATTGCCAATGATCTTTGCGCAGTAAGATAGAAATCCGTATACCTCGTATAGTCTATATAAATTAGTATACCTCATATATTCGAATATTCCTATACCGTATACAGCAGTTATCGCTTTACGTTCAATGTCTTAATATGTATTTACCTCGTATATCACAATATTACATACTAGAAAGATCGCATCATCAGCGGAAAATTCCCAACTCAAGCGAGCTAAAATGACTCGACACGAGGCAAGGTCCGCGCAACAGTCGTTTTCCGTACCTAGCGGTACCATCCGTAAGTGGTTTGAAGTTAAGTCATGATGACTAGGCAATAAATATATTTTTAGTACATGTGAGTAGTAATTAAAATAGGTATTTCTAGCAAAGTGAGCTAAGCGAGAACAGCAGTTAGCACCAAGAATTATTAGAGTTAAGGTGATTTGGAAAAAGTGTGTATCAAATTGTGGGGAATTAGTTATTCATTTAGACAATCAAAGTTTTTCTTTGTGAAGTGAGTGTCCTGGTAAATCTTGGTAAGTACCTATAATATTACTTAAGGGATTAGTATGAACGTGTAGAATATTAGGAGTATTAGGGGGGGAGTGTTTACCTGTCGGTAGTGAATGGGAAAAAGGGTAGGTTGAAAGATTAAAGGGCGCGGATATTGTAGTTGGATATACCTATTTTTTTGTTTTGGAGTGAGGATAGCAATGAGGGTAGGAGTATCACTTGCACCTACAAAGGTGTCTACAGATTCGTTTGGTTTTTACCTCGGCGTGGAAGGGTGTAGATATTAATAGTTTGTGTGTGTGTGTGTTCAAACTGCAATTTGAGTTGAAAACAATCTGCAAAAATTCGTCAGAATAGTGTGCCTTTATATTGCCAAAGAAAATAGTATATACGGGTGTAGATTTTTTTGTCCAAAAATATTTTTTCCAAAATTTTTTTACCAAAAATTTTTCCAAAAACTTTTTCTCAAATTTTTTTTTCCCAAAAATTGTTTTCAAAATTTTTCCAAAAACTTTTGACAATTTTTTTTCCAAAATTGTTTTCCAAAAAACAGCTAAAAAACAGACCCTGTTTCTGGAAAACAGCTAATAAACAGCTAAAAAACAGACCCTGTGTCTGGAAAACAGCAGATAAACAGCTAAACACAGCTAATAAACAGCTAAAAACAACTAATAAACAGATCCTGTTTCAGGAAACCACTTAAACGTCTAACTGCTCAACCAGGCAGCAACCGGGCGTTAACTGGACAGCAACCTGACAACAACCGGACAGCAACCGGGCGTTAACCGCTCAACCGCTCAACCGTTCAACCACCCAACAGCTAAAACAGCTAATAAACAGACCCAGAGAGAATAGTGTGCCTTTATATTGCCAAAGAAAATAGTATATACGGGTGTAGATTTTTTTGTCCAAAAATATTTTTTCCAAAATTTTTTTACCAAAAATTTTTCCAAAAACTTTTTCTCAGAATTTTTTTTCCCAAAAATTGTTTTCAAAATTTTTCCAAAAACTTTTGACAATTTTTTTTCCAAAATTGTTTTCCAAAAAACAGCTAAAGAACAGACCCTGTTTCTGGAAAACAGCTAAAAAACAGACCCTGTGTCTGGAAAACAGCAGATAAACAGCTAAACACAGCTAATAAACAGCTAAAAACAACTAATAAACAGATCCTGTTTCAGGAAACCACTTAAACGTCTAACTGCTCAACCAGGCAGCAACCGGGCGTTAACTGGACAGCAACCTGACAACAACCGGACAGCAACCGGGCGTTAACCGCTCAACCGTTCAACCACCCAACAGCTAAAACAACTAATAAACAGACCCTGTTTCTGGAAAACCACTTAAACGTCTAACTGCTCAACCACGTAACAGCTAAAAACCATATCCTGTTTCTGAAAACAAATCCTGAACAGCTATAAAACAGCTGAAAACAGCTAAAACAGCTAAAAACGGACCCTCCACTGTTTCTGGAGACTTGGTACATCTAGCTTCTAGAACGTCAAGTATCACACTGAGCCCCGGAGGCTTAGGGCATGATATAAGTGATGCGCATAGCACGAGGTTCTTCGGTTTTTTCCAAACGACTTATTACCCTGTCGCCGGCTGCGAGTGCACAGGCTGGCACACGCGATGCATGTTAAATATAAAGAAACTATTTTATTATCCACCTAAAATACATAAAACATACATACTACGTCACGTCACGTCCCATATATCACTGAAGATATCATTTTCCATGTTTATTTATTCAACTCGGTGCCGTGGCGTACTTGGTTCTATAGCTGGGAAACGTATATAATACGAAATTTATACACATGGTATGTGCGGGTTCGATCCGCGCCTTGGACAGAAAACTTTTTTCAGTGCATACACGACTTACGAAATAAATGCATATAATTAGGTAGGATTAATGAAAACGTTTGTGACGTCATCGTGAATAAGGACATAACGGTAGAAAGAAGAAGAAGAAGAAGAAGAAGAAGAAGAAGCAGAAGAAGAATACCAAACATTAAACAGCCTAAATAGATATATATGTAGAAGTTTACCCAGTAGCTAATGTCCGATGTAGTTAGGTCCCCAAATAGATAGTGCCCAATTAGTTGATGCCCAAGTAGTTGATGCCCGAGTAGTTCATGCCCAAGTATCTAACGTACAAGTGCCTAAGACGACGAACATCACCTCTGAGGCGTCGCGACGCCTAATTTTGGACCACGCCCTGAAGGCGTCGTGTACCAAAAAATGCAGAGTGAACCTCCATAAGAAAATACATGGGATTTTGCGCCAGAACCGGTGCTGCTTATCTACTACTCTCATTATCATCGCAGAACTAACTAGCCGCAATTTACATTAATTAAAATGCACTTTAAACCACTTTACTCAGGATGGCAATTAAAACGACTGATGCGCTGACCTTGCCTCGTGGGCCAATTATTTAGCTCGTTTTGTCTAGTAATTTTCCACTGATGAAGCAAACTTTCTAGCATGTAATATTGTGGTGTACGAGGTAAATACATATTAAGACATTGAACGTAAAGCGATAACTGTTGTATGCGGTATATGAATATTAGAATATTGGAGGTATACTGATTTATATAGAATATCCAAGATGGACGAAAATTTGCAAATTCTTAAATTTTGCCCGTCCCCGATGCAAATAAACCTAATTATTTATAAGTGAGACGAAAATAAGCGATTTAAATCATTGGGAGGAATTCTTAGATATTCAGCGCATATAATGAAGGCAAAAAGAACCAATAAATTAAAAATTTAGTATTTAATAATGGTTCACCATCTATCGAAGCAAGTCTTGCCTTTTTAGTCGTGGGAGCTTGCGGAGAATCGGCGGCTATTCTCTTCAGGGCTCCATATTTCTGCCGTTGATGGTCATGTAGATCTCTCTCAAAACTTTTGGTTAATCCAAATAAAAACGACAACCTTGATCATGACCTTTATGAAATTTTACCAGCAAATGTTACCTTAATAATTTCATATCTATTTCAAAAATATATTTTACCATATAAAACAAAATAAAAATCGGTACCTAAGTAGTTTGCGAATTTTGCAAAAATTAATAATGAAACCAAAAAGGCAATTGTTCACGAAAATTACGGCCGCTCTGGCCGAAACACGGCGACCTCCACCATAATTGTCACGGGATCTTAACTAAAATACTAAAACCCTGGCTTCATAATTAATTCTGCAGCAATACTTTTATTGAAATAAAATGAATATTTATATTTACAAGAATTCAAACGAGGCCTTACCTAGTAATTCCTAATACATCGTCGACGGAGGAAAGTGGTTCTGATCAGCTGCAACTCACTTGGCTCGAAAGGTCAAAGCAAAAGTGACGTCTCTCTCATCACATCCAACAGGTCGACCCCTTCCCCTGCCAGCGACGTGCGACGACGCCTCGTCGCTACCGGGCTTCAAGCAGGAGGAAGGATGTTTCCCGGGAACAATGGAAAAAACAATTTGGTGACACTATGTCAACTGTCACTTGTCACTTGTCAAACGCCAAAATTAAAAACTGACAAACGTCACGTGTTCAAAATAATGGTATAAGACATGCGTAAAAATATGTCAGCTGTCACCTGTCATTTAAGATATGTCAACTGTCACTTGTCACTTACCAAACGTCAAAATTAAAAACTGACATACGTCACGTGTTCAAAATAACGTTATAAGTCATGCGTAAAAGTATGACAGCTGTCACCTGTCATTTAAGATATGTCAACTGTCACTTGTCATTTGTTTAATGTGAAAATTAATATTTGACATACATCACGTGTTCAACGTGACGTAACAAATCGTTTGGAAAAAACCCGAAGTCAATCGATCAAGTCGTTCGTGAGTTATCGCTTATTAAGTCCAATGCCTTAATGGCTGAGGGTGAAAAGAATTGGAAAATTCAAAAAGGCTTCTTAGGTAAACTGTTTTAAACATCCCTCGCTTAGATTACTGCTAAAGCCCGCAACACTGCCTAAATGGCAATGCAGTGGCCATTGCCAATGATCTTTGCGCAGTAAGATAGAAATCCGTATACCTCGTATAGTCTATATAAATTAGTATACCTCATATATTCGAATATTCCTATACCGTATACAGCAGTTATCGCTTTACGTTCAATGTCTTAATATGTATTTACCTCGTATATCACAATATTACATACTAGAAAGATCGCATCATCAGCGGAAAATTCCCAACTCAAGCGAGCTAAAATGACTCGACACGAGGCAAGGTCCGCGCAACAGTCGTTTTCCGTACCTAGCGGTACCATCCGTAAGTGGTTTGAAGTTAAGTCATGATGACTAGGCAATAAATATATTTTTAGTACATGTGAGTAGTAATTAAAATAGGTATTTCTAGCAAAGTGAGCTAAGCGAGAACAGCAGTTAGCACCAAGAATTATTAGAGTTAAGGTGATTTGGGAAAAGTGTGTATCAAATTGTGGGGAATTAGTTATTCATTTAGACAATCAAAGTTTTTCTTTGTGAAGTGAGTGTCCTGGTAAATCTTGGTAAGTACCTATAATATTACTTAAGGGATTAGTATGAACGTGTAGAATATTAGGAGTATTAGGGGGGGGGGGGGTGTTTACCTGTCGGTAGTGAATGGGAAAAAGGGTAGGTTGAAAGATTAAAGGGCGCGGATATTGTAGTTGGATATACCTATTTTTTTGTTTTGGAGCGAGGATAGCAATGAGGGTAGGAGTATCACTTGCACCTACAAAGGTGTCTACAGATTCGTTTGGTTGTTACCTCGGCGTGGAAGGGTGTAGATATTAATAGTTTGTGTGTGTGTGTTCAAACTGCAATTTGAGTTGAAAACAATCTGCAAAAATTCTTCAGAATAGTGTGCCTTTATATTGCCAAAGAAAATAGTATATAAGGGTGTAGATTATTTTTTGTCCAAAAATATTTTTTCCAAATTTTTTTTACCAAAAATTTTTCCAAAAACTTTTTCTCAAAATTTTTTTTCCCAAAAATTGTTTTCAAAATTTTTCCAAAAACTTTTGACAATTTTTTTTCCAAAATTGTTTTCCAAAAAACAGCTAAAAAACAGACCCTGTTTCTGGAAAACAGCTAAAAAACAGACCCTGTGTCTGGAAAACAGCAGATAAACAGCTAAAAACAGCTAATAAACAGCTAAAAACAACTAATAAACAGATCCTGTTTCAGGAAACCACTTAAACGTCTAACTGCCCAACCAGGCAGCAACCGGGCGTTAACTGGACAGCAACCGGACAACAACCGGACAGCAACCGGGCGTTAACCGCTCAACCGCTCAACCGTTCAACCACCAAACAGCTAAAACAGCTAATAAACAGACCCAGAGAGAATAGTGTGCCTTTATATTGCCAAAGAAAATAGTATATACGGGTGTAGATTTTTTGTCCAAAAATATTTTTTCCAAGAATTTACCAAAAATTTTTCCAAAAACTTTTTCTCAAATTTTTTTTTCCCAAAAATTGTTTTCAAAATTTTTCCAAAAACTTTTGACAATTTTTTTTCCAAAATTGTTTTCCAAAAAACAGCTAAAAAACAGACCCTGTTTCTGGAAAACAGCTAATAAACAGCTAAAAAACAGACCCTGTGTCTGGAAAACAGCAGATAAACAGCTAAAAACAGCTAATAAACAGCTAAAAACAACTAATAAACAGATCCTGTTTCAGGAAACCACTTAAACGTCTAACTGCTCAACCAGGCAGCAACCGGGCGTTAACTGGACAGCAACCGGGCAACAACCGGACAGCAACCGGGCGTTAACCGCTCAACCACCCAACAGCTAAAACAACTAATAAACAGACCCTGTTTCTGGAAAACCACTTAAACGTCTAACTGCTCAACCACGTAACAGCTAAAAACCATATACTGTTTCTGAAAACAAATCCTGAACAGCTATAAAACAGCTAAAAACGGACCCTCCACTTTTTCTGGAGACTTGGTACATCTAGCTTCTAGAACGTCAAGTATCACACTGAGCCCCGGAGGCTTAGGGCATGATATAAGTGATGCGCATAGCACGAGGTTCTTCGGTTTTTTCCAAACGACTTATTACCCTGTCGCCGGCTGGGAGTGCACAGGCTGCCACACGCGATGCATGTTAAATATAAAGAAACTATTTTATTATCCACCTAAAATACATAAAACATACATACTACGTCACGTCACGTCCCATATATCACTGAAGATATCATTTTCCATGTTTATTTATTCAACTCGGTGCCGTGGCGTACTTGGTTCTATAGCTGGGAAACGTTTATAATACGAAATTTATACACATGGTATGTGCGGTTTCGATCCGCGCCTTGGACAGAAAACTTTTTTCAGGGCATACACGACTTACGAAATAAATGCATATAATTAGGTAGGATTAATGAAAACGTTTGTGACGTCATCGTGAATAAGGACCTAACGGTAGAAAGAAGAAGAAGAAGAAGAAGAAGCAGAAGAAGAATACCAAACATTAAACAGCCTAATATAGATATATATGTAGAAGTTTACCCAGCAGCTAATGTCCGATGTAGTTAGGTCCCCAAATAGATAGTGCCCAAGTAGTTGATGCCCAAGTAGTTGATGCCCGAGTAGTGCATGCCCAAGTATCTAACGTACAAGTTCCTAAGACGACGAACATCACCTCTGAGGCGTCGCGACGCCTAATTTTGGACCACGCCCTGAAGGCGTCGTGTACCAAAAAATGCAGAATGAACCTCCATAAGAAAAAACATGGGATTTTGCGCCAGAACCGGTGCTGCTTATCTACTACTCTCATTATCATCGCAGAACTAACTAGCCGCAATTTACATTAATTAAAATGCACTTTAAACCACTTTACTCAGGATGGCAATTAAAACGACTGATGCGCTGACCTTGCCTCGTGGGCCAATTATTTAGCTCGTTTTGTCTAGTAATTTTCCACTGATGAAGCAAACTTTCTAGCATGTAATATTGTGGTGTACGAGGTAAATACATATTAAGACATTGAACGTAAAGCGATAACTGTTGTACGCGGTATATGAATATTAGAATATTGGAGGTATACTGATTTATATAGAATATCCAAGATGAACGAAAATTTGCAAATTCTTAAATTTTGCCCGTCCCCGATGCAAATAAACCTAATTATTTATAAGTGAGACGAAAATAAGCGATTTAAATCATTGGGAGGAATTCTTAGATATTCAGCGCATATAATGAAGGCAAAAAGAACCAATAAATTAAAAATTTAGTACTTAATAATGGTTCACCATCTATCGAAGCAAGTCTTGCCTTTTTAGTCGTGGGAGCTTGCGGAGAATCGACGGCTATTCTCTTCAGGGCTCCATATTTTTTACCAAAAATTTTTTTCCCAAAAATTTTTTTCAAAAATTTTTCTCCCAAACTCTGTTTTCAAATTTTTTTCAAATTGGTTTTTCCGAAAATTGTTTTCAAATCTTAATGTGTGTTATAGGAAATGTTCGTATGTGAATTGTGCGACGCCTCATTCACCAGGAAGGACAACCTCAAACGTCATGGGGACTGCAGGCAGTCAGGTAGTCTGAGAGTCTTGCGGAGTAACTGCCAAGTCTGAGAGAGATCCACATGACCATCAACGGCAGCAATATATAATATAGAACCAAGTACGCCACGGCACCGAGTTGAATAAATAAACATGGAGAATGATATCTTCAGTGATATATGGGACGTGACGTGACGTAGTAGGTATGTTTTATGTATATTAGGTGGATAATAAAATAGTTTCTTTATATTTAACATGCATCGCGTGTGCCAGCCTGTGCACTCGCAGCCGGCGACAGGGTAATAAGTCGTTTGGAAAAAACCGAAGAACCTCGTGCTATGCGCATCACTTATATCATGCCCTAAGCCTCCGGGGCTCAGTGTGATACTTGACGTTCTAGAAGCTAGATGTACCAAGTCTCCAGAAACAGTGGAGGGTCCGTTTTTAGCTGTTTTCAGCTGTTTTATAGCTGTTCAGGATTTGTTTTCAGAAACAGGATATGGTTTTTAGCTGTTACGTGGTTGAGCAGTTAGACGTTTAAGTGGTTTTCCAGAAACAGGGTCTGTTTATTAGTTGTTTTAGCTGTTGGGTGGTTGAACGGTTGAGCGGTTAAAGCCCGGTTGCTGTCCGGTTGTTGTCCGGTTGCTGTCCGGTTGCTGTCCGGTTGCTGTCCGGTTGCTGTCCGGTTGCTGTCCGGTTGACGTCCGGTTGCTGTCCGGTTAACGCCCGGTTGCTGCCCGGTTGAGCAGTTAGACGTTTAAGTGGTTTCCTGAAACAGGATCTGTTTATTAGTTGTTTTTAGCTGTTTATTAGCTGTTTTTAGCTGTTTATCTGCTGTTTTCCAGACATAGGGTCTGTTTTTAGCTGTTTTCCAGAAACAGGGTCTGTTTTTTAGCTATTTTCAGAAACAGGATATGTTTATTTAGCTGTTAAGAGGTTGCGGATTGTTTAAGTTTCGAATAATTTTGTACCACCGGCAATAGAACATTTGTTGAGGTTAGGTTTGACTGTTTAAGGTAATAAAACGTATAAAGGACTTGGTTTAAATCTTTATTAAAAACATTTAGATACATTTCTATAGATAATTTTTCTAATAGTTTTAAGTTTATCTGGAGCGTTGTAAAAGAATAGGTGTGTTGTGCTTTTTTTTAAATCTTCGATAATATGTAAGTAGGAATAATAAGAGTTTTTAGAGTCTTTAGCTGTTCCAAACAACCATAATTTCGATTTGAGAATCCCAGTAAGAACGACAAAAGTTCAATGTTATAGAATTTTCTCGAATATTCTAGTACTTTCGTTTTGAATTTTCCGATTTAGGGAAAGCACCCCAGCTTCTGAACGTACTCTAAAACATTTACGGCCATCCATTTTGTTGTGGCATGTAAGAGAGAGAAAGAAAGAGAGAGAGAGTGAGAGAGAGCTAATTTGATGTTCTAGAATTTTCTCTAATATTTTAGTAATTTTTCCTTTGAATTTGTAGATTTACGGAACGTACCCCAGCTTCTGAACGTACCTTGAAACTTTTACATTTATCCTTTGTGTTGTGGTAAGTAAGAGAGAGATAGACTTAAGATTGGGACACCCATAACTGTTTGTTTTGATAGTTTCTATTAATTGATCAAAATTTAGGAAACAGAATATTTTAGCTCTATACTTATCTTAAACTTTTACTGCATACTAATCCTTGACTTCACGTTAAAGGTTTTCCGAACGCACCCTATTTTCTGAACGCACCCTAAAATTCTGCTTTAACAAACCGGACCGAGGTTATAAATAGGGATCAAATTTAGGCTTAAGCTCATTAACGTTGTGTGGGTTCAAGAGAGTAGACGTGCGAGCTCCAGTCTTTAGTATTCCATCGTTAAATATTGTTCCAGCTGCAGAATGTCTTTTGCTGATAAACTGGTGGAAAGTATCAACATTTTGGTTTACAGCCCCTCTCTTATTGGAAACAAGAATGCAGTTAAAGATGGTTTAAAGCAATGTGCACAGGCTTCGAAATTAATAAATAGAGCATTGAAAAATACCGCGACAATAGGAACAAAAAAATAATTTATTAGCCTGCTTAGGTCAGATCAAATGCTTTAGAGGAATATTTAAAGCTGAGAAAGTTACTGGTTCTGGATCTATACCCAGGAAGGAGACTGCTACACACCGAGTGAAATGGGAAGATCTACATTCAGCCTTCCAATCTCGAATTAGGACAGGCGTTGTCATTAATCTCAAGCATGCTGATGTGAAATCATTCTTGGAAGATGCTTCTGCCCTGTTTAAAAGGAGGATTCAAAACGCGCTGAAGAAAGACGATGCCTTGAAGGTTAACGCTGTGTTGTGTGGAGAATTTAAAATTCAAAAGACCGATAAGGAATTGTGTGAAAACAAGTATCTAAACACCGCTAACGCTCCAATCTATAAAGATACAAATTTAGACATATGGTTTGTCGAAAATATTCTACAACCTATATTAACTGACTTAAGTGAATTTCAGGAAAAATACTCCAACTGGGCGCTCTCTCGCGTCATTAACATAATGATTAACATAAACAAATTTAATCCATTACGAGTTGGAAATTATATCGAGCTTCCAAAGCCTATTGCCCGAAGAAAGGCTTGTATTAATGTACAGAACAGTGATGATTTGTGTTTTGCTTGGGCAGTTGTTTCCGCCGTGCACCCCGCTAGCAAGGATTCTAATAGGACGTCATCATACCCAAACCCAAAGGATGTGGTTCATTTAACGGGGATACAGTTCCCCATGACGATACGGCAAATTCCGCGATTTGAAAAACAGAATCAGATCTCTGTAAATGTGTATAGATTAGAAAAGAGGTCAAAGAAGAACTTTCAGATTATACCCTATTATTTGACCAAGGATAAACTAGAAACGCATGTAAATTTACTCCTAATTCAAGATGTTTATACTACTGAATACAGCTTAGACAATTTAACTCCTGTTAAGTATCATTATGTCTGGATCAAGAATTTATCTCGTCTTTTGTCTTCCCAGTTAAGTAGAGAATGCCACCAAAAGTTCATCTGTGAACGGTGTTTGCACTATTTTCGTTCTAAAGAGAAATTCTGCTTGCATACCAAAGATTGTTTAAAACTAAACAATGGTACCGCCATTCCACAAGCACCAAAAGAAGAAAAGAAGTGGGTTGAATTTAAGGACTTTAAGTACAAGGAAAAGGCGCCCTTTGTAATATATGCTGATACCGAGTGTTAGCTGGTTCCTGAACCAATTGACGTGAAGAAAAATACACAAAACTTGCAAGAACATGTACCCTACAGCGTCGGGTATTACGTTAAATGTCAGTACGAGGACACATTATCATTTTACAAGTCATATACTGGACGGGACTGTATGGAGTGGTTCGTAAAAGAGATTCAAGATTTTGCAGAAGATGTGGAACCGGTGTTTTTATGTCATCTACCCATGGATAGCTTAACACCCGAGGAACAAGAACAATTTGATAATGCTAGCATTTGCCATATATGTGAAAAGCCCTTTGTAGCCGGAGAGAAAAGAGTTAGAGATCACAATCACTTCACGGGGAAAATAAGAGCCGCCGTCCACGAAGTTTGTAATCTAAATTATCAGGATGACTGCACCATACCGGTCCTGTTTCACAACTTGAGTTGTTATGATGGTCATATGGTTATTAAAGCTGGCATATTTCCCTACGACTTTATGGATAGTTGTGATAGACTTGAAAAAGATAAACTACCAACAAAACTTGAATTTTACAATAGCTTGAGCGATTCCTCGATCTGTGATGAAGAGTATGCACATGCACAAAGAGTGTGGAACAGTTTTAACTGCAAGACAATGCGTGAATATTCAGAGTTGTATATGAAAACTGATATTCTACTGTTGGCTGATGTATTTGAAAAATTTCGCAACACATCGCACAAAGCATATGGGTTGGATCCAGCATGGTCGTTACCTGGTTACGCCTGGCAAAATATGTTGTTTCAAATGCAAAGATCAAATAACACCAAGCTCGAGCTTTTAACTGAACTAGACATGATATATTTCGTCGAAAAAGGTATTCGCGGTGGACTAAGCCAGTGCTCGAAAAGGTATGCTGAAGCTAATAATAAGTTTTTACCTGATTATAATTCTACCAAGGAAAACACATATTTAATGTATTACGACATTAATAATAAATATGGCTGGGCGATGTCGCAGTACCTACCATACGGAGGATTTAACTGGTTATCTGACAGCGAAATTTCTCAACTGAATATTCAAGATGTTGCTGATAATGCAGATACTGGTTATATTTTGGAAGTAGATTTGGAAATACCAGAAGCACTTCATGATAAATTTTCCGATCTCCCACCCTGTCCACAGCATGCAACATCTGAAGGATCTAAAAATGAAAAACTGTTGGCAACGCTGTATGATAAATCCGAATACGTTATTCACTATAGAAATTTGCAGCAAGCTTTGGCATTGGGAATAAAAGTAACCAAACTACATCGTGTTTTAAGCTTTAAGCAGTCGCCTTGGTTAAAAGAGTATATTGACCTCAACACTAGACTTCGTCAAGCTGCCAAGAATGATTTTGAAAAGAATCTGTTTAAATTAATGAACAACGCCGTATTTGGGAAGACCATGGAAAACATTCGAAATCATTCTAATGTAAAATTGCTAACTAAATGGGATGGTAGATATGACGCCGAAGCTTTAGTATCAAGGCACGAATTTAGAAGCAGTACTATTATAAGTGAAAATTTAGTTATTATTGAATTGGCAAAATCTAATATTTATTTCAACAAGCCAATCTATGCGGGTATGTGTATTTTGTACATGGCCAAAACAGCCATTTATGACTTTCACTATAATTATATGAATAGGATATTTGGGGATCGTTGTCAAGTGTTATATACTGACACAGACAGTCTTATTTACGAAATTAAGCATGAAAACCTTTATGATATTATTAAAGAAGATTGTCATCAGTATTTTGATACCAGTGATTATCCTGAAAATAATGTATATGGAATTCCGAAAGTTAATAAGAAAGTTCTGGGTATGATGAAGGATGAAAACAATGGTCGAATTATGACACATTTCATTGGACTTAGATCAAAAATGTACGCAACTAAAGTTCTGTACACACCAGAAGAAATAGAGACATCGCGTATTAAAATGGAGAATGCTAATAAGGAACGCGTCGAAATAGATAGAGCATTGGTGAACTTCGGTATAACAAAAAAGGTTAAGGGTATAAAAAAGTCGGTAATAAAAGCTGATATTACATTTGAGGATTATGTCACCTGTTTGGAAACATTTACCGAAAAATGTATTTCGCAAAAACTAATTAGATCTAGACAACATGAACTCCACACAATACGGCAAACTAAAATAGGATTAAGCCCCCATGACGATAAAAGAAGAATATCGAAGACTTCACCTACTACATTACCTTGGGGACATTGTAGCATAATGGAGGAATAGGATCAAGAAGATGATCAATGTTTACTTGTGGATATATAAAACATTTGAAATACTTAGAAATATACATTGTAAATACGTTTGGTTTTAAAATAAAGATATGTTTAAAAGTCTTTCGTTTAATTAAAAACTATGGTTTTTGCTTTCAAAATATTTGTTTTTATCCTTAAAAATCGAAAATGGAGCGGCTTGAGGGTTCTACTAGCGAAAGCGACAAAATCCAAAAGCGGCCCACACCGTTGTTTTCCCAAATGGGTTTTTTTGAAAGTCCGTATACATCTGATAGGCTTCTGTAAACTGTCACTATCACTGGTCAAACGTCAGAATAAAAATTAAAAATGTGTTTTCTTTCGGGGCGTTGTCAGAAGGCGTTTAAAGAAAAAACAATGGCGTCAGCCTCTGTGTTGTCTGTCATCGGTGCGATGTTTTTTTATACGTAAGTGTGACGTTTGCTTTATTGTTGTGCAGGTGTTTGCATTCTATCGACGTTATGTAGACGTTGTTTAGGATGGTGTTAGGTTGCTGATAGGGGTGTGATAGGGTTGTGTTAGGGTAGTGTTAGGGTTGTGTTAGGGTAGTGTTAGGGTTGAGTTAGGGTAGTGTTAGGGTGGCGTTAGGTTTAATAAATAGTGAAACACTCTGTTTGCACACTCATTAGTACTGCATACGATATAGCGATAAGATGGCAAGTCGTAAAATGCGTCCGCACGGGTCTATAATCAACTTTGGCATTACAGAGACATTCTGCAGGCTCTAGCCCACTTTTTCACCCTACACTCAATGAGAGACAACCTCAGATAGACACAGCAACACTTTATTTTTTAATACATGTTACAGTAATATTTAATATCTACGCCACTGAGAGCTTTCGTACGGGTCTACAATCAACTTTAACATTACGTGGACGTTCCCCAGACTCCAGCTCATGCTTTTCACCTACACTCATTGAGTGACAACCTCAGACTGACTCAGCAGCCTTTATTTTTTAATACATGTAATTGAAATATTTAATTTCTACGCCACTGGAAGCGTCCGCACAGGTCTACAATCAACTTTGGCATTACGTGGGCATTCCTCAGACTCCAGCTCATGCTTTTCACATACACTCATTGAGTGAGAACCTCGGATAGACTCAACAGAACTTTATATGTTAATACATGTAATTGAAATATTTCATTTCTACGCCACTGAGAGCTTTCGTACGGATCTACAATCAACTTTGGCCTTACGTGGACATTCCCCAGACTCCAGTTCACTTTTTCACCTTACACTCATTGAGTGACAACATCAGATGGACTCAGCAGCCTTCATATTTCAATACATGTTACAGTAGTATTTCATTTCTACGCCACTGAGACCTTCCGTACGGGTCTACAATCAACTTTGGCATTACGTGGACATTCAACAGACTCCAGCTCATGCTTTGCACCTACACTCATTGAGTGACAACCTCGGATAGACTCAGCAGCCCTCATTATTCAATACATGTAACTGAAATATTTTATTTCTACGCCACTGAGAGCTTCCGTACGGGTCTACTAATGCTTCTCTTCCATTTGAAACCACCCGCGTGCCACCATTAACTACGATAAGCTAGTTAGCTAACCATTGATGGAACCGTAGAACCAACTTCAGATTCGGCATCTACTGATGATTCTCTTCCATTTGACACCACCCGATCACCACCATTATCTACAGTAGGCTAGTTAGCGAACCACTGATGAAACTGATGAACCAACTTCATAGTCAGCGTATACTAATGCTCCTCTTCCATTTGCCACCACCCGATCACCACCATTATCTACGGTAAGCTAGTTAGCTAACCCTTGATGAAACTGAGGAACCAACTTCAGATTCGATGTCTACAAATGCTGCTCTTCCATTTGGCACCACCCGACCACCACCGTTATCTACGGTAAGTTAGTTAGCGAACCCTTGATGGAACTGAAGAACTAACTTCAGATTCGACGTCTACAAATGCTCCTCTTTCATTTGACATCACCCGATCACCACCATTATCTACGGTAAGCTAGTTAGCGAACCCTTGATGAAACTGATGAACCAACTTCATAGTCAGCGTATACTACTGCTCCTCTTTCATTTGACACCATTCGCGTGCCACCGTTATCTACGGTAAGCTAGATAGCGTAGTAGTGATAGAAGGGATGTTCTGCATCCACACCACACTGGGTTTGCGTATGCGCGAGAATCAAACCCAACTCCGGTACCGAGTAAACCAGAGAAAACCCAACTCTCGGTACCGGGAATTGGGGTTGACGGATGTGCACAATTCTCGCGCATGCGCAAACCCAGTGTGGTGTGGGCGAACATCCCTATATATCACTACTACGCTAACTAGCTTACCGTAGATAACGGTGGCACGCGAATGGTGTCAAATGAAAGAGGAGCAGTAGTATACGCTGACTATGAAATTGGTTCAACAATTTCATCAAGGGTTCGCTAACTAGCTTACCGTAGATAATGGTGGTGATCGGGTGACGTCAAATGAAAGAGGAGCATTTGTAGACGTCGAATCTGAAGTTGGTTCTTCAGTTCCATCAAGGGTTCGCTAACTAGCTTACCGTAGATAACGGTGGTGGTCGGGTGGTGCCAAATGGAAGAGCAGCATTTGTAGACATCGAATCTGAAGTTGGTTCCTCAGTTTCATCAAGGGTTAGCTAACTAGCTTACCGTAGATAATGGTGGTGATCGGGTGGTGGCAAATGGAAGAGGAGCATTAGTATACGCTGACTATGAAGTTGGTTCATCAGTTTCATCAATGGTTCGCTAACTAGCTTACTGTAGATAATGCTGCTGATCGGGTGGTGTCAAATGGAAGAGAATCATCAGTAGATGCCGAATCTGAAGTTGGTTCTTCGGTTCCATCAATGGTTAGCTAACTAGCTTACCGTAGATAATGGTGGCACGCGGGTGGTTCCAAATGGAAGAGAAGCATTAGTAGACCCGTACGGAAGCTCTCAGTGGCGTAGAAATAAAATATTTCAGTTACATGTATTGAAAAATGAGGGCTGCTGAGTCTATCCGAGGTTGTCACTCAATGAGTGTAGGTGCAAAGCATGAGCTGTAGTCTGTTGAATGTCCACGTAATGCCAAAGTTGATTGTAGACCCGTACGGAAGCTCTCAGTGGCGTAGAAATGAAATATTACTGTAACATGTATTGAAAAATGAAGGCTGCTGAGAAAATCTGAGGTTGTCACTCAATGAGTGTAGGGTGAAAAAGTGAACTGGAGTCTGGAGAATGTCCACGTAATGCCAAAGTTGATTGTAGATCCGTACGAAAGCTCTCAGTCGCGTAGAAATGAAATATTTCAATTACATGTATTAACATATAAAGTTCTGCTGAGTCTATCCGAGGTTGTCACTCAATGAGTGTATGTGAAAAGCATGAGCTGGAGTCTGGGGAATGCCCACGTAATGCCAAAGTTGATTGTAGACCTGTGCGGACGCTTCCAGTGGCATAGAAATTAAATATTTCAATTACATGTATTAAAAAATAAAGGCTGCTGAGTCAGTCTGAGGTTGTCACTCAATGAGTGTAGGTGAAAAGCATGAGCTGGAGTCTGGGGAATGTCCACGTAATGTCAAAGTTGATTGTAGACCCGTACGAAAGCTCTCAGTGGCGTAGAAATTAAATATTACTGTAACATGTATTAAAAAATAAAGTGTTGCTGTGTCTATCTGAGGTTGTCTCTCATTGAGTGTAGGGTGAAAAAGTGGGCTAGAGCCTGCAGAATGTCTCGGTAATGCCAAAGTTGATTGTAGACCCGTGCGGGCGCATTTTACGACTTGCCATCTTATCGCTATATCGTATGCAGTACTAATGAGTGTGCAAAACAGAGTGTTTCACTATTTATTAAACCTAACGCCACCCTAATACTACCCTAACACAACCCTAACACTACCCTAACACAACCCTAACACTACCCTAACACAGCCCTATCACACCCCTATCAGCAACCTAACACCATCCTAAACAACGTCTACATAACGTCGATAGAATGCAAACACCTGCACAACAATAAAACAAACGTCACACTTACGTATAAAAAAACATCACACCGATGACAGACAACACAGAGGCAAACGCCATTGTTTTTTTTAAACGCCTTCTGACAAAACACATTTTTAATTTTTATTCTGACCTTTGACGAGTGATAGTGACAGTTTACAGAAGCCTATCAGATGTATACGGACTTTCAAAAAAACCCATTTGGGAAAACAACGGTGTGGGCCGCTTTTGGATTTTGTCGCTTTCGCTAGTACAACCCTCAAGCCGCTCCATTTTCGATTTTTAAGGATAAAAACAAATATTTTGAAAGCAAAAACCATAGTTTTTAAATAAACGAAAGACTTTTAAACATCTCTTTATTTTAAAACCAAATGTATTTACAATGTATATTTCTAAGTATTTCAAATGTTTTATATATCCACAAGTAAAAATTGATCATCTTCTTGATCCTATTCCTCCATTATGCTACAATGTCCCCAAGGTAATGTAGTAGGTGAAGTCTTCGATATTCTTCTTTTATCGTCATGGGGGCTTAATCCTATTTTAGTTTGCTGTATTGTGTGGAGTTCATGTTGTCTAGATCTAATTAGTTTTTGCGAAATACATTTTTCGGTAAATGTTTCCAAACAGGTGACATAATCCTCAAATGTAATATCAGCTTTTATTACAGACTTTTTTATACCCTTAACCTTTTTTGTTATACCCAAGTTCACCAATGCTCTATCTATTTCGACGCGTTCCTTATTAGCATTCTCCATTTTAATACGCGATGTCTCTATTTCTTCAGGTGTGTACAGAACTTTAGTTGCGTACATTTTTGATCTAAGTCCAATGAAATGTGTCATAATTCGACCATTGTTTTCATCCTTCATCATACCCAGAACTTTCGGAATTCCATATACATTATTTTCAGGATAATCGCTGGTATCAAAATACTGACGACAATTTTCTTTAATAACATCATAAACGTTTTCATGCTTAATTTCGTAAATAAGACTGTCTGTGTCCGTATATAACACTTGACAACGATCCCCAAATGTCCTATTCATATAATTATAGTGAAAGTCATAAATGGCTGTTTTGGCCAAGTCCAAAATACACATACCCGCATAGATTGGCTTGTTGAAATAAATATTAGTTTTTGCCAATTCAATAATAACTAAATTTTCACTTATAATAGTACTGCTTCTAAATTCGGGCCTTGATACTAAAGCTTCGGCGCCATATCTACCATCCCATTTAGTTAGCAATTTTACATTAGAATGATTTCGAATGTTTTCCATGGTCTTCCCAAATACCGCCTTGTTCATTAATTTAAACAGATTCTTTTCAAAATCATTCTTTGCAGCTTGACGAAGTCTAGTGTTGAGGTCAATATGCTCTTTTAACGAAGCCGACTGCTTAAAGCTTAAAACACGATGAATTTGGGTTACTTTTATTCCCAATGCCAAAGCTTGCTGTAAATTTCTATAGTGACTAACGTATTCGGATTTACAATACAGCGTTGCCAACAGTTTTTCATTTTTAGATCCTTCAGGTGTTGTATGTTGTGGACAGGGTGGGAGATCGGAAAATTTATCATGAAGTGCTTCTGGTATTTCCAAATCTACTTCCAAAATATAACCAGTATCTGCATTATCAGCAACATCTTGAATATTCAGTTGAGAAATTTCGCTGTCAGATAATCACTTAAATCCTCCGTATGGTAGGTACTGTGACATCGTCCAGCCATATTGATTATTAATGTCGTAATACATTAAATACGAATTTTCCTTGGTAGAATTATAATCAGGTAAAAACTTATTATTAGCTTCAGCATACCTTTTCGAGCACTGGCTTAGTCCACCGCGAATACCTTTTTCCACGAAATATATCATGTCTAGTTCAGTTAAAAGCTCGAGCTTGGTGTTATTTGATCTTTGCATTTGAAACAACATATTTTGCCAGGCGTAACCAGGTAAAGTATACGACCATGCTGGATCCAACCCATATGTTTTGTGCGATGTTCCGAAATTTTCCAAATACATCAGCCAACAGTGGAATATCAGTTTTCATATACAACTCTGAATATTCACGCATTGTCTTGCAGTTAAAACTGTTCCACACTCTTTGTGCATGTGCATACTCTTCATCACAGATCGAGGAATCGCTCAAGCTATTGTAAAATTCAAGTTTTGTTGGTAGTTTATCTTTTTCAAGTTTATCACAACTATCCATAAAGTCGTAGGGAAATATGCCTTTCCGACACAACAGCGAGTACTGCTCTTCTGTGAGGTTCTCAAATCCCGACCTAAGAATTGGATAATCAGGGAGATCTGCAGCCAACTTATCCAATCCGGACGATAAAAATTTAAAACTGTCGACGAATCGGAATTTAATTAAGCCGTCTGGAATATGTTTGGTGAAAGAGATGTTTTTCTCTTTGTTGACCGGTAAAATATCAATATGCCCCTCTACCTCAGCTAAAGCTTTAATAACCATATGACCATCATAACAACTCAAGTTATGAAACAGGACCGGTATGGTGCAGACATCCTGATAATTTAGATTACAAACTTCGTGGGCGGCGGCTCTTATTTTCCCCGTGAAGTGATTGTGATCTCTAACTCTTTTCTCTCAGGCTATAAAGGGCTTTTCACATATATAGCAAATGCTAGCATTATCAAATTGTTCTTGTTCCTCGGGTGTTAAGCTATCCATGGGTAGATGACATAAAAACACCGTTTCCACATCTTCTGCAAAATCTTGAAGCTCTTTTACGAACCACTCCATACAGTCCCGTCCAGTATATGACTTGTAAAATGATAATGTGTCATCGTACTGACATTTAACGTAATACCCGACGCTGTAGAGTACATGTTCTTGCAAGTTTTGTATATTTTTCTTCACGTCAATTAGTTCAGGAACCAGCTAACCCTCGGTATCAGCATATATTACAAAGGGCGCCTTTTCCTTGTACTTAAAGGCCTTAAATTCAACCCACTTCTTTTCTTCTTTTGGTGCTTGTGGAATGGCGGTACCATTGTTTAGTTTTAAACAATCTTTGGTATGCAAGCAGAATTTCTCTTCAGAACGAAAATAGTGCAAACACCGGTCACAGATGAACTTTTGGTGGCATTCTCTACTTAACTGGGAAGACAAAAGACGAGATAAGTTCTTGATCCAGACATAATGATACTTAACAGGAGTTAAATTGTCTAAGCTGTATTCAGTAGTATAAACTTCTTGAATTAGGAGTAAATTTACATGCGTTTCTAGTTTATCCTTGGTCAAATAATAGGGTATAATCTGAAAGTTCTTCTTTGACCTCTTTTCTAATCTATACACATTTACAGAGATCTGATTCTGTTTTTCAAATCGCGGAATTTGCCGTATCGTCATGGGAAACTGTATCCCCGTTAAATTAAGCACATCCTTTGGGTTTGGGTATGATGACGTCCTATTAGAATCCTTGCTAGCGGGGTGCATGGCGGAAACAACTGCCCAAGCAAAACACAAATCATCACTGTTCTGTACATTAATACAAGCCTTTCTTCGGGCAATAGGCTTTGGAAGCTCGATATAATTTCCAACTCGTAATGGATTAAATTTGTTTATGTTAATCATTAAGTTAATGACGCGAGAGAGCGCCCAATTGGAGTATTTTTCCTGAAATTCACTTAAGTCAGTTAATATAGGTTGTAGAATATTTTCGACAAACCATATGTCTAAATTTGTATCTTTATAGATTGGAGCGTTAGCGGTGTTTAGATACTTCTTTTCACACAATTCCTTATCGGTCTTTTGAATTTTAAATTCTCCACACAACACAGCGTTAGCCTTCAAGGCATCGTCTTTCTTCAGCGCGTTTTGAATCCTCCTTTTAAACAGGGCAGACGCATCTTCCAAGAATGATTTCACATCAGCATGCTTGAGATTAATGACAACGCCTGTCCTAATTCGAGATTGGAAGGCTGAATGTAGATCTTCCCATTTCACTCGGTGTGTAGCAGTCTCCTTCCTGGGTATAGATCCAGAACCAGTAACTTTCTCAGCTTTAAACATTCCTCTAAAGCATTTGATCTGACCTAAGCAGGCTAATAAATTATTTTTTGTTCCTATTGTCGCGGTATTTTTCAATGCTCTATTTATTAATTTCGAAGCCTGTGCACATTGCTTTAAACCATCTTTAACTGCATTCTTGTTTCCAATAAGAGAGGGGCTGTACACCAAAATCTTGATACTTTCCACCAGTTTATCAGCAAAAGACATTCTGCAGCTGGAACAATATGTAACGATAGAATACTAAAGACTGGAGCTCGCACGTCTACTCTCTTGAACGCACACAACGTTAATGAGCTTGAGCATAAATTTGATCCCTATTTATAACCTCGGTCCGGTTTGTTAAAGCAGAATTTTAGGGTGCGTTCAGAAAATAGGGTGCGTTCGGAAAACCTTTAACGCGAAGTCAAGGATTAGTATGCAGTAAAAGTTTAAGATAAGTATAGAGCTAAAATTTTCTGTTTCCTAAACTTTGATCAATTAATAGAAACTATCAAAACAAACAGTTATGGGTTTCCCAATCTTAAATCTATCTCTCTCTTACTTACCACAACACAAAGGATAAATGTAAAAGTTTCAAGGTACGTTCAGAAGCTGGGGTACGATCCGTAAATCTACAAATTCAAAGGAAATATTACTAAAATATTAGAGAAAATTCTAGAACATCAAATTAGCTCTCGCTCTCTCTCTCTCTCTCTCTCTTTCTCTCTCTTACATGCCACAACAAAATGGATGGCCGTAAATATTTTAGAGTACGTTCAGAAGCTGGGGTGCTTTTCCTCAATCGGAGAATTCAAAACCTACTAGTACTAGAATATTCGAGAAAATTCTATAACATTGAACTTTTTTCGTTCTTACTGGGATTCTCAAATCGAAATTATGGTTGTTTGGAACAGCTAAAGACTCTAAAAACTCTTATTATTCCTACTTACATATTAACGAAGATTTAAAAAAAAGCACAACACACCTATTCTTTTACAACGCTCCAGATAAACTTTAAACTATTAGAAAAATTATCTATAGAAATGTATCTAAATGTTTTTAATAAAGAATTAAACTAAGTCCTTTATACGTTTTATTACCTTAAACAGTCAAACCTAACCTCAACAAATGTTCTATTGCCGGTGGTGCAAAATTATTCGAAACTTAAACAATCCGCAACATCTTAACAGCTAAATAAACATATCTTGTTTCTGAAATCAGCTAAAAAACGGACCCTATTTCAGGAAAACAACTAATAAACAGCTGAAAAACAGACCCTGTGTCTGGAAAACAGCAAATAATCAGCTAAAAACAGCTAAAAACAGCTAATAAACAGCTAAAAACAACTAATAAACAGATCCTGTTTCAGGAAACCACTTAAACGTCTAACTGCTCAACCAGGCAGCAACCGGGCGTTAACTGGACAGCAACCGGACAGCAACCGGACAGCAACCGGACAGCAACCGGACAACAAACGGACAGCAACCGGGCGTTAGCCGCTCAACCGCTCAACCGTTCAACCACTCAACAGCTAAAGCAACTAATAAACAGACCCTGTTTCTGGAAAACCACTTAAACGTCTAACTGCTCAACCACGTAACAGCTAAAAACCATATCCTGTTTCTGAAAACAACTCCTGAACAGCTATAAAACAGCTAAAAACAGCTAAAAGAGCTTAGAACGGACCCTCCACTATTTCTGGAGACTTAGTACATCTAGCTTCTAGAACGTCAAGTATTACACTGAGCCCCGGGGGCTTAGGGCATGATATAAGTGATGCGCATAGCAAGAGGTTCTTCGTTTTTTCCAAACGACTTATTACCCTGTCGCTGGCTGCGAGTGCACAGGCTGGCACACGCGATGCATGTTAAATATAATGAAACTATTTTATTATCCACCTAAAATACATGAAACATACCAACTACGACACGTCACGTCCCATATATCACTGAAGATATCATTTTCCATGTTTATTTATTCAACTCGGTGCCGTGGCGTACTTGGTTCTATAGCAGGGAAACGTATATAATACGAAATTTATACACATGGTATGTGCGGGTTCGATTCGCGCCTTGGACAGAAAACTTTTTTCAGTGCATACACGACTTACGAAATAAATGCATATAATTATTTAGGATTTATGAAAACGTTTGTGACGTCATCGTGAATAAGGACCTAACGGTAGAAAGAAGAAGAAGAAGAAGAAGCAGAAGAAGAAGAAGCAGAAGAAGAAGAATACCAAACGTTAAACAGCCTAATATAGATATATATGTAGAAGTTCACCCAGTAGCTAATGTCCGATGTAGTTAGGTCCCCAAATAGATAGTGCCCAAGTAGTTGATGCCTGAGTAGTTCATGTCCAAGTAGCTAACGTACAAGTGCCTAAGAAGACGAACATCACCTCTGAGGCGTCGCGACGCCTAATTTTGGACCACGCCCTGAAGGCGTCGTGTACCAAAAAATGCAGAATGAACCTCCATAAGAAAATACATGGGATTTTGCGCCAGAACCGGTGCTGCTTATCTACTGAGAGTAGGAGTTAAAATAGATATTTCTAGCAAAGTGAACTAAGCTAGAACAGTAGTCAGCACCAAGAATTCCTAGAGTTAAGGTGACTTGGAAAAAGTGTATCGAATTGTGTGGCATTATTTATTCATTTAGACAGTCATATTTTTTCTTTGTGAAGTGAGTGTACTGTTAAAGCTTGGTAAGTACCTATAATATTTAGTCAATGTACTAGTATTAACGTGTAGAATATTAGGAGTATTAGTGGAAAGTGTTTACCCGTCGGTACTGAATAGAAAAAAAGTGGAGTTTGAAAGATTAAAGAACGCGGATATTGTAGCTGGAGACACCTGCTTTTTTAACGAGGATAGTAATGAGTGTATGAGTATCACTTGCACCTAAAAAGGTGCCTACAGATTCATTTGTTTGATACCCTTGCGTGTAAGTGTGTAGATATTAATAGTTTTTGTGTTCAAACTGCAATTTGAATTTAAAAAAATCGACACAAATTCTTCATAATAGTGTTCCTTTAGATTTCAAAAGAAAATAGTATGTACGTGTGTAGATTAAAGACCCAAAAATATTTTTTTCAAAAGTTTTTTCCAATTTTTTTTCACAAAAATTTTTTCCACGAAAACTTTTTCAAAATTTTTTCCCAAACATATTTTTTCTAAAAGATTTTTCCAAATTTTTTTTACAAGAATTTTTTCCCCAAAATTTTTTTAAAAAAATTTGTCCAAAATATTTTTACAATTTTTTTTTCAAAATTTTTTCAATTTTTTCTCCAAATTTTTTTACAAAAATTTTCTCCCAATTATGTTTTCAAATTTATTCTTCCTGAAATTGTTTTCAGATCTTAATGTGTTATAGAAAATGTTTGCATGTCAATTCTGAAGCCGTACATTCGTTAGTAAGGATCACCTCAAACGTCTTCTAGTTTGAAAACTAAAATATATTAAAAGTGATGTAGGCATGTTTACTGTTGTTAGTGAGCTGGCTCCTTCGGGTATAAAGGGATGGTCAACTTTTTTCCGCATGGAAACACGTCAGGTACCCTACCGAGGGGAGACGTACTGACTCTGGTGTTCGGTAATTCCTCTACAAAAGGGGTTGGCACCTTGAAGGAGTTTGGTATATACAGTGTTTTCCATTTGTCTTAAGGGCATGATCAGGGGAATTGTCGCCTGTTGACTATTAAAGAACCATCCATCGGCCATGTTTAAACTTAAAATAACTTTTTATGTTTTCGCTGTTACGTGTTCTCTTGCTTTGACAGACCTATCGCTATAAAATATCCAATCTTGACTAATTACGTCACTAGAGGCATTAATGTTTAAAATATGTCTTACATATTAGTGCCCTAACGACAAGAATGGGGTAGAGAATATTTAGGGTATTGGGTAGTGGTCAAAATGACCTTTCGTCTGATGAATTTTTTTTTCGAAAATCTTAACTAATTACGTCGCTAGTGGCATTAATGTTTAAAATATATCTTTCATATTAGCGCCCTAACGGTAAGAATGGGGAAGGTGAAATTTAGGCGTTTGGTAAAGATCAAAAAGACCTTTCGACCGGCGAAAATTTTTTCGAAAATCTTGACTAAGATCGTCGCGAGAAATTTTTCTGTGAACCATATAGCGATTTATTGTCACATTCGTATACTAAGAATATATTACGCCCTTTAGACAGCCTCACTGAGGACAAAGATAGTGGAGCTTGATTCGTAAGACCTCCCTGCAAAAGGGGAAATTTGAGCTGTGAGACTATCTTCCAGCGTCTTGTGGGGCCCCATTTTATTCTGTTTATACTGCCTAATCAACTACCGTTATGTCGTCTTAAATAAAAAGTAGTAGTAAATTTTTCAAAATATATATATTTATATTAAAATAGGGGAGGGTTGATTCCGTTTTGCACTTTTCTTTGCGGTATTTTGAAAAAAGCATTTTACAAATACCAACAAAATGGTGATGCTAAAAAAAATAATCTCATTCGACCACATGTTTTTCGAAAATTTAAGACTTAGCATAAGAAAAATAATCGTTATTATTGTTTAAAGAGTTTCGAATGGGGCTTTTTGTGGTTTTAAAAGTTTTTAGAATAGAACCTTTTGTATTAACAACAGCAATATTTAGATATAAGGCCCTTAACCGGATACATAATTTTAAGGTTTAATTTCTTTTTAATATATCTAAGATATTACAGGGCGTTTAAATAGTTTTATTCGAGTTTTTTGTATTAAAAACATATACTATACAGGGTGCAATCAGAAAACAACACCACACAATTGTTGATATATTTATTAACACTAATAAAATTATTTCTAAGGTTTACGTTATAAACTAAATATCTCAGGGAGCGCGAGAGTTCTTTCAGTAAGAGACGATATATTATCTCTTTAGAAAGGGCATTTTAATGTTATCAGACCATATTTTCTGGTTGCTGAAATTAAATAGAAATGCAATGTTTAAAATATTTATATTCATTATTAGTTATACCATATCGGGGATGTTATTTTACAACTACCAAACGACAGTTTCTAACACTTTTTTTATTTCAGTTTTGTATTAATACATAAAAACAATTATTTTTATTTTATTTTATTATTTTATATAATTAACTATTATATCTACTAAACCTAAGATTTTACAGGGTGTTTAAATAAATACTAACGGCAATTTCTAATACTTTTTTTCAACATCAATTATACAGGATGCAATGAAAAATTATACGGTCTATTAGCACTAATACAATTCTATAATACTGAGTCTTTGAAGTTCCTTAAGAATAGCCATTACTTTTGGGGTGTTAACACCAGAAGTACTGCTTTTTTTCTAAATATTTCAGACGCTCAACCGGCTCAGTAACATCATGGTAGTCTTCTAGTGCATCCATTTCTATATCTTTTTTCTTTTCTTCCTCGTATTCTTCCTTACTTCGATAGTCGCATTCTTCAGCGGCGAGTGACTATTGATTTTTAAGTTTACAAAATTTTTTCATAAGGGCTTTTTGGTTCACCATTTCCGGTTGTTTCTTTTCTTCCTTGCCCTCCATCCTTGAGATATAACTTCTTTTAGGAGGAAACAGTTTGGCAATGATATGGGTATATTTCCACCCTTTGTAGGCTAAAATGTTCTCGTCACCATTGAAACCCTTTCGGTGTGCATGTGTAATCAATAAAAGCTTCTTATAATTATTCAAATCACTCGATAAATTTTATGGGTTGATTTGTAGTCAATAAATTAAAGAGTCCACCCGTCAGCAAAAATTGTTCTTTCTCTGTTATGAGAACGTTATCTTTTATTGCAACAGGGATATTTCCAAGAAAGAACTTATACCCCTCTGTCCTTATGCCATATTTAACAGCTGGCGTTTCAAGAAGCTGATATTTTATCTTGTTGGCATACATCTTATCATTATGACATTCAGTTCTCAACTAAAACCTTTAATCTGGACATGTCATTTTATTCTTCAAAACCTCGTTATGACACATACAGGGCAACGACATGACGTTATCTGGACAGCAACAGGGCGTTAACAGGACAACAACAAAATTAGGATTCATTTTACTCGATCTAACTAGGCTATCAGTGAATTCATCATATTCGAGAAAACATTTCTTTCTGAATAAAATATAAGCGACTGTTGGTGTAATGAAAAGCGCTATCTATTTGAGGAGTATAGATTGATATGTTTAGTACCTTAATTTGTTAAATTTAAAACATCTCCTTAAACGCAACACCAGCGCTAGACCAATACCTGTAACACCGTGAACCCCTCCGACGCCTTAACGAGCGTCTACGCACGACGCAAATAGAAACAAATTAGTTTTAACATTTTTTATTTATAAAATTCTATTACACCAAGCGTTTCAAGTTCCCTAAGTACAGCCATTATTTTTCTATGATTATTATTGTTTCCATTATTTTCTTCTTCTAAATATTTCAACTTATCAACTAGCTCATTCACATCCTCATACTTTAATAAGTCTTCCTTCTTTATGTATTCTTCTTCACTAAGTTTCTCAAGTACAGCCTTCTGTTTGGGTATTTTAGAGACTGGCGACAAATTCTTTAAATTAGATGTGCAACTTCTCTGAGACGGAAATAGTTTTGATGCAATGTGTTTATATTTCCAACTACCGCTTGAACTGATGTGTGCATTTCGATAGAATCCACGTCGATGACCGTTGGTCAGTAAGAGTAGTTCCTTGTAATCCGCTAGCTCGTTCTCCGTATATTCTTCCGGCTTCTGTTCCGTTAATAACTTTAAGGAACCATCTGATGACGATGATTGCTGACCGTGAATAGACAGTAAAACGTGCTCCGTTTCAAATATTAATATCGGTGGTTAAAGTGAAATTAAATTTTCGTGCTTTGCTCATGTGTTTTCTGCTAAACTTGGCCATATATTCCTGCTGTATTTTCAACTTTGTGCTAGCCGGTTGAGTTGTTTTATGCAATAAACAGTTTCTGGGAGTTGTGACGTCGGACTGTGGCTGTTCCATTTGAATAAAGTCGTAGCCTGAAATATCCAAATATGGGTCCAACACGGGGTACCTCGAGGGCAGATGAAGAGCTGGAAAAGCATATTGGCAAAGTATGCTCGAACTTTGTCACACAATTAGAGGGAAAGTTTACAGGTAAGCTAGATGAGTTGAACAGAAGCCTCACTGATGCTTGCGAGACAATGAAAAAAATGAGCTCCAATATAAGCGAAAATAGTGAAGCTATAAAGGAGCTCCAAGACAGATCGAAATCTTTAGACCAGCGGTCTAGGCGCAACACACTGCGAATATGTGGTGTATCTGAGGATGATGGGGATTTGATACAGGTGCTTGCGAACTTATTTACTAATTCTCTTCAAATCCCATGTGTTGCTGATGACATAGACTATGCCTTTCGTGTAGGGAACTTCGTCAGAAACCACAAACGAAATGCTGTGTTTCTTGCCAAAAAGCTTTTTAAGGACAAGAACTACGCAATTTTTGAAGACCTCACTACTCATTCTTATGAACTGCTGGCTGAGGCCAAGAAAAAGTATGGAAGAACGAATGCGTGGTCATTTGGTGGTAAAATCTACTTCATTGACGGAACAGGAAAAAAAAGAATGGCCACAAGCAAAATTGATCTCTGAAAATTCACCCCGATGGTTTATCGATGTGTAGGACTAGAATATCTACACATATTTACTGTTGATTTTTTGTACGCTCTTGGAAACGGTCACTAGTTCGGCAACATAAAAATGTATTAACTGAACATAAATTTATTTCATTTTTTATTGTTGGATATCACAAATTTTTATTGAAACATATTATTTTATACTAAACATTACCGATACGTAGGATATGCATATGTTTCCTTATTTATTACCTAGGGTTTGTATACGGATAGTGCGCTTTATATTTATAGGTATATTATTTGTTTACCATGATTCATTATTAGGTTATATTTATTTACGTTAAATCATCAATAGACTAAAATTCTTTAGGGGGAAACACAGATGTAGTGAAACAATATGTCCTTTCTGGGCTTAATACATATACTACTTCTAGTACATTAAAAACAACATAGTATCAATAAAAATACTTAAATTTAATGGAGCGCGTTTTGATTTAATTAGTAGAATCAAGAGAGAATGCATGGTGGGGATGTGCATTTCAGTTTTTCTCACTTTAATGTGCGTGCATTATCATCATGTTTTGACCTGTTTTTGGATTTTGTCTCAGATGAGCGAATAGATGTCATTGGTCTTTCAGAAACTTGGTTGCATCCTGGAATTAGCAGTGATGGTGTGTGCATACCGGGGTATATATTGGTAAGACGTGATAGGGATGGGAGGGGAGGGGGAGTGGCAATATATCTAAGGAAATCATTGAAATTTAAAGTCTTAAGCATTCCGCTAGGTTATAGCGGTCTTGAACAAATATGGATTAGCCTAAAGATTAATAGCAAAAAGCTGTGCTTCGGATCTCTTTACCGACCGCCAGACACAAATTTAAAGCTTTGTTTGGATGAACTGGAGGATAGTGTTATAGAATATTTTCCCGAGTTCGATTATGTTTTTATCGGGGGCGACTTTAATGTCAACTTAATGGACAACACTAATAGCAGCGTACTTTTTAGAGGTCTTTTAAACAAATATGGCCTATCTCAAATTATTTCACAACCCACCCGCGTAACAAATAATTCTCTAACTCTTATAGATTTAATTATTACTTCTTCTCCGTCTGTGGTGTCCAGTACCAATGTTATAGACATGGACAACATATCAGATCACTCTCTTGTTCTTTGCGATCTAAAACTAGAAAAGCCACATAAAGAAATTAAATTTAGAACTTACAGGGATTATAAATATTTCGATTATAATAATTTTTTAAATGATCTATACAATATAAACTGGAATACTATATATGGCTATGACGATGTGGATCATATGCTTAAATTTTTTAATTCAAACTTGGACTGTCTTCTTAATATTCACGCCCCTATAAAAACGTCTAGATTTACAAAGGCTCCAGCGCTCTGGCTTACTGATAACCTGAGATCAATGATAAAGTTAAAAAGAAAAGCACTAACTAAATATAAAAAAAGGAAAACTGAAGCGTCAAAAAATGAATATAAACAACTCAGAAATTTTGTAACAATGGCTGTTCGGAACGAAAAAAAGCATACCTAAATCACAAATTTAGGGTTTACCCCAAAGGTTTCTGGCAAACGCTTAAATATTTGAATATTAACGCTACACGGTCTACTGTTCCACCCGACATTGGTACCGCGGCTTCCTTAAACAACTATTTTATTAACAGTATACTCCTTCCTGCTGGCAATCAGAGCAATCTAATTAGTGACTTATACGCCAATGGTGTTTTTGAGTCTGTGCAAAATAAATTTTCGTTTTCTGAGGTCACGGAAGAGAGGATTGACAGAATTATTTCACAAATAAAAACACAAGCCAGAGGGGTGGATAGTATTGATATAAAAATAATTTCTTTGGTAACTCCTCATCTTACCCCCCATATCGCTTTTTTGATTAACAGATGCCTAGTGTCCAGTAAGTTTCCTTCCTTGTGGAAGAGAGCAAACGTTGTCCCTGTACCTAAAAATAACAACCCTTCCACGCATTCAGATTTTCGACCCATAAGTTTTCTCTGTTGCATGTCTAAAATTCTGGAAAAGGTAGTAAACGAACAACTAAATCAACACTTTTTACAAAGTAAAGTACTACCGTCAACATAATCCGGTTTTAGGAGGGCTCATAGTACCACGACTGCGCTTCTTAATGTGGCGGACGACTTGTTGAGGGCTCAGGATGGGGGAAAAATACTTGTCTCGTCCTGCTGGACTTCAGCAAGGTGTTTGACACATTGAATCATTCAATACTGCTGACTAAATTAAAGTTTTTTGGCTTGAGCGCCTCGTCGCTAAAATTTGTGGAGGGCTATCTGAGTGGGAGAGATCAGTGTGTGGTATTGCCTAGCGGTACGTCTGATTTCATTTCGACAAACAGAGGGGTGCCACAGGGTAGCATACTGGGGTCTTTGTTGTTTTCTGTCTATACTGCTGATTTTTCCAGTCATTTGGTTGATTGCAGGTCTCATCAGTACGCCGATGATATGCAAGTTTATTATTCTTTTTATAGTGACTCCGGTGTGCAGCCATCGGTGTGCATTACTAACGACCTCGCAACTATTTCGGAGTTAACGGTGGCCCATGACCTTGTGCTTAATGGCAGTAAAACCCAGATGATGGTGTTCGGACGAAATAGGGATATTATCACGAATAATCTTAATATTTATATAAACAATGTTAAAATAAACCCATCATCAGTGTGTAAAAACCTGGGCGTTTACGTCGATGTTGATCTGCGATTCGAGCATCATGTCTCGCATCTTTTGCAAAAGTCTTTCTGTAAGTTGAAGACTGTATATCCATAGGGATATTTTGGCTTTGGACATTAGACTTGGGTTGTGTGATAGCTTAATTATTTCGTATCTAGATTATGCAAATGTTCTTTATTGGCCTGCGCTGACTGTGGCATCTAGAAGTAGCTTGCAAAAACTGCAAAATTCATGCGTCAGATATTGCTACAACTTAAGGAAATTTGGATTTGGATGAGAGATATCGCATTCATCTGGGTTCTTTGGTTTATAAAATAAGTAATTTAAGGGAGCCCCTATATCTCTATGAAAAGCTAGTCAAACGCCATGAAGTTCATAACAGGGCGACGCGTTACTATGAACTTTATCAGATACCCCGCCACAACACCGCTGCTTTCCAACGCAGTTTTACCTATAATGCCATTAAACTCTATAACAGACTGCCGCCAGTGATTAAATCATGCTCATCTGTAGACGGTTTTAAGCTTCATCTGAGGAGGTACGTGATTGGGGAGAGAGGCTGAGATGCGTACCAATAAGTCTTTGTTAAGCATGCTTAGACTTTTGTTAATTTCCATTTTCTTCTTCCTTTCAGGCATTTCATGTTTCAGTATGCATTCTACAATATGTTAATTTTAATTAAGGTTAATTTTTAGTACTCATATTATTACTCGTTAGTAGTTACTTAATACTATTTAGTACTTTATTACATACTATTTCTGTATAAGTTTATCTTGGTGGTTAGATGAACAGCTGTGCTGGATCTCGCCACACTTTGCATTGCTTTTTTTAAACTGTACTATTAGAATTAATTAATAAAGACATTTATTATTATATTATTATTATTATTTTTATTATTATTATTATAGACGATATTTTTCATTCTCAATCAACAAAATGTTATCATCAAATTCAACCGATGTGTTTCCAATAAACCACTTTGATCCGTCCGTACGAAAACCAAATAGGTTTTTATCAGCCATTGCTGCTAGTTTTAATTTAAATTTACGACTTGCCATCTTATCGCTATTATGTATGCAGTACTAATGAGGTTGTTAACAGATGTTTGTGCCTTTATTTGTACACAACGTCTACACAACACCTACACAACACCTACACAACACCTACACAACACCTACACAACACCTACACAACACCTACACAACACCTGCACAACACCTACAAAACGCTCACAAAACGCCTACATAACGTCGACACAACGCAAACACCTACACAACAATAAGACAAACGTCGCACTTACATATCAAAAACATCACACCGACGACAGACAACACAAAGACAAACGCCATGAGGAAAGCTCATCCTTTGGAAACAGAACCTGTTCTATTTATATCCTGAGGCTGAGGATTGTTTAAGTTTCGAATAATTTTATACCACCGGCAATGGAACAGTTGTTGAGGTTAGGTTTGATTGTTTAAGGTAATAAAACATATAAAGGACATACTTATTCTTTATTAAATACATCTAGATACATTTCCGTGGATAATTTTTCTAATAGTTTTAATTTTATCTGGAGCGTTGGAAAAGTAAAGGTGTGTTGTGCTTGTTCTTTGGAACTGTTTTAAAATATCTAACATCCACTAAATCTCCTCGTTTAGGCCACACCATTTTCTTCGTTCTTTTCCGGAATTAAAACTAACGGAAAACTCTATCTTGACTACATCAGGTATTCCACTTATTTTAACTCGGCTTGAAAAGAACCTAAAAGTGCTACGCGAATATCTTCCTCTGTCTGCGATTTTAAATATTTTTGCTCTGACTGAATTGGATTCTCGATTATTGCCGTTAATAATTCATATCTTGCTTGTTCATATTGTCCGATATCCTCCTGATAACATTCAAAACAATAAGTTTTAAAGTTGCAATATACGATTCTCTTGCGATCTCTTCCTCGTACACTCGTACACCACCAACTTTATATCCATCCTTGTCTAAACATATCTCGCACTCGCAGATGTGCAGTCGCAAGGCATTCCCCAAAAACACTCTTTAGGCATTGTGCTCGCTTTAACAGATCAACAAAGACTGATTGTTGCAGAGTAAAAAATAAAATTATATTTACTTAGTGCGGGGTAAAGGTTTTTTTTTGTTTCAGATTTTGCAGTACTTGAACATAAAAATTTAATCTTCGTTAATATGTAACTAGGAATCACAAGAGTTTTTTTAGAGTATTAGTGTTGGTTGTTCCAAACAACCATAATTTAGATTTGAGAATTCCAGTAAGAACGATAAAGGCTTAAGTTCAATGTTCTAGAATTTTCTCGAATATTCTAGTAATTTCGTTTTGAATTTCCCCGATTTAGGGAAAGCACCCCAGCTTCTGAACGTACTCTAAAACATTTACGGCCATCCTTTTTTTGTGGCAAGTACGAGAGAGGGAGAGCTGATTTAATGTTTTAGAATTTTTTCTAATATTTTAGTAATTTTTCCTTTCAATTTGTAGATTTACGGAACGTACCCCAGCTTCTGAACGTACTCTAAAACATTTGCGACAATCCTTTTTGTTGTGGCATGGGTGTGTGTGTGTGTGTGTGTGTGTGAGAGAGAGAGAGAGAGAGAGAGAGAGAGAGAGAGAGAGAGAGAGAGAGAGAGAGAGAGAGAGAGGGAGAGCTAATTTAATGTTTTATAATTTTCTCTCATATTTTAGTAATTCTTCCTTTGAATTTGTAGATTTACGGAACGTACCAAAGCTTCTGAACGTACCTTAAAATTTTTACATTTATCCTTTATGTTGTGGTAAGTAAGAGAGAGATAGACTTAAGATTGGTAAACCTGTAACTGTTTGTTTGATTGGGTTTGAAAAATAATAATAAAAATAATAAATAGGAATAACAAGAGTTTTTGAGTCTTAGTGTTAGTTGCCCCAAACAGCCATAATTTAGATTTGAGAATCCCAATAAGAACAATAAAGGCTTAAGTTCAATGTTCTAGAATTTTCTCGAATATTCTAGTAATTTCGTTTTGAATTTCCCGATTTACTGAAAGTACCTCAGCTTCTGAACGAACTCTGAAACATTTACGGCAATCCTTTTTGTCGTGGCATGTAAGAAAGAGAGGGGGAAGTTATTTCAATGTTTTAGAATTCTTTCTAATATTTCAGTAATTTTACGTTTGAATTTGTAGATTTACGCAACGTGCCCCAGCGTCCGAACTTACTTTAAAACTTCTACATTTATCCTTTGTGTTGTGGTATGTAAGAGAGGGATAGAGTTAACACTGGGAAACCCGTCACTGCTTGTTTTGATACAGATAGTTTCTATTAATTGATCAAAGTTTAGGTAACAGAATATTTTAGCTCTATTCCTATCTTAGACTTTTACTGGATACTAATCCTTGAGTTCACATTAAAGGTAAGTTTTCCGAACGCACCCTAATTTCTGAATGCAACCTAAAATTTTGCTTTAACAAAACTAACCGAGGTTAGAAATAGACGTCCAATTTAGGCTCAAGCTCATTAATGTTTTGTGTGTTCAAGAGAGTAGACGTGCCAGCTCCTGTCTTTAGTATTCTATCGTTAAATATTGTTCCAGCTGCAGAATGTCTTTCGCTGATAAACTGGTGGAAAGTATCAAAATTTTAGTTTACAGCCCCTCGCTTAATGGAACCAAGAATGCGGTTAAAGATGGCCTAAAGCAATGTGCACAGGCTTCAAAATTAATAAATAGAGCGTTGAAAAATACCGCGACAATAGGAACAAAATACAATTTATTAGCCTGCTTAGGTCAAATCAAATCCTTTAGAGAAATGTTTAAAGCTGCGAAAGTTACAGGTTCTGGATCTATACCCAGGAAGGAGACTGCCAAGCACCGGGTGAAATGGGAAGATCTACATTCAGCATTCCAATTCCGAATTAGGACAGGCGTCGTCCTTAATCTCAAGCATGCTGATGTAAAATCATTCTTGGAGGATGCTTCTGCCCTGTTTAAAAAGAGGATCCAAAACGCGCTGAAGAAAGACGATGCCTTGAGGGTTAACGCTGTGTTGTGTGGAGAATTTAAAATTCAAAAGGCCGATAAGGAATTTTGTGAAAACAAGTATCTAAACACCGCTAACGCTCCAATCTATAAAGATACAAATTTAGACATATGGTTTGTCGAAAATATTATACATCCTATATTAACTAAGTTGGATGAATTTCAGGAAAAAGACTTCAATTGGGCGCTATCCCGCGTGGTTAACTTAATGATTAGCATAAACAAATTTAATCCATTATGAGTTGGAAGTTATATCGAACTTCCAAAGCCTATTGCTCGAAGAAAGGCTTATATTAATGTACAGAACAGTGATGATTTGTGTTTTGCTTAGGCAGTTGTTTCCGCCGTGCACCCCGTTAACAAGAATTCAGACAGGACGTCATCATACCCAAACCCAAAGGATGTGCTTAATTTAACAGGGATACAGTTCCCCATGACGATACGGCAGATTCTGCGATTTGGAAAACAGAATAAGATCTCTGTAAATGTATATAGATTAGAAAAGAGGTCAAAGAAGAACTTTCAGATTATACCATATTATTTGACCAAGGATAAACTAGAAACGCATGTAAATTTACTCCTAATTCATTATGATTACGTAACCAAGGATAGCTACAATGATCTGTCCCCAGTTAAGATTCATTACGTCTGGATAAAAAATATGTCTCATTTGTTGTCATCGCAACTTAGTAAAGAAAATTGTCAAAACTTCATTTGTGACCGATGTTTGCACTATTTTCGAACTAAAGAGGGATTGCCTATGCACATTAAAGATTGTTTAAAACTAAACAATTGTACCGTCATTCCACAGGCACCAAAAGAAGAAAAGAAGTGGGTTGAATTTAAGGATTTTAAGTACAACGAAAAGGCGCCCTTTGTAATATATGCTTATACCGAGTGTTTGCTGGTTCCTGAAGTAAATGACGTGAAGAAAAATACACAAAATCTGCAAGAACATGTACCCTAAAGTGTCGGGTATTATGTCAAAAGTCAGTATGATGACACATTATCATTTTACAAGTCATATTCTGGACACGACTATATGGAGTGGTTCGTAAAAGAGCTTCAAGATTTTGCAGATGTTGAAACGGTGTTTTTATGCGATTTGCCCTCGGATAACCTAACACACGAGGAACAAGGAAAATTTAATAATGCTAGTATCTGTCATATAAGCCCTTTGTAACAGGAGATAAAAGGGTTAGAGATCACAATCACTTTATGGGGAAGATAAGAGCCGCCGCCCATGAGTGTTGTAATCTAAATTATCAGGATGACTGCACCATACCGGTTCTATTTCATAACTTGAGTTGTTATGATGGCCATATGGTTATTAAAGCTTTAGCTGAGATAGAGGGGCATATTGATATTTTACCTGTCAACAAAGAGAAAGACATCTCTTTCACCAAACATATTCCAGATAGCCTAATTAAATTCCGATTCGTCGACAGTTTTAGATTTTTATCGTCCGGATTGAATAAGTTGGCTGCAGATCTCCCTGATTATCCAATTCTTTGGTCGGGATTTGAGAACCTAACAGAAGAGCAGTACTCGCTATTGTGTCGAAAGGGCGTATTTCCCTACGACTTTATGGATTGTTGGAATAGGCTTGAAGAAGATAAACTACCAACAAAACTTGAATTTTACAATAGCTTGAGCGATTCCTCGATCTGTGATGAAGAGTATGCACATGCACAAAGAGTGTGGAACAGTTTTAACCGCAAAACAATGCGTGAATATTCAGAGTGGTATATGAAGACTGATATTCTACTGTTGGCTGATGTATTTGAAAAATTTCGCAACACGTCACACAAAACATATGGGTTGGATCCAGCATGGTCGTATACTTTACCTGGTTACGCCTGGCAAAATATGTTGTTTCAAATGCAAAAATCAAATAACACCAAACTCGAGCTTTTAACTGAACTAGACATGATATATTTTATCGAAAAAGGTATTCGCGGTGGACTTCGTGGAAAACTAATATTTATTGCAACAAACCAATCTATATGGGTATGAGTATTTTGGACTTGGCCAAGACAACCATTTATGACTTTCACTATAATTATATGGATAGAACATTTGGGGATCGTTGTCAAGTATTATATACTGACACAGACAATCTTATTTACGAAATTAAACATGAAAACGTTTATGATGTGATTAAAGAAGTTTGCCATCAGTATTTTGATATCAGTGATTATCCAGAAAATAATGTATATGGGATTCCGAATGTTAATAAGAAAGTTCTGGGTA